>CM054134.1:98743373-98755873 GCA_028751875.1 Rapana venosa
TTTTTTGGTTTTTTGTGGTTTGTTGTTGTGTTGTTGTGTTGTTTGGGGTTGTTGTGTGTGATTTGTGTGTGTATGTTGTGTGTATGTGTGTGTGTATGTGTGTGTGTGTATGTGTGTGTGTGATGTGTGTGTGTGTGTGTGTGTGTGTGTTGTGTGTGTTTATGTGTGTGGTGTGTTGTGTGTGTGTGTGTGTGTGCGTGGCGTGCGTGTGAGTGTGTGTTGTGTGTGTGTTGTGTGGTTTGTGTGGTTGTATGTGTGTGTTTGTGTGTTGTGTGTGCGTGTTGTGCTTGTGTGTGTTTGTGTGTTTGTGTATGTGTGGGTATGTGTTGTTTGTTTTTGGGTGTGTGTGTTTTTGTGTGTTTGTGTGTGTTTGTGTTGTTGTGTTTGTGTGTGTTTGTGTGTGTGTCAGTGTGTGTTTTGTGTGTGTCAGTGTTGGTGTGTTGTGTCAGTGTTTTTGTGTGTGTGTGTGTGTGTGTGTGCGTGTGTGCGTGCGCATGTGTGGTGTGTGTGTGTACCAGCTTATGTGCAGGTATCCTTGCACCGCATGTTATTTTTCATGTGGCTTAGTAAATATCTTTTGGTTTTTCTTGTACTTTTACGATGTAGCATGTGACTGTGTCTAACAAATATATACGCACAGATACATAATTATGAACTGGCGACACAAAGGCAAGTGTGCATAAACCCTTTAATGAGCATTAATGTTGCAGATGTAACTCTGTAAACCCCTGAGGAAAGCAGAATGCACTTTCACATACATTCACAAGAATATCACATGTACATGAAAGCACACACACACACACACACACACACACACACACACACACACACACACACACTCATTCCCTCACATATATACCCCTATATACCCACATTGAACAGTATGGCTGTGTCTGTCCCTGTGCAGAGGACTTTCACTGTGAGCGCACCCACAAGTGCATCCCCAAGAACTGGCAGTGTGATGGTGACGATGACTGTGGCTCCGGGGAGGACGAGGGACCCTTCTGTGGTGAGATGTACCCACATGTCTGAACAGAACACTATGGTATTGTTTGGCTTGGGGATTCCGAGTAAGTCTGCATGACTTTCTTACGGCGCTGAAATGTTCTGGATCTCAATTTTACCTTGAATCTGAATCATGTCTCCACGCGTACACACTTAAGACACTTACACACATACTCTCTCTCTCTCTGAGGACGTAGATAAAGCTTTAGATATATTTGTAAAATGTATAAAAGAGTCTAGAAAATGTATGCTCAAAAGGTGTCGTATTCCTAGGACTAAAAGATCAGAGTGGTTTGACAGTGAATGTGAAAAAACGAAAAAAGAATGTAGAAAAAAATTAAAATGTTTTAGAGCAAGTCGAAAAGAAGTAGATAGGCAAATATATGTTACAGCAAGAAAACAATACAGACATCTGTTGAAAACCAAAAGACAAACTTTTAGAAGGCAAAAAACTGAAGCATTAGCAAAAGAAATTAACAATGGGTCACACTTTTGGAATGAGCTAAGGAAAATGGGTTTTTAAAAACAAGAAAAGGTAGTAAATAATATTAGTACAGATGAGGGGTTCATCATTTCAAAACTGTTTTCCAAGGTAATAATGAAGAACTTGAAAGGGATGACGGTATTGAACTGGAACCTTCAGAGGAAATAGATAATGCATTGAATACAAAAATATTAGAGTAGAAGTTGTTCAGGCAATAGGTAAACTTAAAAAGGGTAAAGCTAGTGGGATAGATGTCTTTTAGCTGAAATGTTACAGACTGGTGGTTAGTAATATTGTAATGTTTCTAACAAAATTATTTAATGTTATTTTTGAACAAGGTATTTACCCAGGGGAATGGTCAAAAGCCATAATTATACCATTGCATAAAAAAGGAAACCTAAATGATGTAGATAACTACAGGGGAATATCTCTCTTAAGTATTATATCCAAATGCTATACTTCAATACTAAATAAGCGACTATACACTTGGTTAGAGAGCAACAACTTAATTTCAGAATGTCAAGCAGGATTTCGAAGAAAATATTAAAACAGTTGATCAAATATTTACACTATACGCAGTTATTCAGAGCCAAATAAACAAAAAAGGAAGAAAACTCTATGTTGCTTTTGTAGATTTCAGAAAAGCTTTTGATTCTGTTCAGCATAACAAACTCATGCAGTGCATTCAAGATCAAGGTGTACATGGTAAATTCTTTGCTGCACTACAAGCTATGTACAGGTCATTAAAATCATGCGTTCGAGCAAATTTTGAATTAACCGAAATGTTTGATTGTCCCATTGGGGTACGGCAAGGCTGTGTTCTTAGCCCGACTCTGTTTTCCCTATTTGTAAACCAGTTAGCAGATCAAATTAACGAAAGGGGTAAACATGGGGTACAGCTATTTCCAGATATTATGGAATTATATCTTGTTTTTTGCAGATGATTGTGGCACTGATATCAACAACACCAAGTGGTCTTCAGAACCAGTTAAATGTTGTAAAAATTTGCTTTAATAATATTAAGTTAGATGTAAACATAGATAAAACAAAAGTTATGGTATTTCGAAAAGGGGGCTTTTTGGGTAAACATGAGAAATGGTTCTATGATGGTAAGAGCTTAGAAGTAGTAAACAATTATTGCTATTTAGGGTTTAGGTTCACAACTATGATCAGTGCGAAAAACGGTACACAGCATCTAGTAACAAAAGGGAAAAAGGCAGTAGTTCAGCTCAATAGAGTTTTTCGGAAATATAAAGAGATGACAGTAAATACTTTTTTCAACATTTTTGATAACAAAATACAGCCAATATTGCTATATGCTGCTGAAGTATGGGGAATAAACCAGTTAGAACATATAGAAAAAGTCCACATGATGGCATGCAAAAGGTTTTTAGGTGTACCAACCAAAACACCAAACAAAATGATATATGGAGATTTGTGTAGATATCCTCTCTATGTAAATTCATACACTGCCTGCATAAGATATTGGTTTAAATTATTACAAATGAATAATGAACGGTTACCATATAAGGCGTATCAATGCTGTTGCAGTAGACAATTCCGGAAAACAGTGCTGGGTTTCGAAAATAAGAGAAATCTTATGCTTAATGGATTTAACATCGTTTGGTTGCAGCAGGGTGTTGGGGATGTGAAAAGTTTCTAAGCATATTTAAACAGAGGCTCTCGATATGTTTATTCAAGAGTGGTCAGGAACTATAGAGATCGTGATAGATATCAACCTTATAGATCATTTAAGACTATATTCGAAAAAGAAAGTTATATTCTAGATATGGAAAAATTATTGTTTTCGTGTTGCCATCACGCAGTGAAGGTTTAATGTACTCCCACTGAATAACAATGTACATCGATATAGTGAATCTGTTCATGATAAATTCTGTCATTTTGCAAAAATCAGATCGAAAATGAAAAACATTTTTGTTATTTTGTGCTACGTATGAAGATTTAAGGGTCAAATTTCTAAAAGAGTCAAAAGAACTTCCTCGAACATGTTGCTTAGAGCCACTGATCCTATTCACAGATACAATTTATCTAAATATGTGTTTCATGCAAGCAATAGGCGGAAGAAATACTTTAAGTCTATAAGGTAACCAATCCTATGATTTTACGTCTGGTAAACCATTTAAACATGTTCACCCTTGTTTATATCGCTATTATCAAGAATTTGTGGCATAACATGATTATGTTTTTTCTGCATCTCCCCTTTTTATACTAATGTCTCTGACTCTGATGATTTCAGTAAATGTGAAATGTAAACTGTGAGTTGACAACTGTCCTTAAAATATGAACTGTAGTAGGTATGAGATGTACCATTATGATTCTCAATTAACCAATGATTGTAGAATATAGATAGGTGCTGTTATATAAGATATTAGAATATAGATAGGTGCTGTTATATAAGATATTTTCTTATTTTCTTTTCTATATTGTATTGTGGCCTAAGGCCAATGTGCAATTAAATCATTTCAGAGTTCAGAGTTCTCTCTCTCATAAAGAGAGGTATGATGTGTATAGATCGTTTAAAAGTATTTCTGTAAAAGAGCAGTATTTAAACTTTATAGATGTCTACTGCTTTCGTGTAGCAATTGCACAAGCAAGAGTTAATGTTTTACCTCTTAACAATAATGTGTATAGATATAGTGATAATATCCGAGATAAATTGTGTCCCTTTTGTAAACGAACTTTGAAAATGAAGCCACTTTCTATTGGAATGTTACATGTACTCAAACTTAAGAGAAAAGTTTTTAAGCAAATGTATCAATGTACCATTGACAGATATGTTCAAAGTAAGAAATGATGAGTACAAACATAGTTTGTCTAACTAAATTTTTCATTCTATTAACAAAAGGAAAATAATGTTGGCGCAAATACTTTATTGGAAAACTGCTACGATTTGATATACTCAATATGGATGATTTTTCTTAGACAGCATCTTCTTTCTACGATTGGGTTATGATTGATTTAAGGTTTATAATCAAGAAATAGAATAAATGGTGTTTTTCTTTTGTATTTAGTCATGACCTGTTACTGACATAATCTTTTTGCATTATTTGGCTATGTATATGTTGGTGTTTTTCTTCTCTACTCAGTCATAAATCATTATGTGTTTGTGCATTTGCTTTGCAAATGATATGAATGAACCCATTGTTCTATCCCAAGCCCAACAAATGTATTGTGGTCCAAGGCCAATGTACATTAAATCATTTCAGTGTTCAGTGTTCAGTGTTCAGTGTTCTCTCTCTCTCTCTCTCTCTTCTCTCTCTCTCTCTCTCTCTCTCTCTCTCTCTCCTATTTTAATATCTTATTACCACGTGTAACAACTATGTGTACTATTCTACAGTATGAAGGTGTTCAATTTTAAGATCTATAAGTTGGCTCTCTCTCTCTCTCTCTCTCTCTCTCTCTCTCTCTCTCTTTTCTCTCTCTCTCTCTCTCTCTCTCTCTCTCTCTCTCTCTCACACACACGCACGCACGCACGCACGCACGCACGCACGCACACACACACCACACACACACACACACACACACCACACACACACACACAAAACCAGTCTGGTGCAGTGATATTAACCCAAAGAAAGTCTGTCCCAGTTAAAGTCTTTTGAACACATGATATCATTTAATATATCTAATTTTGTTTTTTTGGATACAATGGATAGATTTGTCAAGTTTTTTTTAAATTTAAAATTTAATAGTTAAAATATGAATACACTCTTAACGTAAAATTAATCTCTTGATTATGTAAAATTTTTAAAGATTATGTAATTTGTTGCGTGTTGTTTTGGTATAGTAGACAGTTAAACAATGATAAGAATGGAAAACATTTCATATTTAGAGATTTTTATAAGGAAAAGAAAACAACTACAATTCATTAAAATGATATGCACATGGTTTGTTTACACATTGAAAAGATCTCTGTGTTCACATGATATTTAACAAATGAGTAAAAATGAGAATTATTATCGTGGAATATTAGAAGTATCTATGGAAAAGTTGATGGAATTAATGTAAACAAACTAAATGACGTACACATAAAAGACATGTTGATATTATACGATGTAATAATTTTACAAGAAACACATTTAGATAAAAAATCTGTAGAAGATGTAACTCTACCAGGATATATGTCAGTGCACTACTGCAGACCAAAAAGAAATAGATCTGTCAGTGCTTCAGGAGGTATTTCAGTTTTCATTAAGGAAGATTATCGAAAAAGTATAAAATTGTTACCACAAAATAGTTCAGATATTGTGTGGATGCAAATGATACAGGAAAACTCATTAAGATCATCAAACAAGAATATTTTTATAGGATGTGCATATATTCCACCCGAATTTTCTTCTTTTGGAAAAGTTCATACACAGAAAATATGGGAAAATTCTAGAACAAGAATAGAAAGTTTGTCTGAAGAGGTCAGATATACTGGCGGGACTAAATGCCGTCAGGAAGACGATGATTTATAGAAATGACCCAAAACCAAGTTATCAGTTTCCCTGAGAAAATGAATATGCCCTGCTATAAAAAGGTGCTCAATGGATGAATTGTACAAAAAATATGGTAGACTTTTAACTAATATTTGTAGCAATCAATTTTATATTAATGGCCGAACATTAGGAGATTTACGGGTGTTTTTACTGCTTTAAACCAAGGTTGTTTTGTTGTGGATTATTTATTTGTTCAAAATATTTAGAAGAGGTAAAAAGCATATGAAGTTAGAGTTTAAATGGAATACTCTGACATTGTCCACTAGTTTAGATTTGATTCCCGATTAGAAAAAACCCGTTTGCAGAGGTCTATCAAAATGTAAGAGACCAAGGCAGGGTATATTACTAAAGATTTTCACCACAAAAAAACCCATTTTGTAGGGGATAAAATTTCCCAAAGGAAAATTTGAAAAGGCACTTTTTACCGCAATACAATCAACTAACACAAATAAAAATAAAAACAAATACGTTTTAAAACAAATAAAAACAAAGTAAAAAGCACCCTGATTCCTCAAAGTCGTAATGAATTTTCCAGACAGCTGTCTGATATCTTTCTAAAAAGAGCAAAATTAAAGCTTGAAGCCCAGAAATAAAACCCCGGAAAAGAAGAATTAAACACAAAAAAAAAGGGTTTTGTTCGGAATGTAACAGTACAAAAAAAAAAAAGTCAAGTCTCTACAAAATGAATAAATAAAACCCCCGTATAACCTGAACTTCGGAAAAAAACTTTTTAAAAAAAAAAAACAATATAATATTTTAATAAAAAAGAAAAAAAAAAACTTCAAAAAATTCAAGTTTCACAGCTACATGATGCCATTGCAAAGATCCGAGTATAGGGGGGGAAAAATTTTACAAAAAAAAAAGGGGCGGTGAGGTTTAAAAATCATTCATATTGTAGCAGTAAAGGCAAAACACTAAAAACACTTTTGGTAAAAAACCGCAAAGACCCAGACCAAAAAAAGCAAGTAAAATGGGGTTTAATGAAAAAAAGTTCTAATAACCACTGTAGAAAAGCAAATTACAACAGAGGAATTAAAAAAACAATAAAAAAGCTGAAAAATAAAAATCGCTGGAAAGAGGGAAATCACAAACAAAAATGACCCAAATGTTTCATCAAAATGTTATAGGATAATGCGGAAATTTTTCCCGTTTATATTAAAAAACGGGTATTACCCCTGTGCTGGAAAGTAGGAGTGAAGTCCCAATCTAAAAAAAGGGATGCAATACAACCCCCGAAAATAAGAGGAAAAACGTTGACAAAAACTATTTGGAAAACTTTTTTGTAAAAAATGAACCTTGAATTTTGAATATTTAGAAAAAACAATAGTTTTGTCGGAACAAGTGGGGTTTTAGAAAAGCATGCAGAAAAACGGACCTATTTCCTATTAACAATTTTTTTGATGTTTTTATGAAATAAAAACTAAAGGGCTTTATTGCGCTTTGTAGATTTTCAGAAAGCGTTCGTAAGGTGGGACGAGGGTTTTTTTAAAATTAAACGAAATAGGAATAACAGGCAAAAATTTTAATGCCCTTAAAAAATGTATTCCAAGCAACAATATTTACAAAAATACGAGGCAAAAAACAGATGAAAAAAAGTCGAAAAGGGTTTCATCAGGGAAATACATTAAGTTCTACATTTTTTAATGTTTGTCAATGATTAGTTCTTATGATGGAAAGATTCGCATTATAACGCAAAAGACGAATTCTTGTTTTCTCTATGTGATGACCTGGATTGCTATCAACAACCAAAAAAAGGTCTTCAAACTAAAAAGAACAAACGCAAAAATACTGTTCTTTTGGGTTTAAAATAAAACAAAAAAAACAAAGGGAATTTGTCTTTCGAGACACCCCCTAAAATTCCTTCTTTTAAATGTGGAGAGATGTAATTAAACAGTAGAAATTAGGTGTGTTTTTTTCCCGAACGGGGAAATTTTAAACAAAAACAAGAACATTAGAAAAAAAAAACAACAAAGCAATATGTTTAAAAAAGGCAAATTTTGGACAAATTTAAAGATTATAATTTGGTTTATTCGACTCACTGATAACCCCCGTTTTAACCCTTGGGGCAGAAGTTTGGTTTCCTTTTGTTTTTAAAGGGGAACAGAGTTTAATATTTTAAAAAATTTAAGGTTTTTATCCAATCAGTTTTTGTAGAGAATTTATGTAAATTTGTAAAAAAAATGTGGAGTTTATAAAAAAGCATTAATATACCACTTTGGGTGAATTAGGGGGATTTCCATGACCCCCTTAAATCATATCCAGTTAAAATCCTTTTGGATTCATTTGACAGAAACAAAAACCAGCTTTATATTTGAATAGTATACGATTATTTGTTCGAATAAAACCGATAAATGGATAAACCGTGAAAATATTCTGTAACCAAATTTGGGTTTAAAAAATGTCGGAGAACCCAAAACATCTTAGTTACGGTTGAGTTATGCTGTGAAGAAAAACTTGAGGACTGTATAAACATTTTTTGGGTCTACCAAAAAAAAAGAATTTGCAAAAATAAAATTTTTTGATTTTGCTCCAAGATACAGATTGGAAACCCTATTAGTAACTATGAAAAAAAAACTCTAGAAGACATATTGTAAAATTTTTGCACGCTGCACAAATTTTAAAGATAGAGAAAAGGGGGCACCAAATATATCCAGAGAGGACAGAAAATGTAGACACTTAACAAAATTGAAGATGAATTTATTTACTTTTTGAATGATTTTATATGGAACAGAAATAATTTGTTTTTAAAAAAACAAAAAGAAAGACAAAGAAAAGCAAAAAAGTGTACATAATTAAATGACTAATCCAAATTTATATATATCAAGAGTATCACAGTTGGTTGTGTGTTTTTTAAAAAGAGGAAAAAGAGAATAAAATCAAAATGTTTTTTTTGTACATCACTTTACCCCAAAAAAGTAATATTATAGTTGATGTTTTTGTTTTGGTCAAAAAGTTCATGATTTAAATGGCAATAAAATATTCGAAATCTGAAATTTAACTGAATCTCTCTCTTTTTGTTTTGCTGTGTTGTTACTTTGTTCTTTGTTGGTGATTTGTTTGGGTTTTTCGTTGTTAGTTTTTTGTTTTGGGGTATGTATGGGTGGTGTGTGTGGGTGTGGGGTGTTTTGTGTGTGTTGTGTGTGTGTGTGTGTTTGAAGGGGGGAACGATGCTGGTTTTTTTTTTTGTTTTTTTTTATTGTTGTTTTTTTTGTTTGTTTTTTCATTTATTTTTAAAATTTTTTTTTTCTTTTGTTTGTTGTGTTCTTTTTTTTTCTTGTTTTTTGTTTGTTTATTTGGAAAGGGGTTTTTTTTGTCGCTTTTTTGTTGTTTTTTGTTGGGTTTTTTTTTTTTTTTTTTTTTTGTTGCTTGCTTTTTTTTTTTTTTTTTTTTTTTTGGGGGGGGGGGGGGGGTTCTGGGTATGTTTTGTCTTTTGCTCGTCTGGGTTGTTTGTTTGTTTGATTGTTTTTTTTTTGTTTTTTTTCTTTCTCTTTTTCTTTAAAAAAAAAGTTTTCCTTGCTTTTCTGCTTAAGTATGAGTACTGAGTGCATTTTTAATGTGCCCCATGGCGGGGATCTGGATGTAGAAAAGACATGAATATTTATTCATTGTCCTGGAAAAAAAATTTTTTTCTTTACTTACAATTATAGATGTTCTTTTTATTGCTTTATTGGCTTTTTCCCTCTTTTTATGGGGTTTTGTATGAGTTTGCCCTTATTTTATTACATGCATCCATTTCATGAACATAATTAAAAAGTGTTTGTGTTGATGGTGCATGTGAGTATTACAATTTATATTATCCCTGAACCCCCCCCCCTACACAACACACACACCCTAACCCCAACCAACACACACACGCGCGAAAAGCCGCGCGCGCCTCAAACACACACACACCCCCACACATACTCACTCAATCACCCCCCCATATTCTCTCCCTAAACGACTGATATTTTAATCTTTTTGGTTTTTTTTTTTGTTTTTATTGTGTGGATGTTTGGGTATTAAATTTATTTCATTATCATGACATATAATTTGAAACGAGTATAATTAAAATGAGTTTTGGGATGGGATCGCATACTTTTTTGGGTTTATATATTGGATATTATCTCTGAAATACAACACACACCACCATCTCTGTCTCTGTCTCTCTCACCTTTTATCGTCCTGTTATATTTATAGTATATCCTGTGAAGGATTCATATTTTATATATTTTCAATACTTTATTGGACTTTTCCTCTGTACTTAAGTTTTAATGGTGCCCTATTTCAATTTTCTTATTATTATGTGGTTAAAAAAGTATGTGTACCATTTTACAATGTTGAGTTTATCTTTTGATTATTAAGTTTGGTTTGTGTTTTTTCTTGGCTTTTTTGTTGCTTTGTTCTTGTTTTTGTTGTTTGTTGTTTTTCTTTTTTTTTCTCTTTTGTTGGTTTGGGTTTTCCTTTTCCCTTTTTTTGTTGTTTGTTTTGGGTTTGGGTTTTTTGGGGGGTGGGGGGGAGGGGTGGGGAAATTTTTAGGATTTTCTTTTAATTCTTGCTTTTGGGGGGGGGGGGGGTTTTTGGGGGGGGGGGGGGGGGGGGGAGGTTTTGAAAAGGGTTTTTTCCCCCTTGTTTTTTTGCGGACTGTATAAGATTGGGTTATTTTATTAAGATGTACCCAAACGGGGGGGACTGGATGTAAAAAGCACATTGTCTTATTCTTTTTCCCGAAATAAAAGAAATTTGTCTTTCATTGTATTTCTTTCTTCTCTCTTCTCTCCCCCCCAAGATATCTTTATTTAAAAGGGTTTTCGAAATGATTTTTGTTGTGGGGCTGTTTTTGTTTAACAAAACATTTTTTTTTTTGCTTCCTTATCTTTCTCACCAAAAAAATACTACGCAGTTCGGAAAACCCCCGTCATGTATGGGCCAATGGCCTTTTTGTGAAAAATATTTCGAGTTCGAGGTCTCTTCCCCCCCAACCCCAAAACCTTTCCCCCCTTTATGTAGGTGCGCATGTATGTGGTCAGAGCCTTCAACCAACCTGCCTTGACCAGTTGCCTGTAACAACGGTCGTTGATCCCCTCCCGGTGGGTGGTGAGGCGAGGGCGACTGCGGCGAGGGCATGAAAAGGCCTGAACGCAACTGAGTGAGTCGCCTGGTCACGTTGTTGTCGTAACACTTAACTCAAAACCTATCATTTGTGGTAGTGCATGTATCGTGTTTTGGGGGAACTATAACAAAATCTTTTTTTGCTTCAAAGCAGAACGGGCCCTTTAGCACTTTAATTCTGTAGTCACCGAAAACATGAAAATTTATTATGTTTTTGTAAAAAATACTTTTTTTTAAAAGGCCCCCACATTTTTTTTGATCAACAGAACGGGCCCGGGCCCCAAAAGCTTTTTGTCGTTATTATTAAGGTCAGTGTAGTAGCGTGTGAAAAGGTTTGTATAGGGTGAAAGGGGTTATCGTGTGTGTGTGTGAGAGAAAAACAGGCAACAATTGTTGATAATTCTTTTTTTTCCCGATAGATAATGATAGTGTATATTGTATGAAATACGCACCCCCCATCACTACGCTTCCCTGTTTTTTTGTGGTATATTGAAGCAAAAACCCACAATTCAACCCCATCCCAAACCATGTCTCCAGACTACCACACCCACACCCCATATGGGGGGGGGGGGGGGGGGGGGGGGGGGAGGGGTACCCTAGTGGTTGAACTTTGCGCTCGAAAATCTGACGACCGGGTTCGTTTCCCCGTTCAGGGGGTATTTTCCCCTGGGTTCACTTCAGTGCAGATCCACTCTCCCCCAAACCTTGGGATGAGACTAAAAAACGAGGCCCCCGTGTGCAAAGTCAACGCAGCAGAAATCTTGTGAAAAACATTAAACCCTTTTCCGCTTTTCAAGAGTAGGCCATTGGTCCCGGGGGGGAACAATGACACAATTTACAAAACCGCCGCACAGGGGGGACGGTTTTAAAAAACTGATGCTTATTCCTTTATCCTCATATAAAAAATAAAAAAAATCCCCCACCCCCCCCACCCACCCACCACCAAACCAAACACCCCCCCCCTAACACATCAAACCCCCCTCCATCCCCCCCCCCCTTCCTAACCAAAACACTCAGCATTCCCCCCCCCCCCCGCCCCCCACAAACCCCCCTCCCCCCCCAACACACACACACACACACACAACACACCACCCACACACACACACAACACACACACACACAACCACACACAACACACACACCCCCGTACACACACACCCACACAACAACAACCCACACACACACACCACAACACACACAACACACACACACACACAACACACACAAACCCCCCCCCCACACACACGTAAACCCCACACACACGACCAACACACTTCACCGACTGTGTGGTGTAATCCCCCTCTCACCTGCAACGAAGCACCCCGCCCCCCCAACACTTCACCCCGCCGTCCAACAAAGACCGAACACCCACCCCGCTCGACATGTGCGGGTGTGGACGGCATCCGCAACTGGGGGGGGAG
>CM054134.1:98760873-98766898 GCA_028751875.1 Rapana venosa
ACACCAAAACACACACACACACACACACAAACAAACACACACACTACACACCCCACAACACAAAAAACACACACACACACACACAAACAACACACCCCCCCCCCACCCCACCCACCCCCCACACAGACACCCCCCCCCACACCTACACCCCCCCCCCCACACACACACACCTGACACCCCCCCCCCCACACACAAACACAACACAAACAACAAACACAACGCAACACACACAACAACACAACAACCTCCCCCCCCACACACACCCCCATCTCCCCCACACCCACACACAGACACTGACAAGCTAGCAGCCACCATTCCCTCACCTGTGCTGTGCATGACCTGAGGCTGTGGCCTGTGCTGTGTGCTGCAGACATCAACGAGTGTGAGGAGGAGCCCGGGGTGTGCAGCCAGGTGTGTGAGAACACGGAGGGCAGCTTCATCTGCAAGTGCAACGTGGGCTACGAGAAGATGAACGACGGCCACACCTGCAAGAAAGAAGACAGTAAGTCCGTGAAGAGAAGAAGAAGAAGAAGAAGAAGAAGAAGAAAGAAGGGAGGAGACAGTGTAAGTCAATGAAGAAGAAGGAGACAGTAAGTCTGAGAAGAAGAAGGAGACAGTATAAGTCAGAGGAAGAAGACAGTAAGTCCGAAGACGAAGAAGAAGACAGTAAGTCCAAAGACAAAGAAGAAGAAGACAGTGAAAGTCAGAAGAAGAAGACAGTAAGTCAAAAGAAGAAGAAGAAGAAGACAGTGTAGAAGTCAGAAGAAGAAGACAGTGTAAGTCAGAAGAAGAAGACAGTATGTTAAAAGAACAAGACAGTATGTTAAAAGAAGAAGACAGTATGTTAAAAGAAGAAGACAGTTTAAGTCAGAAGAAGAAGATAGTGTAAGTTAAAACAAGACAGTGTAAGTTAAAACAAGACAGTGTAAGTCAAAAGAAGACAGTGTAAGTCAAAAGAGGACAGTGTAAGTCAAAAGAAGACAGTAAGTAAAAAGAAGACAATAAGTCTAAAGTAATTCAAAAGAGGACAGTGTAAGTCAAAAGAAGACAGCGTAAGTTAAAAGAAGACAGTGTAAGTTAAAAGAAGACAATAAGTCTAAAGTAATTCAAAAGAGGACAGTGTAAGTCAAAAGAAGACAGCGTAAGTTAAAAGAAGAAGACAGTATAATTCAGAAGAAGACAGTGTTAGTCAATACAAGACAGTGTAAGTCAAAAGAAGACAATGTAAGTCAATAGAAGACAGTAAGTCATAAGAAAGTGTAAGTCAAAAGAAGAATACAGTGTAAGTCAATAGAAGACATTAAGTCAAAAGAAGACAATAAGTCTAAAGTAATTCAAAAGAAGACAGTGTAAGTCAAAAGAAGGCAGTGTAAGTCAATAGATGAAGACAGTGTAAGTCAAAAGAAGACAGTGTAAGTTAAAAGAAGACAGTCAGTCAGTAAAAGATATTAAGTCAATAGAGGACAGTAAGTCAAAAGAAGACAGTAAACAAACAGAAGACACTACATCAAAACAAGACAGTTAAGCCAGTTACTCTGTGGCAGACCACTGTCTATGTTCGAGGTTTTCACAGGGTTTCTTTTCTGGCCATTTAAAAAAAAAAATGTTGCTTTTAATTCCCTGTGCTTTCCACAGAATGGGGATAAATGTGCGTTGTTAACGCTGTTAACATAACATTTTTATGTATGCGCACAATTGACAGGCGCAATCAAATGGCAGCCACATGCACGATTTTATGTATTAAACAGCCAGTTTAGTATTGTTCATTGTCCTGCTTTTCTTAATTTTTTTTCCATAACTCATCCGAATTTCTGGACATAAGTGTGATACAACCTTCACACTTTGTCTTTGGCTCAGGCCAAAAGCTGTGTAAGTTATTGAGACAAGCTAGGTGCCAAGACCTACACACAGTGTTACGTCGAGATTGTCTTCACCCATGACAGGTTCTTAGCGTAACACCATGTACTCTCTTTCAAAAGGAGAAAATACCTTCTGAAGTCAGAGTATCACTAGCAAAACAGCGAGGTACTTGGAAACAAACTTCTCACACAAACTTCTCATCCAGAGTGCACTTAGGGTCTCAGAGTGATTCCCAGTTAGGATGAGTGAGACATAATCTGAGTGACCCCTCAGGGTGTTATTTAGCCTGGGAGCACCCATCAAGAACAAGAAGAAGAAGAATAACTATGCATCAACAATGTTGCACGGTCTCACAGTGGTTCCCAGGTGTGAGGAGTGAGACAGGGTACATTTTTGAGGTGCCTCTGACGGTGCTAAGCTGAGAAACGCCCAATAACAACAATGTACCACAGACAATTAGTGATCGCCAGGTGTTATGAGTAAGATAGAGAAAATACCACCACCACCACCACCACTGCCACACCCCCAAAACCCCCACCACCACCAACCACCACCCACCACCAACCAAAAACCCAAAACCACCACCACCATCACGTCCACCACTACCAACCACCACCACCACCAACCACCAACCAACCCACCAACCACCACCACCAACTACCATCATCACCACCACCAAACACCAGCAAATAACAAAACCCCCCCCCCTCCCACCCCCTAAACCCCCCCACACCCAAATCCCCCACCACACTCTCTTTCTTTTCCACCTCGCCCTACCCCCTATCCCCCCACCCACACCCATCCCCCCTTCATCACTCTTTCTTTTCCTCCTCTCCCTACCCCCTAACCCCCACACCCCCCCCCCCAACCCCCACACCCCCCCCCCACCAACAACACTGCTCTTTCTTCCCTCCCTTTCCTCTCCAGACGTCACTCCGTGGCTGGTCTTCACCAACCGCTACTACCTCCGCGAGTGACCACGGAGGGAGAGAGCTACCGGCGCGTGGCGCAAGGCTTCGAAAAACGTGGTGTCGCTGGACTTTGACGTGGCGAACGACAGGGTGTACTTCACGGACGTCAAGCAGCACAAGATCTTCCGCATCTTCATCAACGGCACGGGGCTGGAGACGGTGGTGCAGGATAACGTGCCCAGCGCTGAAGGCATCGCTGTCGACTGGATTGGAAGGTGTGGTAGTATGTGTGTAGTGGTGTGTGGGGGTGTGTGGGGTGGGGTGGGGGGGGGTGTGGGGGTTTGGGGGTGGGTGGGAGGAGAGGGTTTTGTGGGGGGGGTTGGTGTGTGTGGTGGGGTTTGGGGGGGGGTGTGGGTGTGGGGTGGGGGTGGGGTGTGGGGGGGTGTTGGGTGTGGGGTGGGTGGGTGGGGGTGTTTGGTGGATGTTGGGTGTGGAGGTTGGTGGTTGTGTGTGGTGGGGAAAGGGGGGGGGTGTGGGGTGTGTGGGTGTGTGGGTGGGGTGTTGGTGTGGTGTGTGTGTGGTGTGGGGGGGGGGGGGGGTGTGGTGGTGTGGTGTGGTGGTGTGGGGGGGGTTGTGGGGTGTGTGAGGGGGGGGTGGTGTGGGGGGTGGTGGTGGGGGGTGCTGTGGTGTGTAGTGTTGGTGTGTGGGTTTGTGTGTGTGTGTGGGGGGGTGGTTGTGGGGTGTGTGTGTGGGTGGTGTGTGTGTGTGGGGGGGGTGGGAGTGTGTGTGTTTTGGAGTGTGTGGGTGGGGTGGTGTGTGTGTGTGGGGGTGTGTGTGTGTAGTGGGGTGGTGTGGAGTGTGTGTGTGGTGTTGTGTGTGTGTGGGGGGGGGTGAGTGTGTGTGTGTGGTGGATGTGGGTGGGTGTGTGTGTGTGTGTGTGTGTGGGGTGTGGAGTGGTGTGTGGTGTGGTGTGATGGTTTTGTGTGGGGTGTGTGGTGTGTGTGTGTGGGGGGGGTGTGGGGTGTGTGTGTGTGTGTGGGTGGTGGTGGGTGTGGTGTGTGTGTGTGTGTGTGGTGGTGTGGATGTGTGTGGGGTGTGGGTGTGTGTGGTGTGTGTGTGTGGGGGTGGTGTGTGGTGTGTGTTGTGTGTGGAGTGATGGGGTGTTTGTGTGTGGTTTTTGTGTGTGTTTGCGTGTGGGGAGTGTGTGTGTTATATGTGTGTGTTGTGGTGTGTTGTGGTTTGTGTTTTGTGGGGTGTTTTGGGTGGGTGGTGTGTGTGTGTGGAGGTGGGGTTGTGTGTGTGGGGTTGGTTGGACTGTGGAGTTGTTGGGGTGTGGGTGTTTGTTGTGGGTTGGGGTGGTGGGGGTTGGTGTGGAGTGTGGGGTGTGGTGGTGGTGGGTTGGGTTTTGTGAGGTGGTTGGAGGTGGTGGGTTTGGGGGTGGGGTGGGGTGGGTGGAGGGGTTGGATGGGGTGTTGGGGTGGAGGGTGAGGGTAGGGTTTTGGGTGGTGGTGGTGTGGTGGGTAGGGTTAGGTTTTTTGGGGGGTGGGTTTTGTGGGGGTTTTTTGGTTCTGTGGGGGCGGGCGTGGGGTGGTTTGTATTGTGATTTTTGTGGTAGTGAAGAGGTTGTAGAGGGTTGCGGTGGAGGGTAGGATGGGTTGGTATGAAGTGTTTGGTCGTGGTGTGTGTGTCGTGCGGCGTGCGTGTGCGGATGATTATGTATGGGCGGGGCGTGCGGTGTGTGTGTGTGTGGTGGTGGTGTGGGGTTTTGTGGAGAGGAAGTGTTGGTTTGGCGTGGGGTTGGGGGCTACGGCAAAGGCCGTGAATGATCGTGCCGGCCTCCTCAATCTCCCGCCCCGGTGTTGTGCTTGTGTGTGCGTGTGGTGTGTGTGTGTGGGCATCGTCAAAGAAACCTTATTAGAATGGCATTATAGATGATTTCTTTTTACCACTATTAAGAAAAAAAGAAAAAAGGGCCGCCGTGTGTGTTAGTGATGGTATGGGTGTGTTGGTTTGGGGTGTGGTGGTTATGGGTGGGTGTGTGGGTTGTAGTGGGGATTGTTGTAATGTATTTGATTTGCTATTGGGTGTGTGGGGGGGTGGGTAGGGTGGGTTGCTGTGGTGTGTGGTGTGTGTGTGTGTGTGTGTGTGGTGGGACTGTCTTTTGCCTGCGCATTTTCCTTCCCCTTGCGGGCTGCGTGTCTTACCGTCTGTGTTGGCTTCTGTTTTGGTGTCGCGCTGTCTCTTTTGCTCTCTCCAGAGGGGGCTGGGTTGCGGTATTGATGTTTTTGTAATTTAAATAAAATTTGTTTTGTTCATTGTCTTGTATCATGTCCCTTTCTTTTCTCTTTCTCCTCTCCTCTATCCCTTCCCCCTCCCTCCTCCCTGTCTTTTTGTCTGCTGTGTCTCTGGCTGCCCTTTCTGATTTCTTTTGTCTGTCTGTCTTTCTTCTTTTCTTTCTGTCGTGTCTGTCTTCTTCTTCTTTCTTTCTGGTTGCCTTTTTTTTTTTCTGTTTCTTTCTTTTTTTCTTTTCTTGTCCTCTTTCCTTCTTTCCCTTTCTTCTTTTCTTCCCCTCTCACCTCTAATCTCCCTACTTTTCTTGCTCTTCCCTCTCTCTCTGCTTGCCCTCCCCCCCTCCACTTTTTTTTGCCTGCCCCCCCCCTGTTGTTTTCCCCCTTTCCCTCGCTCTTTGGGGCCTGTTCCTTCCTTTCTTCCTTTTTTCCGCTTTTTTGTCATTCCTTTCTATCTTTCAAACCCCCAAGTAGACCGCGAGTCTTTGGGCGGTGAAAAACTTCCTCTTCTCAAGGGGAACCCGGACCCCCCCTACTACCATCGACTACAACCCCTGTATGTGGGAGCAAACCCCTCGCTCATTGAGGAGGCTTTCCCCTTAAAAGGGGTGGGGGGTGTTGGGGCAGGTTTGGGGTTGGGGGTGGGGGGGAAACCGACATGGCCCATGAGGGAGGGGGGTACGTGTACCAGTTTCATGGGATGACTGGGTGGAAGGATGAATGATGGGGGATTTTTTGGTGGGGTGTGTGAGTTTGTGTGAGGTTTGGGTGGTGGGGAAGTGGGGGTGGGTGGGTGTGGTGGGGGAGAAATTTCGGGGTTTTTGGAGTTTCCTTAAGCTTTTGGCTTGGGGAAAGGGGAAAAGGGGGGGGGGGGGGGGTAGAAAAAGAAACATTTTTTTAAGGGTTTAAATTTTGTTTGGGGGTGTTTGTTTGGGGTTGGGTTTTTTGGTTGTTGGGGGTAAAATT
>CM054134.1:98767398-98774898 GCA_028751875.1 Rapana venosa
CCCCTTTTAGTCCTGCTTATAGTCATAGTATTCCTGATGAAGGTTTCATTTTTTTATATTTTAAAATACTTTATTGGGAAATTCCCTCTGTATTAAGTTTTAAATGAGTGCCCTTTTTCAATATCTTTTTATTTGTTAACAAGTAGGTACCATTTAAAAAAAGTGTAGAGTTTACTTTATGATTATTAAGTTTGGGTTTGGTTTTTATTTTTCTTGGCTTTTTTTGTTGCTCTTGTTCTTGTTTTGTTGTTTGTTGTTTTTTCTTTTTTATATCTTTTGTTGGTTTGGTTTTTCCTTCTCTTTTGTTTGTTTGTTTTTTTGGGGTTGGGGTTTTTTTGGGGGGTGGGGTAGGGGTGGTATTCTTAGGATTTTTTTTAAAATTGCTGCTTTGGGGGGGGGGGGGGTTGGGGGGGAGGTTTTTAAAAAAGGGTTTTTTCCCCCTTGTTTTTTTTGCGAGACTGTTTAAGTTTTGGGTTTTATTTTTAAAGTGTACCCCAAAGGGGGCGGGGACTGGATGTAAAAAAGCACATGTGTGCTTATTCATTATCCAAAATAAAAAATTTGTCATTGTCATTGTCTTGTCTTCTCTCTTTCTCTCTCCCCCCAAATATCTCTTACTCAAAAAGGTTTCGAAACTGATTTTTTTTTGGGGGCTGTTTTTGTTATACAAACATTTTGTTTTTTGTTTCCTTATCTTTTCACCAAAATACACGCAGTTCGGCAACCCCCGTCTGTAGGGGCCAATGGCCTTTTTGTGAATAAATATTTCGATTTTCGAGGTCTCTGTGCCCCCCCAAAGCCTCCCACCAAAAACACCCAACAGTTTACCTAGTTTGTGCGCATGTATGTGGTCAGATCCTTAAACCCAAACCTGGGCTGCCTTTTCCCCTGTAACAACGGTCGTTATCCCCTCCCGGTGGGTGGTGAGGGCGGGACGACTGCGGCGCGGCACTGTGGAGCTTGAACGCAATGCAGGGAGTCCCCCTGGTCACGTTGTTGTCGTAACCGTTAACCATAACATTCATTTGGGTATGAGTGTACGAGTGTTTTAAAACTATAACAAAACTTCTTTGCTTCAGAAGCAGAACTGGCCTTTGCACTTAATTGCTGTTGGGGTCACCGATAACAGATTTTATTTGATTTTTTGTGAAAAATATTTTTTAAAAAAGGGCCCACTTTTTTTTTTTGTCAACAAACTGGCCCCGGGCCAAAAGCTTTTGCCCGTTATTTATATAAGGTCAGTGCTAGTAGCTTGTGTGAAAGCTGTTGTATTGGTGAAATGTTATGCTGTGTGTGTGTAAGGTAACTGGCAACAATTATTGATATTTTTTCTTTCCCGATAGTAGATAGAAATGTGATAGTGTATGAAATACGCACCTACCAAATCACTATCGCTTCCCCCTGTTTTTTTTGGTATATATGTAAGCATAAACCCCTAATTCAACCCCATCCCCAAAACCCACTTCCCCAGACATACACACACACCCACCCCCACATATGGGGGGGGGGGGGGGGGGAGGGGGGAGGGGATACCCTTTGGGGTTAAAATTGCGCTCGCAAAACTGACGACCCGGGTTCGATTTTCCCCTTCAAGGGGGATATTTTCCCCCGGAGTTTTTTCGTGCGACTCCCCTCTCCCCCAAATCCTTCGGTGGACTAAAACCGAGGCCCCCCTTGCGAACGTCGAACCACGCAGAACACTTTTGCACACATTAAATCTTTCCCTTTTTAAGAGTAGGATTGTGTGCCGGGGAACAAAGACACAATTTAAAAACCGCCATGCAACCGGGAGGATTTAAAAAAAAGACAGGTTTCTTTTCCATTATCCCCTATATAAAAAAATAAAAAAAAATACCCCCCACCCCCCCCCAAACCCCCAAAAAAAACCCCCCCCCCAAAAAACACACCAAACCCCCCCTCCACTCCCCCCCCCCTTCCCAAAACCCAAACACTGCATCCCCCCTCCCCCCCCCACCACAACCCCCCTCTCCCCCCAACAACACACACACAACACACACCCCCACACACACACACACACACCACACACACCACACCACACCACCACACAACACGTACACACACACACACACCCACACCCACACACCAACACACACCAACACACACAAACACAACCACCACACCCACACCAAACCCCCCCCCACAACTACCAACCACACCACACACAACATTCCCGCACTGTGTGTGGTCATCCCCCTTCCCCCTGCAACGGCACCTGCCCGCCCCAACCCTTCACCCGCCAGTCCCAAAAAAGACCGAAAACCTACCCTGCATCGGAAATGTCGCGGGGTGGTGACGGGAAACCGCAATCCGGAGGGAGGACGAGCAGCAGACCGCCCCCCCCCCCTTTCCACCCCAAGTTCCCGTGCCACAACGGCTCTGCATTTGGCCGCTTCAAATGCACCCGACAACGCTGCGGGAAAACCCGGGAGCCTTCCGACTGTAGTGAGTTGTTTGGGGGTTTTGGGTTTTGGTGGGGGGGTGGTTTTTTTTTGTGGGGGGGTGTTGGGGGGTGGTGGGTTGGGGGGGGGTGGGGTTTGTGGGGGGGGGGGTAGGGGGGGTGGGGGTTGGGGTTGGGTTTTGGGGGGGGGTGGGGGGTTTTGGGGGGGGGTTGGGGGGGGGGGTGGGGTGGGGGTTGGGGGTGTGTTGTGTGTTTTGTTTATTTTGTTTTGGGGCCAAATTACTTTCTTGGGGTTTTGGGGGGGGGGGGGATATTTTATTTTTTTTCCCCCCCCCTGTTGTGATCCGAGGTATTGGGAGGTTGGGGGTTGGGGGGGTTTTAATGTGTTTATTTTTGGCCCCCTTTGCTTATCTTTGTTATTGTTTTTTTTATTCGGGTGTTAGTTGTGCACTTGTCCTTTGTCTTTGGGGGTTAGTAAAATTAACGGATTTTTTATAAATGTTTGAAAAATCCGCCAAAAAAATTCATTACATACCGGGGATCACTGGTCCTGGGGGGGAATATAAGCGCCCAAATAACAGAAAATCTCTTATTCCCCCCCGACCTTTGGGCTCCAAACCCAATGAAAGATTATTTTCAAAAAATTTCCCCGGGTTTGCCAAGCCCCCGGGGACCCTCCTTAAGGGAGGGACTGTTAGCTTTCTTTTTTCCTTCCCCTTTTATTGCCCTGGGGTTTTTTTACTTCTTGTTAAATTACGTCAACAAACGGGGAGGTTATGCCGTGGTTTAAACTGGAATTCCCCTTTTTTTTTGTTTTAGGATGTTAGTTTGACTGGGGCTTATTCCCAAAGTTTTTTTTTTTTTTTTGGGGGGGGGGGTTTTTTTTTTAGCTTCCAAGTTGTTATACTTGGAAGGTTTTTCTGGGGCAACACCCACAAACAACCCCAACCCAAACACCCCCCAACACCAACACACACAAACAACAACAACATGAAATTTTTTCAGTACATATTCAGCAGAGCAGAAGTTAACAATAAGAAAATGTAGCAAACTACAAATTATCTTATGCCTCACTCGATCTGGAAACTAATCTTTGTTGCTTATGCAGACAAGCGAGGTTTACATAATATACCCATAAACAAAGTCACTTTTATGAGTTCCTTATAGCCTCTTAACGTTGTCAAAACTGCATGATGTCAGTAAACAGGTTTAACCTTAAAATGGCGATAGAACTTCTCCGTTATTGGTCAGATTTGCCTTTTTGTGTTCCGATTTTCTTGTCTTTTACATTTCAACAGCTATGATTCTTGTATTGTAGTTTGATGCTTTGTACTACAATAAGTCTTCAATTTTACCGATTAGTTTTCAAATTCAAGTCATTCCCTAGGTATGGTTAAAGGAATATGTTTTAGAATCATGCCATTTTTTTCTATCAGTGTATTGGTCAGTCTTCACACCGTGCTACTTTTGTTGTTCACTGGATGAAGTTGTTTCTGCCTTGTTTGTTTGTTGTTGTTGTTGTTGTTGTTGTTATGGGGATTATTTGGTCTTCAGTGACTCCAGCGCCGACGTGTGCGGGCAACAAGTTCCGCTGCAACAACGGGGAGTGTATCGACATGCAGAACGTCTGCAACCTCAACAACGACTGTGATGACGACAGCGACGAGGAGCACTGCAGTGAGCAGCAGCAGCAGCCCACTTTTCCTTCTGCACGCTTCCTTCCTTCTTCTTGTTCTACTTCTTGTTCTACTTCTTCTTGTTCTTCTTCTTGTTTTTGTTCTTTGCTCTTCTTCTTCTTCTTCTTCTTCTCCTCTCTTCTTCTTGTTCTTGTTCTTGTTCTTCTTGTTCTTCTTGTTCTTGTTCTTCTTGTTCTTCTTGCTCTTCTTCTTCTTCTTCTCTTCTTCTTCTTCTTCTTCTTCTTTTTCTTCTTCTTCTTCTTCTTTGTTCTTCTTGTTCTTCTTCTTCTTGTTCTTCTTCTTCTGTTCTTCTTCTTTTCTCCTTCTTCTTCTTGTTCTTCTTGTTCTTCTTGTTCTTGTTCTTCTTCTTGTTCTTCTTGTTCTTTTTTTTCTTCTTCTTCTTCTTTTTTTTCTTCTTGTTCTTGTTCTTGTTCTTGTTCTTTTTGTTCTTGTTTTGTTCTTCTTCTTTTTTCTTTTTCCCTTCTTTTTCCCTGTTCAGTCATCTCTTTTTTTTTTGTTTTTTTCTTTTTTTTTCCCTTTTTCCCCCCTTTTTTTTTCCTTTAATGTGTGTGTCTTTTTTCTGTTTTTTTTTCCCTTTTGTTTTTTTTTTTTTTTTTTTTTTTTTTATTTTTTTTTTGCCCTCTTTTTTTTTTGTTTTTTTTTCTTTTTTTTGTTATTTTTTTTTTTTTTTTTTTGTTTTTTTTTCGTTTAGGGGTTTTGGAGGGATGGGGAGGGGGGGGGGGGTCTCTTTTCTTGTATGTTTTAGATCTCCTTGTTTTTTTTGATTTGGGGTTTGGAGTATTCTTCCATTTTTTCACTTTTTTTTTGGTTTCTTTTTTTTTTTTTTTCTTCTTTGATTTTTACCCTCTTTGTTTGCAAAAAAAAGGGATTTGGGTTTGCCTTTTCCCAAAACTACTTTTAGTAGTAAAAACATAAATTATTTCTACGTTCTTTTCAAATGTTTTTTCATTAGTGAAGAAGGACACACTTTTCCGCTTGTAAAACATAACAAAAATTTATAAGCTAAAGACTTTAATTTACTTCAAAAAAATACATTTTTTTTAAACCGCTTTCTTTTTTTGCAAAAAAAAACCTCTTTGAACTGAAGTAATTTTTGTAAAAAAGAAAAAAAATTGGGACAAATTTTATGCATTTTCCGTCGGGTTTTGGGATTTTTTAAAAAAATATCTGAAACTTCTTTAAAAATTTTTAACATATGTAATATAAATTTCGGGACAGACGATTTCGATGAATTTTGCTTTTAATTCAATAAATATTCTTCTTAAATAAGGGGGATGCACATGCTTTAAGAGAAAATAGGGAATGAAATTAAAGAAAAAAACACCACCCAGCCCTTTAAAAAACAAACAAACAAACAAAAAAGCAAGAAAACAAACAAAAAACAAACCCAAACAAGCAAAACCACCCAAAAAAAAACCAAAAACCCCAAAAAAATCAAAAACCCAAAAAAAAACCCCCACAACCTGAATTTAAAATTTCAAAATGATTCCAAGTTTTCAAGATTTTATTTCAAAAAAAACCCTCCCCCCCTTTCCTCCCTTCCTTTTCCCCCCCTCCCTACCTCTCAAAACCCCGATTTGTTTTTCCTGATTTCAGCCCTTTGAAGAGGGTGGGGGCGGGCGGTCCAACCTTTTTTTTGGGGCAAAAGGTTCAGGACACGCGGCCCGTTTAAAAGTGCTCCTGCGGGCCTGGCTATCGCCTGATGAGGGGACAGGCACCCCACTGCAGGGGTTATGGACATTGATGCCCGCATGTGATGGGTTGTTGGTTGAGATAGTGGTGGTGGTGTATGAGGGTGTGATCCCTGAAAGTGCGATGATTACAGTAAAGTGGTAATGTTTGTTTCCCAGACGACGGGGGGAAAGGGGGGAAAACCTGGTATTGAAAAAAAAAAGATGACGCAAAAAAGGTTATGATGATATGGGATATAACAGTGAACAACTACAGTAACGAGGGACTCTTGCTGGTTCGGCTGCTGCTGTTGCTTGTGCTGTTGTGCGGGCCTTACTTTCTATTTATTTAATTACTACTACTTTTTGCTGCTGCTGGGGCTGGGCTGCTGTTGCTGTGCTGTGCTGTTTTGCTGCTACTGCTGCTGTACCCCAAATTACTTTTTCCGCTGGCTCTGCGGGTAACATTGATAAAAATTTAATAGAAAAGGTGATAATGTTTAACCACCACCTCCACCCCAAAACACCCCCTAACCACCACCACCCCCACCACCACCATCCCACGGGGGCCATTTGTTGACGACGAAAAAGCGACTTTGTCTTAGTGTTACATACACACCCCACTACACACACAACATTTCCCACTACACCACAAACACACCCCCAAAAAACCACACACACACACACACACACACACACACACACACACACACAACACACACACACAAAACCCCACACCCCAAAAACAAACACCACACTCCCAACACACACACACAAAAACAAACACACACACCACCAAAAAACCACACACACCCCACACCCCACCCACCCCCCACAAGACACCCCCCCCACACCTCACCCCCCCCCCACAACACACTGACACCCCCCCCCCCCCCACACAAAAAAACCCAAAACCAAAAACAACAAACGCAACAAAACCAACAAACAAAAAACCTCCCCCCCCACCACCCCCCCATCTCCCCCACCCCCCACCACAGACATACAAGCTGGCACCCACCATTCCCTCACCTGTGTGTTGCATGACCTGGGGCTGGGGGGGGCCTGTCCCTTTGTGCTGCGGGAACATCAACGAGTGTGAGGGGACCCCCGGGGTGGCGGGCCAGGTGTGTGAGAAACGGGGGGCAGCTTCATCTGCAAGGCAACGGGGGCCTACGAGAAGATGAACGGGGGCCCACCCCCTGCAAGAAAAAAGGGACAGTAAGCCCGTGAGAAAAGAAGAAGAAAAAGAAGAAGAAGAAGAAAAAGAAGGGGGAGGGACAGTTTTAAGTAAGGGAAGAAAAAGGAGACAGTAAGCCCTGAAGAAAAAGGGAAGGAGACAGTATAAGTCGGGGAAAAAGACGTAAGCCCTTAAAAGGAAAGAAAAACAGTAAGCCCAAAAGACAAAAAAAGAAAAAGACAGTGAAAGTCAGAAAAAGGGAAGACAGTAAAAAAAAAAGAAGAGAAGAAAAAAGACGTGTAAGTAAAGAAGAAGAAGACGGGTGTAAGTCAGAAGAAGAAGACAGTGAAAAGTCAGAAGAAGAAGACAGTATGTTAAAAAACAAGCAGTTTGTTAAAAGAAAAAAAGGAACAGTATGTTAAAAGAAAAGGGACATTTTAAAGTCAGAAAAAGAAGATAGTGTAATTTCAAAAAAAGACAGGGGTTAAGTCAAAAGGGGGGACAGTTTTAAAGTTCAAAAGAAGACATTAAGAAAAA
>CM054134.1:98782398-98790027 GCA_028751875.1 Rapana venosa
GACCCCCCCCCCCCCCCCCTCCCCGCCCCGGCCCCTGACCTCCACCCCTGTATGAGCACCCAGCAAAACCCCATGCATCATTGTTGGGGCCCTTTTCGCTCATCATCAGGCGGTCACCGCTCCCCTGTTGTCAGGTTCCTGTACTGGGTGACTGGGGGTCAAACCGCACATCGGCCCCGCATGAGTCTGGACGGGAAAAAGTTTTCCACCGCTTCATCGGATGACCTGGGGGGCCCCAACGGATGACCATGGGGATACGAGACCCAGCGACTGTGGTGGGGCGATGCCCACCTCGACGTCATTGAGTGGGCGTTTGGGGCTGTGGGGAACGATGGGGGTGGGTGGTGTTGGTGGGGGGGGGGGGGGGGGGGGGGAAAAGGGGGGTGGAGGTGGGGAGGGAGGGGGGCGAAGTATTTTCGTATGTATCTATGTGCGTGTGTGAAGAGGGGGTGAGTGAATTTTGTGTGTGTGTGTGTGTGTGGTGTGTGTGTGTGTGTGTTGTGTGTGTGTGAGGAGTGTGTGTGTGTGTTGTGTGTGTTGTGTGTGTGTGTTAAAGTGTTTGTGTGTGCGAGCTAAGTTGGGTTTTTTTTTTTAAAAAACACTTTTTTATGTGAATGCCTTTTGAATCGGTTTCTTCTTGAATCATTCATTAGAAATAAAAAGGGAAAAAAAACCAGAAACAGCAGCAGCAACAACAAAAAAAAACAAACAAACAGAAAAAAAAAAAAAAAAGAATGGGGAAAAAAAAGAATAGAAATCATTTCGTTCGAGATGTTATTTTGAGATTGTTCCCCTTTTTGGTTGCTGATGATTGGGTAAACGACCATCAAAAAACCCTAAAGGTGGTTGGAGGTAATTTGTTTTTTTTCACATCTTGCCGCACCTCTGTAAATTTTTGATGACTGAGGGGTAAATTGGATTGTTTGACTGACTGATGGTCACCTTAAATTTGATTGAAAATTATGATTGTAAACCCTTTTTTCACGTGTGACTGAGCCTTGATGACTTGACTGGATCCATGGTGATGAACAGCGTTTCTTGTTCTGCTGTTGTTGTTGTTGTTGTTGTTGTTCTTTTCTTCTTCTTTTTCTTCTTCTTCTTGTTCTTTTCTTCTTTTTGTTCTTGTTCTTCTTTTTCTTGTTGTTTTTTTGTTGTTGTTGTTCTTTCTTCTTGTTCTTGTTTTCTTTTTTTTTTTCTTTTCTTCTTTTTTTCTTTTCTTCTTCTTCTTCTTCTTCTTCTTTCTTCTTTTTTTCTTCTTTTTTCTTCTTCTTTTCTTCTTCTTCTTCTTCTTCTTCTTCTTCTTTTTCTTCTTCTTCGTTTGTTGTTGTTTTTTGTTGTTGTTTTTTTTTGTTGTTGTTTTTTCTTCTTCTTCTTCTTCTTTTCTTCTTCTTCTTCTTCTTCTTTTTCTTCTTTTTTCTTTTTTCTTCTTCTTTTCTTTTCTTCTTCTTCTTTTTCTTTTTTTTCTTGTTCTTCTTGTTCTTGTTTTTGTTATTGTTGTTGTTGTGTTTTTTCTTTTTCTTGTTCTTTTTTCTTCTTTTTCTTCTTCTTCTTTTTCTCTTTTCTTCTTCTGTTCTTGTTTTCTTTTTGTTCTTGTTCTTTTGTTCTTGTTGTTGTTTTTTTTTTGTTGTTTTGTTGTTTTTGTTCTTCTTTTCTTCTTTTGTTCTTGTTCTTGTTCTTTTTTTTTTTTCTTTTTCCTCTTCTTGTTCTTGTTCTTGTTCTTTTTTCTTCTTCTTCTTTTCTTTTTTTTTCTTCTTCTTCTTTTTTTCTTCTTGTTCTTCTTGTTCTTGTTGTTTTTTATTTTTGTTGTTGTTGTTTTGTTCTTTTTCTTTTCTTGTTCTTTTTCTTCTTCTTTTTTCTTTTTGTTCTTGTTCTTCTTGTTTTGTTGTTGTTATTGTTGTTGTTGTTGTTCTTGTTCTTGTTTTTTTTCTTCTTTTTTCTTTTCTTCTTCTCTTCTTCTTCTTCTTTTCTTCTTGTTTGTTCTTTTTCTTTGTTGTTGTTGTTGTTGTTGTTGTTGTTGTTGTTTTCTTCTTCTTTTTTTTTTCTTCTTCTTCTTTTCTTCTTCTTCTTTTTTCTTCTTCTTGTTGTTATTGTTGTTTTTGTTTTTTCTTCTTCTTCTTGTTCTTGTTTTGTTCTTTCTTCTTCTTCTTTTTCTTCTTCTTTTCTTCTTTTTTCTTTTCTTCTTCTTCTTCTTCCCCGTGCGCATCGCATCAGCAGCAGTAGCAGCGCAGCTTTAATCTCCCAGCGCAGCAGCAGCAGCAGCGCACCCGCAGCAGCAGCAGCAGCAGCAGCAGCAGACAGAAGTAGTCTACTATTACTACTATACTTACAGTATGTAGTGTAGTTTAGTAGTGTAGTGTAGTGTAGAGTGTGTATTTGTAGTGAGTGTAGCAGCAGTTTTGGAGCTGCAGCAGTCAGCAGCAGCGCAGTGTATTTATGTGTATTTATCACACCATCCCCAATGATGTTGATATGATGATGATGATGAGGTGTGATGATGTGACGGGTCATCATCATCTACCCATAACGGAACGCCAAGCGGACGGGTCCAAACCGGCAAAAGGTGATGGAGGAGGTCCCTCCCCTGTTCGCCATCACCTTTTCGAGGGGATGTACTGGTCAGATGGCCCTGAGCTCGAGCGGGCCAAAAGTTCCCCGGGGGCAGAACACCCCGTCCCCCTAAGCCCCACAGAACCCTGGACATCCCACGTTATCCGCTCTGAGGCGAAGAAAAGGTTGGTGTGTTTTTTAGGTGGTGTTTTGTGTGTGGTGTGTGTTGTGTTGGTGTTTTGTGTGTGTGTTTTTTTGTGTGTGTGTTGTTGTGTGTGTGTGTGTGTGGGTTTGTGATTTTGTAGAGTTCTTCGTTTAAACTTTCCTTCCACTAAATAGTGTATAGCGGGAAAGTGTGTGTATGTGGTGTGTTGGTTGTGCGCGTGGGGGCGTGTTTTTCGTGCGCACCGCACGTTTTTGTGTGTGTGTGTGTGGGGGGGGGGAGGGGTTGATATAACAAATCAATCGTAATAAACAACTTTTTATGAAAAAAGCTTTAAACAAGAATTCGGGAAAAAAACCCCCAAAAACAAAAAACAAAGAAAAAAAAAACAACAACCAAAAAAAAAAAAAAACAATAACCAACCCCAGAAACATCAAAAGCAAAATACCGCTTTCCAATTCATATAATTGAAGCTTTCCTTATATCAGAGGAGTCTAAAAAATAGGGGTATGGTTTAAATGACTTTTTTACAATTTTTCTTTCATTAATGGAAATGTTTTTAAGAATTTGCTGCAAGACGGATGGGAAGGCAGGTGGTTTTTTTTTCGATCTCTGCATGTAAAAAAATGTGATCATTGTTAATTTTCACCACAGATAATGTTGTTTTTTAAAAAAAAAATTTTCGTTCTAAAAAAGCTTAAAAAGGTTAAAACCTGTATTAAAAGAGATACCAAATTTAAACATGTAAAAAAGAAATTTTGATTTATCAAAGGAAACGGGTCCTTCACCGGAAAAGGACGGGGGCAAAGGAAAAGCAATTTGAAATGTATTGCCCTTGGGGAAAGGGAACACTTATGCTGCAAGGCCCCCATCGTATCTCAGCCCCACTTTTTGCTTTTCTGTCAACTTTTTTTAAAGTAAATACCACAGTGCGGGGGAGTACCCAGAAAAAAGGTTAACCCCGTGCCGTATCTCAGAAAATGAATTGATGACTAATCCAATTATGAAAATCTTTTCCACTTTTGAACTGAAGTTTCTCGGCAGTAGTGACCTGGAATCAAACGAAAAATATTTGAAAATGTCTTTAGGAAAATCTAAAAAATTAAACAAAGCCCCTCAAAAAAGCAGACAATTCAGCTTAAAAAATAGAAACGATTTTTCCCCAATAAAATGATCTCCTATTTTCAAGATGGGATACAAACGCTGCACCGCCTCATTTTTTTTCAAAAGGGAACCCCTCTGGTAAATTTTTTTTAAAAGATTTGGTTGTGTTTGTATATATTCTTTTATGATGCGTTTTAAGAATTTTTTTCATTACCTTTTTTCGTTTTTTTAAAAAGGAATTTTTTACGCGAATTAGCCTCTTTGTTCCCCTGGGGGACAAGGGAGGGAGTAATCTTCGATTTAGCTATTTTTGTGGGATTTATTTGCTTGTCAAAAAAATTGAGAAGTATTGGTTTAGCTGTGGTTACAGAGCGAATAGAAATTTTCTTTTGGAAAGTTGACTAAAATCTTATATAATTTCGTTGTCCACATTAGTTTCTTGTGTTTTAACAAATAAGAGATATTTAGCCCCGCCCGTTGTCGATATTTTAATGGCAAAAATTTCCCATCTCCTTTTAGGGACCCCGGACGATGCATGAAAGGAACCCCAGGCTAATCGAAAAAGCCTTGCGTCTAGTCTTGTCATTTTCTGTAAAAAATTTTGGGCACTGAAAAAGCTTCCGGCCCTTTAAAAGGTTGGAAAGTACTAAATAATGCCCAAATGTTTTAAAACGCTAATCATAAGCCCACATTGTTTACTAATAACTTTCAGAGATTAATACTTTTCCCAGCCTTAGATTTTAAAAAATCATTTTGATATTCCAACTTGTGAGACATTAAATAACTCCTAAAACTTCACCAAGTTTTTTTTTTTCCAACCTTTCCCCCTCTATTTGGAAAAGGTGAACTGGGGGGTTAGTGCCTTATTGAAAAAAATACGAGTTTGTCTTTTCAGGAGACAATGAAAGCCTTTCAAAATGTATCATTAAGTTTGTTTAGCTCAAGTGATACATATTTTTTTATATTTAATGCCTCTTTGGTGTTTTCTTTTTCATCTAACATTTCCCATACAAATGTCATCGCATTGGACGTGGTGGCATTACTGGGAGGCACTGAGGAAGATCTAAAGAAAAATATTGAAAGATGTGGGGCGATAACTGATCCTGTGGAAAACCCTTTTTTTAAACCCTAAAGTGAATAGGAATTTTCCAAATTTGGCCTGCTTTCATCTTTTGAGAGAAATGTTTTAATATAATGATACTATTACCAGATAAACAATAGTTTTTAGTTTATATAGTAATCGTTTATGCCAGACTGTTTTATTGCTTTCTTTATATCAAAAAGGTTTGGAAGCCATTTTTCCCACTAGCAAAAATTTTGTTTAAATCGTACTAAATTTTTAAAAGTGTTGTGGCATCTCTTTTCGAAAACCCGCCTGGCTAAGGGGGGTTATTTTTTTTTATCGCAATAATGCATTAGTCGGTTTAAAATATTTTTTCCAATAAGTTTTCCGTGGAGAGGTTAAGCGATAGGTCTGTAACTGTTTTTATCATTTTAGGTTTACCTGCTTTGGGATGGCACTAAAATGGATGTTTCCCTATGTTGGGAAAGACCCCTTGGGGCAGCAACTTTGAAATAATTCAAGTAAAATATATCCTTTTTCTGGAGCTGGGTTTTTTCAATTCCTTTAAATAGATCAATTACCAACGGATTTCTTTTTGTTCCCAAAAGATAGGAGAGCATCTTTAAGCTCGGGAAAGTTAGGGGAGCATTGACGTAGATTATTATCTCCCCCAGGGTTTTATAATGTCTTTTTTTGTTTTTTTTTCTATTTTCTTTGATTTTTCTGAAAGACTTTTATCACTCATTGTGTCTGTAAATTTTTTTGAATGACCAGTTTCTTGAAATTTGATGGAAGTTCCCTTTTCTTTAAACTTTAAAGGGACAGTTAGGAAGCCTTTAACCCCCCTTTTTTATTTTTAAAATTTAAAACCCCACCCTTTTGCAAATCTTATAAGTGTTAACTTTTGAAAAACAAAAGGAAGACCCAAAAATGACGTTTGTTTTGGGTTTAAAAAGGGTTTTTTTACAAAGCAATTTTGCTTTTTTTTATAAGGGAAAAAATTTTCTGACGTTTTCTTTCTTAAATAAACTTTATAAGCAGTTTTTTGTCATTCCAACTTTTTGACTGAAAGATTCCACCATTATTTCGGAAGCTTTTTCGGGCTTCATGGGGGTGAATACTTGGGGTAGGCTATCGCTGCTTGCAGTACAACTTTTTAAAAATTGGCTAAAAAATATTAATATCTAGCTTTTTTAAAATTTTCATATTTTTTCTGTTCAAAAAATTTTTTAAACTTATTCCAGTCAAAATAACGATAATTATATTTGGGGGAAAAAACTTTTTCTTTAAATCATATTCTGAAGAATCATAAAATTAAGAGTGAAGCAATTGGAAAATGATCCTTCCTAAAGTATCATTTTCTATTTCCCAATTACAGTTGGGGAAAAAGGGATGGGGAAAAAAAAATTAAAGATAGATCTAAAGCACTAGGTCTTTGATTCGAAACATCTGGGATTTTGTAAAAATTACCATATTTAAAAGAAAAGTAAAAATCGATAATATTTTCAAAAAACCCATTATTTGGGTTTTGATGTCATTCTTTATCCTATTATTTATTAATATTTAAAATCTTTTTTATTAGACATGAAAAGAGGCCACATGTGCAGACGTAGGCATTTTTCATTTTGAAATCCCCTCCTACTTTTTTGATGAAAAAGCCGCCATGGGTGATTTATGACACAAAAAATGTCTAGATGCTCTCTACGACTGGAGAGGAAAGGGTCCACAATGTTAATTTGCCCCAAAACGTACTGCCCATAAATTCAGGGCACTGCATTAACAAATTAAAAGGGCTCAGGGAGGTCTTAAGTCATTTGAATATTATTGCAAAACTCTGAATCCCGGAGACTTGTTTTGCTTACTTTTCCGTGTCATCCGAAGACGAACAAACCCCTTTTTATTTTTTCCCCCTTCTTTAAAGGGTAGTATTTGTTAACTTTTCCTTTTTGGATTTTTTCTCTTATCACCACACACACCACACACACACACACCACACCCAAAAACCCCCACTGGATTTCGTTTTTGTTTAAAATTGGTTTTGTTTGCAACCTGGAATTATTTGCATTTTACAAACCCCCTTACCGTATTAGAATTGTCAAAGCTACCTTTTATAAAGATAAAAAATTGTCCTTTAAAAATTTTACAGTGGAACTTAGTTGTGTCAACAAATCTACCTATTGATTCGCATCTTGCATCGTCAGATCTGAGGTTTTAGTTTAAGTCTTTAAAAATACAGAAATGATAAAATCTGAAAAAATTACTTTATCCCCCATCCTGAAGTTGTTAAATGATGTGAAAGATTCGGGCTGCCCTCTATGTGCATAAAGGAAAAAGGTATAACGTATGTCCTCGCCCGTTCAACTAATGTACCAAATCTACACTCTTGTGCTGCATGCATAAAAATCACCAAATCTATAGATCTAAACGTCGTTTCGGTATATTTGCCTAAAGGCCCCAATGACATCAACACAGAATGGTTACGTACATTGCCAGAAATTAAAAATAAATGGTTAATATGTGGGGATTTCAATGCGCACTCCCCTTTCTGTGTGAGTGTGTATGTGTGTGCGTGCGTGTGTGTATGAAGCTCTGACCTCTGGCCTTGTGGGCGGCAGGCACGAGCCCGTGCGGGGACAACAACGGGGGCTGCTCCCACCTGTGCCTGATCGCGCCCGGGGGCCAGAAATACACCGCGCCCGCCCGGACTATTCTTCCTGGCCCCGGCCGGCGCAAACTGCTGGCCCAAATGCTC
>CM054134.1:98790527-98795527 GCA_028751875.1 Rapana venosa
CCCGGGGTTCGGGGGGTTTCCTTTTTGGGGAGAAATCTGAGTGACCCCTCAGGGTGTTATTTAGCCTGGGAGCACCCATCAAGAACAAGAAGAAGAAGAATAACTATGCATCAACAATGTTGCACGGTCTCACAGTGGTTCCCAGGTGTGAGGAGTGAGACAGGGTACATTTTTGAGGTGCCTCTGACGGTGCTAAGCTGAGAAACGCCCAATAACAACAATGTACCACAGACAATTAGTGATCGCCAGGTGTTATGAGTAAGATAGAGTAAATAATACCACCACCACCACCACCACTGCCACACACCACCAACCACCACCACCACCACCACCACCCACCACCATCCAACAACCAAACCACCACCACCATCACGTCCACCACTACCAACCACCACCACCACCAACCACCAACCAACCACCAACCACCACCACCAACTACCATCATCACCACCACCAAACACCAGCAAATAACAACAACCCCCCCTCCCTCCCACCCCCTAACCCACCCCCACACCCATCCCCCACCAAACACTCTCTTTCTTTTCCACCCTCGCCCTACCCCCTATCCCCCACCCACACCCATCCCCCCTTCATCACTCTTTCTTTTCCTCCCTCTCCCTACCCCCTAACCCCCACTACACCCCCCCCCCACACCCCCACACCCCCCCCCCACCAACAACACTGCTCTTTCTTCCCTCCCTTCCTCTCCAGACGTCACTCCGTGGCTGGTCTTCACCAACCGCTACTACCTCCGCGAGATGACCACGGAGGGAGAGAGCTACCGGCGCGTGGCGCAAGGCTTCGAAAACGTGGTGTCGCTGGACTTTGACGTGGCGAACGACAGGGTGTACTTCACGGACGTCAAGCAGCACAAGATCTTCCGCATCTTCATCAACGGCACTGGGCTGGAGACGGTGGTGCAGGACAACGTGCCTAGCGCTGAAGGCATCGCTGTCGACTGGATTGGAAGGTGTGGAGAGAGTGTGGTTGTGTGTTGGGGGGGGTGGTGGTGGGGTGGGTGTGTGGGGGTGGGGGGGTGTGTGTGGTGGGGGTGGGGTGGGGTGGGGGGGTGTGTGGGTGGGTGTGGGGTGTGTGGGGTTGGTGTGGGTGTGGGTGGGGGTGTGGGTGGGGTATGGGGTGGTGGTGGTGGTGGAGGAGGGTTGGGGTGGGGGTGTGGGGTGGTTGGGTGTGTGGAGGGGTGGTGTGGGGGTTGGGTGGGGGTGTGTGGGTGGTGGTGGTGGTGGTGGTGGTGGTGGTGGAGGAGGGTTGGGGTGGGGGTGTGGGGTGGTTGGGTGTGTGGTGGGGTGTGTGTGTGTGTGTGTGTGTGTGTGTGGTGTGTGTGTGTGGGGGGAGGGGGGGCGGTGGAGTGGTGTGTGTGTGTGTGGTGTGTGTGTGGTTGTGTGGGTGGAGTGTGTGTATGTGTGTGTGGTGTGTGTGTGGGGGTGGGTGGAGCGTGTGTGTGATGTGGTGTGTGTGTGTGGTGTGGGGTGGGTGGGTGGATGTTGGTGTGTGTGTGTGTGTGTGTGTGTGTGTGATGTGTGGGGGGTGTGTGGTGTGGTGTATGTGTGTGGAGTGTGTGTGTGGTTGTGTGCGTGTGTGTGTGTGGTGTGTGGAGTGTGTGGAGTGTGTGGTGGGGTGTGTGGGTAGGAGTTGGTGGTGGATGGTGTGGGGGTGGAAGTGGAGGAGGGTTGGGGTAGAGGGGTGTGGGGGTGAGATAGTGGAGGGGTAGGGGGTGGGAAGGTGGTGGGTGGGAGGATGGTTGGAGGGGGGGGGGTGGTGGTGGATGGTTAGGGGTGGGGGTGTGGGTGCAGGTGGGACTATGGGTGGTGTAAGGGGTTGGGTGGGCATGTAGGGTTGGGGTGGTGGGGTGGTGTTGGTGTCTGGAAGGGTGGTAGAGGGCGTCGGGAAGGGGTGGGGTGGGTGTGTGTGTGGGTGTGGTAGGGTGGGAGTGGGTGGGGATGGACGGGCGTGGGGTGGAGTGATGGGGGTGATGGAGTGTGTGGGAGAGAGGAGGGTGGGGTGTGGGGTGGGGGTAGGGATGGGTTGCTGTGTGTGTATGTGTTGTGTTTGTGTGTGTGTATGTGTGTGTTTTGGTCGAGTTCTCTCTCTCTCTCTCTCTCTCTCTCTCTCTCTCTCTCTCTCTCTCTCTCTCTCTCTTTGTGCGTGCGTGCGTGTATGTATGTATGTATGTATGTATGTATGTATGTATGTATGTATGTATGTATGTATATATGTATGTATGTATGTATGTATGTGTGTATGTGTGTGTTCATGGGTGTGTGTATGTGTGTGTTCATGGGTGTGTGTATGTGTATAAGTGTGTGGTGTACGTGTGTAAGTTTGTGTGTGTGTGTGTCTGTGCGCGCGCATGTGTGTAATGTAATCCTCTCATGCTATTGGTCTGTGTGTGTGTGTGTGTGTGTGTGTGTGTGTGTGTGGTGTGTGTGTGTGCTGTGGCACGGACAGAAAGCTGTACTGGGTGGACGGGAAGAAGGGCGCTATCTACGTGTCGGAGCTGAACGGCACCAACAGAAGGACTCTGCTGAGAAGAGGCATCAGCCGGCCTCGCTCCATCATCACCGACCCTGCCAGAGGGTGAGTGCTGGGGTGTGCGTGTGAGTGTGTGTGTGTGTGTGTCAAAGTCAAAGTCAAAGTCAAACCTTTTTTTTCAGATGGTACATTGAATAAGCAGTGCATTTGCTTTTTTTCATCAAGCCATCTATCTAAAGAAAGAAAAAAAAGAAAAAAAGCGGCGCGCGCGCGGTGTGTGTGTGTGTGTGTGTGTGTGTGTGTGTTGTTTTGTGGGGGTGGTGGGTGGTGGGGGTGGGATGGGTGGGTAGGGAGTGGGGTTGTACGTTGTTTTGTGTGTGTGTGTGAGTGTGAGTGTGTTTGACTATGTAGGGGTGGGTGTGGGGGTGGGTGTGGTAGGAGTGGGGTTGTACATTGTGATGTGTGTGTGTGTGTGTGTGTGTGTGTGTGTGTGTGATCTGTTACATTTTTGTCTCCTTGTTTCGCTATCTTCCCTATTTCCCTTCCCCCTCCCCCTCTGTCTGTTTGTCTGTCTGTGTCTGTCTGTCTGTCTGTCTGTCTGTGTCTGTCTGTCTGTCTGTCTGTGTCTGTCTGTCTGTCTGTCTGTCTGTCTCTCTCCAGAGGGCTGGATGTTAAGAACGCTATTGTTATGTTTATTCTGTAATTCTCTCTAAATAAAATTTGTTCATTGTTCATTGCTCGCTCTCTCCATCTACTTGTCCCTTCCTCTCTCTTTCTCTCTCTCTCCTCTCTCTCTCACTCTCCCTCTCTCTCTCTCTCCCTCTCTCTCTGTCTCTTTGTCTCTCTGTCTCTCTGCCTCTCTGACTTTCTTTTTGTCTGTCTGTCTTTCTTTCTTTCTTTCTTTCTGTCTGTCTGTCTTTCTTTCTTTCTTTCTTTCTGTCTGTCTTTCCTTCTTTCTTTCTTTCTTTCTTTCTTTCTGTCTTTCTTTCTGTCTTTCTTTCTTTCTTTCTTTCTCAGTCACCTCAGGTAGATCTCGCGAGCTACTTGTATGACTGAAAGTAGTAAAACTACTTTCTCTTCCTGAACATTGACCCCCCCCCCCTCCCACGTACCAGGCCCCTGACCTACCACCCCTGTATGAATGCACCCAGCAAAACCCCATCGCATCATTGTAGGAGGCCCTGTTCCCTCACTCACTCAGGCGGTCACCGCTGCCCTGTTGTCAGGTTCCTGTACTGGAGTGACTGGGGGTCAAACCCGCACATCGGCCGCATGAGTCTGGACGGGAAAAACGTGTCCACCAGCTTCATCAAGGATGACCTGGGCTGGCCCAACGGACTGACCATCGACTACGAGACCCAGCGACTGTGGTGGGGCGATGCCCACCTCGACGTCATTGAGTGAGCGTTTGGGGCTGTGGGGAACGATGGGGGTGGGTGGTGTGGTGGGGTGAGGGTGGGGGGTGGGGGTGGGGGGGGGACGGGAAGGGGGTGGAGGTGGGGAGGGAGGGGGGCGTAGTAGTACGTATGTATCTATGTGCGTGTGTGACTGAGTGAGTGAGTGAATTTGTGTGTGTGTGTGTGTGTGTGTGTGTGTGTGTGTGTGTGTGTGTGTGTGTGTGTGTGTGTGAGGAGTGTGTGTGTGTGTGTGTGTGTGTGTGTAAGTGTTTGTGTGTGCGAGCTAAGTTCGCGTTTTTTTTAAAATAGCTTTTTTATGTGAATGTCTCCTTTGAATCGGTTTCTTCTTGAGCTCATATCATATAGAAATAACAAGAAACAACAACAACAGAAACAGCAGCAGCAGCAGCAGCAGCAACAACAACAGAAACAACAAACAGAAAAGAAAAAGAATAAAAAAATAAAGAATAGAAATCATATTCGTTCGAGAATGTTATCTTTGACTGATTGTTCTCTTTGGTTGACTGACTGATTGAGTAAATGACATCACTAAACCTGAAGGTGGTCTGGAGGTATCACACTCATGCCAGCACCTCTGTAAAATTTTGATGACTGATGTATGAATCTGGATTGACTGACTGACTGATGGTCACCTCTTCTTCTTCTACTTCTTGTTCGTGTTGTTGTTGTTGTTGTTCTTCTTCTTGTTGTTGTTGTGTTCTTGTTGTTGTTGTTGTTGTTGTTGTTCTTCTTCTTCTTCTTCTTCTTCTTCTTCTTCTTCTTCTTCTTCTTCTTCTTCTTCTTCTTCTTCTTCTTCTTCTTCTTCTTCTTCTTCTTCTTCTCCGTAGCAGCATCAGCATCAGCAGCAGCAGCAGCAGCAGCAGCAGCAGCAGCAGCAGCAGCAGCAGCAGCAACAGCAGCAGCAGAAGCAGCAGCATCAGCAGCAGCAGCAGCAGCAGCAGCAGCAGCAGCAGCAGCAGCAGTATAGTATCACCATCACCATCATCACCATGATGATGATGATGATGATGATGATGATGATGTTGAAGATGATGATGATGATGATGACGACTGTCATCATCACTCTACCACCATCAACAGGAACGCCAAGCT
>CM054134.1:98800527-98813027 GCA_028751875.1 Rapana venosa
ACACCCCACCCCACCCCACCCCCACCCCACTCCACCACACCACACCCACCACCACACCAACACACCCACCCCACCCACCACCACACCACACCACACCCACCCCACCCCACCCCACCCACACCCACCCACCCACACACCACACCACACCCACCCCACCACACCACACCACACACACACCCACCACCACCACACCACCACACAACCCAACACCACACCAACACACCCCCACCCCACCCCACTCCACCACACCACACCCCCCCCACCCCACCCACCCACCACACCCACCCACACCCCACCCACACCCCACTCCACACACACCACACACCACACCACACCACACACACACCACACCTCCACACCACACCTCACACACCACACCACACCCACCACACCACACCACACCCACCACACCACACCACACTACTCACCACACACCACTCCACACCACACCACCACCCACACCCACCCCACCCCAACCACACCCACCCCACCCCACCACCTCACCACACCCACCACACCCCACTTCACCACACTCCCACACCACACCCCACCACACCACCCACCACACACACCACTCCACACCATCACACACACCATTCCCACAGTACCAGACTACACCCTCACACCCCACTCCACTCACACACCACACCACAAACCACACCACACTCACTCACCACACTCACCACACCTCACCACCCACTCCACTCCACCACACCACACCACACCACACCACACCACACACATCTCACTGCACTCCACTCCACTAGCCTGGTGGTTAGACGTGATTCCTGCAATGTAACAGCTCGGGATCGAGCCCGGGTTCAAACCACCGCCACCCAGACACCCCTTCAAGGGGAGTGGGTCTCAGGATCAGGACTAATCAACTCCATTCCCCCGAAAGTCCGGATGAGACTATAAGCCGAGTCCCCATGTGCAAATACACGCAGAACATCTTGCGCAAACGTTAAGACCCGCTCTGCCTTTCCGGAAGAGTAGACCATTATGTGCCGGTAAGAACATATCACAAAAATACAACAAAAAAACGCATGCACACCGGTGTTGTGTTCAGAATTTCTCCCCCCCCACACACACAGTCGGAATGCGGCTACCTTAATGGTAGGCAAGAATGGTAGCACATACACACAAATTTAACCATGGGTAAACATTTATTTATTTTATTTTCTGTATCTTTTATTTCGAGGATAATGGAATAAACACTCATGTGCTTTTTAAAAAAAAATATCCAGTCCTCGTGTGTATGCAGTTTCGTAAATTTTGTCATCCGTTCCCACTAACATACAATGACCTACTCTTCCGAAAAATGGAACGGGTTTTTACGTGTGCGCAAGATGTTCTGCGTGCGTTCGCACACGGGACTTTCGGTTTATAGTCCCATCCGAACGACTTTTAGGGAGGGGGGAGTGGAGTCTGCATTGATGTTAACTCCAGAGGAAAGAATACTCTTGAACGAGATTCGAACCCGGGTCAACAGATCACGAGCGACATCAGTCTAACTAACCACCAGGCGCTTTAACTGAGGAACGGGGGGATATAAAAAAAAGAAACGAAAACAACAACAACAACAACAATAACAAAACATAACAACAATAAAAACAAACAACCACGAAACAACAACAACAATAACACTAACGAAAAATCAACAAAACCCCATATAACCCCTTACCCTACCCCCCCCCCCCACCCACAACTCCAACAACAACAACAACAACAACAACAACAATAACTCAAAGCGGAGAGCCGCCGCTGTGTACACACACCAGAGGCGCGGACGTGCAAGGTGGGATGGTGGTCGTGTGAGACCAACTACCGCTGCGTGCCCAACTGGTCACGCTGTGACGGCGAGGACGACTGTCGCGACAACTCGGACGAGAAGGAGGAGAACTGCCAGGTGTGCCACAGCACGGGGGACTTCACCTGCAAAAACCGCCGCTGCATCCCCCGCCGCTGGATGTGCGACTTCGACGACGACTGCGGGGACAACTCCGATGAGGAGCCTGAAGTGTGCAGTAAGTTCGGTTTATAGGGGTGGGTGGGGGAGGAGGGGGGATGGGGGAGGGGGGAGGGGGGAGGGGTGGTGGTGGTTATGGGTTGGTAGGTGGGTAGGTGAAGGTGAAGTGGAGTTGAGTGTGTGTGTGTGTGGGGGGGGGAGTGTAATGTGTGTGTGTGTAGTGTGTGTGTGTGAGAGAGAGAGAGAGAGAGAGAGAGAGAGAGAGAGAGAGAGAGAGAGAGAGAGAGAGAGACAGACAGACAGACAGACAGACAGACAGAGAAAGAGAGACAGAGACAGACAGGGACAGTGAGACAGATACAGAGACAGAGATATTGAATGGATGATCTGTAAAACGCAAGGAAAAAGAAACGAGAGAGAGAGAGAGAGAGAGAGAGAGAGAGAGAGAGAGAGAGAGAGAGAGAGAGAGAGAGAGAGAACCACATCTGATTCGCATAATCTAGCGTAATACGTGTATACCTTCAACGGAGCGATAACTGTGCTGAGGACTGTCCTTGTGACAGAGGACCACTACAGAGAGTGCTCAGAGTCCGAGTTCCGCTGCAAGAACCAGAAGTGTATCCAGGGCAAGTGGCGCTGCGACCACGATGACGACTGTGGCGACCAGTCTGACGAAGACCCCAAGATTTGTACCAGTAAGTCAACAGGGTCCCTGTCCAGATCAGTGTTGTTGTTGTTGTTGTTGTTGTCAGGGTTTTAGGCCTCAGCTGCGTGTAGATCACGGGGCACCATGTCCTCTTTCTTCTTTCCTATCCCGCACCCCTGTTATCCTTGGGTGCACAACATGTCTGTATCCATTGACCCCTTCCCCCTCATCCCTCAGGTTTTTTTTTCATTTTCTTCTTTTCTCTCTCTTTTTTCCAATACTTTTTTCATGTCAGTTGTAAATTGTTTACTTTGTATGTATTTTCTGTCTAAGCTTTCTCTTCAGAAATTGTATCAGTTTGTGGGATAAACATTGTATACGTACTAATTTGATAAAACATAAATGCTTTGTTTATGAATACGCAAAGGAATTAAGAACAAAAACAAATAAACAAGACAATTCCCTTTCCAAGAAAAACATCAAAATTTCATGGTCTGAAAAAGCAAGTTATACAGACAGGAAGGGGTGGGGGTGGGGGGAGCTTAGAGCTTTTTAAACAGCGTTGTAATCAGAGTAGACCCCCTGATAAGTGTGTATAGATCTTTCGTCGTTTGTGACTACTGTAAGGACTGTCTCCATGCAAAGTAACGCAGAATGTCTAGTGGAGAAAATGAAATATGGCTCAGATAAATTTGAATGAAGAAGAACAAAAATGAAATTAGAATATTTACCATTAATGTTTCAAGGTTGATGTAATTCTATCTGTAAGATCACTAACCAATCAATCAATAACTTCTTTCACAAATGTGCGATCTCACGAAAACTCATTCATAACTCTGAATAAACGTTCAGTTGACCGTCGTGTGACCTTGTGCTGCAGACTTCAGCGCCTGTAAAGCCGACCAGTTCCAGTGTACCAGCAAACACTGCATCAGCGCTCTCAGCAAGTGCAATGGCCGACGGGACTGTTTTGACGGTTCCGATGAAGCCAGTTGTCCGCCCATGTATGCTGATGGCAGCAAATGCCGCTCTCAGGAGTTCGTCTGCCGCAACCAGGTAAATGTTCTGTTGATAGACTGAGAGATTTCTTGTCTAGGGCTTTAGTGCCAATGCCCGATGATTAAGTGCAGTTTGTTTTGTGTTGGTGTTGTGTTGCTAGACACGAGATGGGAGGGCAAGGCTCCTGTTCCACTGATGTCATACATTATCCATTAGTCTCCTTCCCTGTGGCAGTGAAATCACAAAGCAACCACGCAGCTAAACCCAAAGACACCATAACTTTCCAGACTCAGTCTCAGAAAGCAGTTTATTTAAGTCTACTTTTGCATTTTCTGTAGATATGCATTTCTAAATCCTGATAAAGCCTAGGGAAGATTTTTGTTGTTCTTAAGTGTCTGTTCCCAAATTTTGAAATAGCCTTTTTGCAAAATACTCTTACGTTATCCCTAGGTCAGCATTCCCAAGTCCTGAAACAGCCTCGTCTGATAAAATCCTCGTTTTGCTCCAAGATGTGTAATCCTTATCCCAGAACAGCACACGACTTGTCTTTAGACGTGCATTCCCGAATCTTAAGGACAACCTACGTAATAATTATTCTGCTGTCCTTAAGTGTGTGTTCTAAAAATCAAGAAAACAGCTTACTTACTTAAACATATTTGTGATATCAAAGGTGTGTATTCAAAATCCCCCCACCCTGCTTAAAAACTGATGGTGTCCTCAGGTATGTATCCCAAAATTTTAAGGACAATCTACGTTAAAAAAAATCGTTGTACTGCCCTTACGCGTGTGTTCTGAAATCAAGAAAACAGCTTGTTTAATGAAACATACTTGTGATATCTAAGTTGTGTATTCAAAATGGTCGAACCCCCCTCCCCTCCCCCCCCAACCCTGCTGAACACAAAGTGCTGACGTGTCCTCAGGTGTGCATCCCCACCTCGTGGCGCTGTGACGGAAGGGATGACTGTGGGGACGGAAGTGACGAGGAGAAGTGCAACGAGGTGGAGTGTGACGTCAAGACGCACTTCAAGTGTGCCCGCAGCAACATCTGCATCCCGCTGTGGCTGACCTGCGACACCGTGGAGGACTGTCCTGACGGCTCTGATGAACACGAGGGCTTCTGTGAGTCTGGCATACACTCTGTGTGTGTGTGTTTTATGCGACACTTTGTTCTTAGCTTTGGGAAGATATGTCTGTGAATACTGAGACCGCATGCCTACTGTCTGTTTACATTCGCTCCTTTTGAATTTTTTTCTTCTTCTTTTGGGAAAGTGCATACATGTATAGGTTGGCTAGCCTATACATGTATGCACTTTCCCCAAAAGAAGAAAAAACGAAATTTTTTTCTTCTTTTAGGAAAGTGCATACTAGCCAACCTAGTGTACCACCTGGACAAAACATCCTCCAGATATGGCATGGAGATCAGTGCCGAGAAAACAAAACTCATGACAAACAGTGCCCAGCCAATCACTACCAAGATCAAAGTCAGTGGAAAAGAACTTGAGGTTCTAGATCACTTCAAGTACCTTGGAGCTATTATTAGTGAAGAAGGTTCAAAATCCGAAATCCTCGCAAGAGCTGCACAAACAATAGCAGAAATGGCAAAGCTCAAGACTATCTGGAAAGACCGAAACATCTCTCTCAGACCAAGGTCAAGCTACTGCATGCGCTAGTCATCTCTACATATATGTATGCGTGCGAATCCTGGACATTGAATGCAGATCTACAAAGGAGGATCCAGGCTCTAGAGATGAGATGCCTCAGAAGACTCCTTGGCATTTCATACATGGACCACACTACCAACAACGAAGTCCTACAAACCATCACCCAACAAGTAAAGCACTACGAAAACCTGCTGACCACAGTCAAGAAAAGGAAGCTCAGATGGTACGGACATGTGACTAGATCAGATGGGCTGTCCAAAACCATACTGCAGGGAACAGTGCAGGGGAAGAGAAGGCGAGGCAGACAGAGGAAGAAATGGGCAGACAACATCACTGAATGGACAGGGAAGAGCTTCTCCACAACCCAGGCACTTGCACACAACCGCCGCAAATGGAGCCAGCTGGTGCAACGTTTGTCAATGCAGTGCCCCTACGACCCCGTAGGGGGTTATGGGAGCAGATGAGATGAGATACATGTATAAAGTGGGGACGGGATAGCTCGGTGGTCAGAACACTCGCTTTCCCCAAGCTAAGGTTAAGCAGTAGTGAGCGTGGTTACCAAGCAGATGGGTGACCGTTTGCGCGCCTTGGCTTCAATACAGTTCCCCAGTTCACCCAGCTGTAAATGGGTACCTGCCCTCTTTAGGGTCAGGGAAGGTAAAGCAGCGAGGGAGAGGAGATGGGCGCCGCCCTCAACTATACTGACCCCTGTAGAAGCTGAGGTTTCTGACACCTCGCTTCCCAACAACCATATAGGTTATGGGAACACCTTTACCTTTTTATGTGTAAAATGAGACTGGTACTTAGTTGTTTTCTTGAGCTCCCGTTTGATAAATTCTTGTTTGTATGTCTATTTCTTGTTAGCTTGTATGTGCAAGATGACAACCAAATAGCGAAAACGATATCCCCATCTCTAGTATGCTGACGCGGACACTGCCAGTTGTTGCTGTATGTATGTATGTATGTATGTATGATGTCCCTGCCCAGGCTCCATGCCCAAGCCAACCACCAGCTGTGAAGCGGACCAGTTCAAGTGCACCAACAAGCAGTGCATCGCCGCCTCCAAAGTCTGCAACAACATTCCCGACTGCTACGATGCCTCCGATGAAAACGGCTGTCGTAAGTCATAGCCTGAAACCAGCTGCGAGCCTGTTCAGTACAGTGTGTGTCCAGGAATTTAGACTCTGTGTGTGTGTGTGTCAAAGTCAAAGTCAAAGTCAAACTTTTATTTTCAGATGGTATATTGAATAAGCAGGTGTGTGTGTATGTGTGTGTGTGTGTGTGTGTGTGTGTTGTGTGTGTGTGTGGTTGTGTGTGTGTGTGTGTGTGTTGTGTGTGTGTGTGTGTGTGTGTGTGTGTGTGTGTTGTGTGTGTGTGTGTGTGTTGTGTGTGTGTTGTGTGTGGTGTGTGTGTGTATGTGTGTGTGTGTTGTGTGTGTGTGTTGTGTGTGTGTGTTTAGTGCTGGTGTGTGTGTGTGTGTAGTGTTGGTGTTATTGTGTGTATTAGTGTGTGTGTGTGTTTGTGCGCGAGCGCGCGCGCGTATGCGAGTGCGTGTGTAAGTACGTGTGTGTGTGCTGCGCGCGTGTGCATGTGAATGTGTGTGCGCGTGTGAGTGCATGCATGCATGCATGCATGGATCTGTGTGTGTGTTCGTGTGTGTGTATGTGATTGCATGTGCATACCTGTGTGTGTGCGTGCATGCATGTCTCCGTGCGAGTGCACGCGCGTCTGCGAGTGTATACAGGCTTGTGACGGGTACAGCAGAACTCCCCCCTTCCCTCTCTCTCACTGCTGTTGCAGACAAGACAGCGGACAGGGGGGCCAGCTGCCCCAAAGCCAACGGGGGCTGTGAACACAACTGCACCGACCTGCCCAATGGCGGCTTCTACTGCTCCTGCCACTCCGGGTTCCGGGTCTCTGCCAACGACAGCAAGACTTGCGAAGGTAGGGGACATTAAGAAGGTAGGGGACATTAAGGTAGGGGACATTAAGGTAGGGGACAGGGTGACTGCAGGAAGATAGGGGACATTAAGAAGGTAGGGGACATTAAGAAGGTAGGGGACATTAAAGTAGGGGACATTAAGGTAGGGGACAGGGCGACTGCAGGAAGGTAGGGGACATTAAGAAGGTAGGGGACATTAAGGTAGGGGACATTAAGGTAGGGGACAGGGTGACTGCAGAAAGATAGGGGACATTAAGGTAGGGGACAGGGTGACTGCAGAAAGATAGGGGACATTAAGGTAGGGGACAGGGTGACTGCAGGAAGATAGGGGACATTAAGAAGGTAGGGGACAGGGTGACTGCAGGAAGATAGGGGACATTAAGGTAGGGGACAGAGTGACTGCAGGAAGATAGGGGACATTAAGGTAGGGGACAGGGTGACTGCAGGAAGATAGGGGACATTAAGGTGACTGCAGGAAGATAGGGGACATTAAGGTGACTGCAGGAAGATAGGGGACATTAGGGTAGGGGACAGGGTGACTGCAGGAAGATAGGGGACATTAAGGTAGGGGACAGGGTGACTGCAGGAAGATAGGGGACATTAGGGTAGGGGACAGGGTGACTGCAGGAAGATAGGGGACATTAAGGGTGACTGCAGGAAGATAGGGGACATTAGTAGGGACTAGTAGGGGACAGGGTGACTGCAGGAAGATAGGGGACATTAAGGTAGGGGACAGGGTGACTGCAGGAAGATAGGGGACATTAAGGTAGGGGACAGGGTGACTGCAGGAAGATAGGGGACATTAAGGTAGGGGACAGGGTGACTGCAGGAAGATAGGGGACATTAAGGTAGGGGACAGGGCGACTGCAGGAAGATAGGGGACATTAAGAAGGTAGGGGACAGGGTGACTGCAGGAAGATAGGGGACATTAAGGTAGGGGACAGGGTGACTGCAGGAAGATAGGGGACATTAAGGTAGGGGACAGGGTGACTGCAGGAAGATAGGGGACATTAAGGTAGGGGACAGGGTGACTGCAGGAAGATAGGGGACATTAAAGTAGGGGACAGGGTGACTGCAGGAAGATAGGGGACATTAAGAAAGTAGGGGACAGGGTGACTGCAGGAAGATAGGGGACATTAAGGTAGGGGACAGGGTGACTGCAGGAAGATAGGGGACATTAAAGTAGGGGACATTAAGGTAGGGGACAGGGTGACTGCAGGAAGATAGGGGACATTAAGGTAGGGGACAGGGTGACTGCAGGAAGATAGGGGACATTAAGGTAGGGGACATTAAGGTAGGGGACAGAGTGACTGCAGGAAGATAGGGGACATTAAGGTAGGGGGCAGGGTGACTGCAGGAAGATAGGGGACATTAAGGTAGGGGACAGAGTGACTGCAGGAAGATAGGGGACATTAAGGTAGGGGACAGGGTGACTGCAGGAAGATAGGGGACATTAAGGTAGGGGACAGGGTGACTGCAGGAAGATAGGGGACATTAAGGTAGGGGACAGAGTGACTGCAGGAAGATAGGGGACATTAAGGTAGGGGGCAGGGTGACTGCAGGAAGATAGGGGACATTAAGGTAGGGGACAGAGTGACTGCAGGAAGATAGGGGACATTAAGGAAGTAGGGGAAAGGGTGACTGCAGGAAGATAGGGGACACTATCTATCTGTCTGTTTGTCTGTCTGTCTGTTTGTCTGTCTGCCTGCCTGCCTGCCTGCACCCCTGTCTGTCTGTTTATCTATCTATCTATCTATCTGTCTGTCTGTCTGTCTGTCTGTCTGTCTGTCTGTCTGTCTGTCTGTCTGTCTGTCTGTCTGTCTGTCTGTGTCTGTCTAGCTAGCTAGCTAGCTAGCTAGCTAGCTAGCTATACAGATATATATTTATATATAATTACACACACACACACACACACACACACACACACACACACACACACACACACACACACACACACCACAACACGCACGAACACCCCCCCCCCCCCACACACACACACAGAGCTTCTCTAGGAGCTGCTAACCCTGGAGCTTCAAGTTCATCGCAAAACTACAGCACACCAACTTTAACAAAATAACCACACCAAAAACCAAAAGATAGATACCCAACAGTTCTTTCTGTCCTTCTGCTGCTACTGCTGCTGCTGGTGCTGCTGCTGGTGCTGGTGGTGATCTCATGGTGTGATTGTGATGGTGTTGGCGGTGGTGTGTGGATGGTGTGCAGACATTGACGAGTGTCTCTCGTGGGGCAACAAGTGTCCCCAGGACTGCCTGAACATCAAGGGATCCTTCAAGTGCCGCTGCCACAAGGGCTTCGTCGACACCGACTACAAGGGCTTGGAATGCAAGGCCGCCAGTAAGTCTGGCTTAAATACACATTGATTTTTATTGTTGTTAAGTGTTGTTGTCGTTGTTAGTTGTTGACTGTCGTTGTTGGGCAATTCCCTAGGCTTCACACCTAGGGGTCATCCAAAAGTATAGCCCTTGAAGTCGGAGTATGGCTGTCTATTATTATGATGAGGTACCTACAAAGTAATACAATAATGCAAACTTCTGATCCAGTGTGCAGTTTCAATCTCACAGTGATTCCCAGGTGGGATGAGAGAGCCAGAGTGCACATTCTGGAGACACCCCTGGAATGTTAAGCCGGGTAGTGTAACACCAACAACAACAACATTCAAAATATGCACTCTGTCTCAGTAATCCCCCCAGGGTATCACTTTGAGACCGTAACTACACGGAGAGACGGTTTGTGTATTTTGCTGTTATCAAGTACCTCATCATAGAGGCAGTCGTACTCCGGCCTCAGAGAATACAAAAAATATATATATAGTGCAGCGATAAAGCAGGAATTCTGAGTACAACAAGTTATACAACTTATTTAATGGAATAAATCTACAAGAACAGGATACAGCTTGATAATTGTACATCTTTTAAACAAAAGTGGAAGCTGTTAAAACCTTTAAAATAAAGACAATAACTGGGAAAGTACTAGCATAGCTTATTGCAGAGAAAGTCGGTTTTGATCATGTTTGTTGAACACTGGGCAATGGAACTCAGCATTAACAGTTAATCTATCTCTCTTACATGATGGATCCCTAAAGGCGGGAACTAGATGTAAAAAAAGCTCATTGGTGATTATTCATTATCCTCGATATCAAAGAATGTGCCATTGTCATTGTTACAACATCCCCTATACACACATCTCCATCCCTTTACAGACACACACACACACACACACACACACACACACACACACACACACACACACACACACACACACACACACACACACACACAACACACACACACACACACACACACACACACACACACACACACACACACACACACACACACACACACACACGCACGCACTCACTCACTCACTCACTCACTCACTCACTCACTCACTCACTCACTTATCTATTCCATCTATCCACATACGCCTCCTGTCCACCCTACCACCATCCCACGCACACAGACCCCAACAACAACACCAACACAGAAAACACTGTCATATGTATATACAACTTACTCATATGTCTATAAAACTTACTCATATGTATATAAAACTTATATGTATATAAAACTTACTCATATGTATATACAACTTACTCATATGTATATACAACTTACTCATATGTATATAAAACTTACTCATATGTCTATAAAACTTACTCATATGTCTATAAAACTTACTCATATGTATATACAACTTACTCATATGTATATACAACTTACTCATATGTATATAAAACTTACTCATATGTCTATAAAACTTACTCATATGTCTATAAAACTTACTCATATGTATATACAACTTACTCATATGTATATAAAACTTACTCATATGTATATGCAACTTACTCATATGTCTATACAACTTACTCATATGTATATAAAACTTACTCATATGTATATAAAACTTACTCATATTCTATAAAACTTACTCATATGTCTATAAAACTTACTCATATGTCTATAAAACTTACTCATATGTCTATAAAACTTACTCATATGTATATACAACTTACTCATATGTCTATAAAACTTACTCATATATCTATAAAACTTACTCATATGCAGACACTACCTACCTATCTCACACAGACCCCAACACCAACAACAACACCACAGAAAACACAGTCATATGCATATAAAACTTACTCATATGTATGTACAACTTACTCATATGTCTATACAACTTACTCATATGCAAACACTACCTACCTATCTCCCACAGACCCCAACAACAACACCAACACCACAGAAAACACAATGATATGCAGACACTACCTACCTATCTCCCACAGACCGCAACGTCATCGTGCTCTTCACCATGGGCCACGAGGTTCGCCAGTACCGCTCCTGGCGCAAGGACTACTCCGACGTGGTGGCCTCCGGGCAGCGAGCGGACGCCCTGGACGTGGACCCGGTCAGGCAGCTGATGTACTGGACCGACACCAACCTGCACCGCATCAACCGGGCCGTGGTGCCCAAGGAGAACGACGAGACCACTCTGCCCCAGACCCTGCCCATCATGGGCCTCAACCGCCCTGAGGGCATCTCCATGGACTGGGTGGCCCAGTGAGTGGCTTCAGCTGTACGGTCGGGGTGGTCGTGAAGGAGAAGAAGGGTGCCTGTCTATTATATGGAAACTACTATACTCATGGGGACGGGATGGCTCAGTGGCCGGAGCACTCGCTTTCCCCCAGCTTAAGGTTAAGCAGCATCGAGCGTGGTTACTAGTTGGATGGGTGACCGTTTGCGCGCCTTGGCTTCAGTACAGTCCCCCAGTTCACCCAGCTGTAAATGGGCACCTGCCTCTTTAGGGTCAGGGAAGGTAAAACAGCGAGAGAGAGTGAGGAGATGGGCGCCGCCCTCAATATGCTGGCCCTAGAGAAGTGAGGTTTCTGTCGCCTCACTCCCCTAGGTCCACATAGGTTATGGGACACCTTTACCTTTTAGTATACTTATGCTCATCATTCAGATCAACTGGCTTGAAGGCATCGTCATTAACTGAGTGATTCTATGAATTGTCGGAGGGCGGTTAGTGGGGGTGGGGGGTGGAGGGGCTGGGGAGGGGGAAATTATAGCGTGTGTGTGTGTTATTTATTTTCATTTTATTCTTTTATATCGAGGATAATGGAATAAGCACCTATGTGCTTTTTTTAACATCCAGTCCCCGTGTGTATGCAGTTTTGTAAATTCTGTCATCTGTTCCCACCGGCACACAATGGCCTACTCTTACGAAAAGCGGAACAGGATTTAACGTGCGCGC
>CM054134.1:98815527-98820527 GCA_028751875.1 Rapana venosa
ATATATCAAGGTAGTTTGTTAAAGATAACATATATCAAGGTAGTTTGTTAATAATTTAGGTTATTTGTCAATATACATATATCAAGGTAATTTGTCAAAGGTAACACAGATATAAAAGGTATTGGGGGTCAAATATAACAATTTTGTCAAAGATAATTTAGTCAAAAAAACAATTCAAAACAAAATAATAATCAAGGCAATTTGTCAAAAAGAAAACATACATCAAGGTAACAAACCTACTCGTCCAAAAGGTAACACATTAAAAAAACACCCACATTTTGATGATCTTCACATCTCTGACACCAGCCTGCGACATGATTTTTTTACTGACCCACCCCCCCCACCTCCCACCCACCCCCCCACCCCCCACCCCCAACCCCACCCCCACATCCCCACCACCTCCCTCTCTCTCTCCTAAACAGCTACGTGTACTGGAGTGACGCCAGCAGCAGCAAGCCCAAGATCGAGCGCGCCTGGATGAACGGGGAGAAGCGGGAGGTTCTGGTGGCCAGCCGACTGCTGTGGCCCTCCAGCATCGCCATCGACTTCTACATGGGCGACCGTGTCTTCTGGAGCGACAGCAAGGCCAACAGGATCTACTCCACCAAGCCCGATGGGTCTGACCGGGTCCTCGTTCTTCATGGAGGTCTGTGGGATGGGGGGAAACAGGGGTGGTTTGGTGGTGGTTGGTGGGTGGTGGGTGGTGGGGTGGTTGGGGGTTGGGTTGGTGATTGGGGTTGGGGTTTGGGGTGAGGGGGTTGGTGGGTTGGGAGGGGGTGGGGGTGGGGGGGTGGGGGGGAGGGGGAGGGGTGGGGGATTGTGGGGGGTGTGGGGTGGGGTGTGGTGGGGGAGGGTGAGTGGGTGTGGTGGGGTGGGGGGTGTGGGGGGGGGGGGGGGTGTGTGTGTGTGTGTGTTGTGTGTGGTGGAGGGGGAGAGGGGGGGGGAGGGGGCGGGGGTGGGTGTGTGGGGTGGGGGGGGTGGGGTGGGGGTTTGTGTGTGTGTGTGTGGGGGGGAGCGAATGTGTGTGTGTGTGTGTGTGAGGTAGAGAGGAGAGAGGAGAGAGAGGGAGGAGAGAGAGAGAGAGAGACAGGGAGAAGAGAGACAGCAGAGAGACAAGTGCACAAGGCAGGCAGATAGAGACAGAGACAGACAGATAGAGAGAGAGAGGCAGAGAGACAGACAGAGACAGACAGTTAGACAGAGAGAGAGAGAGATGGTGGTGGTGGTGGTGGTAAGTTATGAAGAGTGTGTGCATTGATTGAGATCTGGTAACAGGAAGGTTTTTACTTATTATGGTCATGTATTTGTACTCCTTCGCCTCCTCCTTCTATTGCTTCTTCCCCTGCCCTGACCTTAGTGCTGCAACTACTTGCTTCTCCTCTATATTCTTCTTCTCGAGCTCCTCGTCCTCCTATTGCTGCTACCGCTACTGCTATTACGACTTCTATCCACAGTGAACAGTATAGTGAGAATTGACTTGCCTGAGGGTGGCCTAGTGTGTGTGATGATGACATTCACGAAGAGGATGATGGTGATGATGATGATGACGACGACGACGATGATGATGGTGATGATGATAATGATGATGATGTCGAAGATGATGATGATGATGATGATGATGATGATGATGATGATGTCGAAGATGATGATGATGTCGAAGATGATGATGCTATCGAAGGCATTGATGTTGATGTCTGATGATGACGAAGATAATAGTTGTAGTAGTGGTGATGGGATTGATGCTGCTGCCACTGCTGCTACAGCTAATGATAATGATAATAATAATAACAATAATTAAAAATATAATAAAGATGATGCCAACCATAACCACAACAACAATTCTAACAACAAACCAATAATAACGATAACTACACAACTTGCAGTGGACAGTCCGGTGAGCATCGACGTGTTTGAGGGCGGGCTGGTGTGGGTGTCGCAGCTGGAGGGAAAGCTGAAGCGCACGGACAAGTTCGGGGAGGAGGAGGTGAAGACCATCCAGACAGGGCTGCACATGCCGCGAGACGTCAGCGTCTACCACATCTACCGCCTGGACATCGCCAGTCAGTGCTTTTCATAATAATAATGATGATGATGATAATAATAATAATAATAATGATAGTAAGTCGGGACGGGATAGCTCAGTGGTCGGAGCACTCGCTTTCCCCCAGCCAAGTTAAGCAGCGTCGAGCGTGGTTACCACTTGGATGGGTGACCGTTTGCGCGCCTTGGCTTCAGTACAGTTCCCCCAGTTCACCCAGCTGTAAATGAGTACCTGCCCTCTTTAGGGTCAGGGAAGGTAAAGCAGCGAGGGAGAGGAGATGGGTGCCGCCCTCCAGAGAGAGCAGAGGAGAGAGGAGAAGAAGACAGCCGAAACGAGAGGAGAGAGAGGAGAGACAGAGAGGACAGAGGAGAGAGAGACAAACAGACCGACAGAACTCAGAGTGTGTGTTTAATTTCTTTTGTTTATCTTAATTCTTTTATTTCGAAGATAACGAATGAGCACCCCAGTGTTACCTCTAGACCACCGATCCACTCAGGTAACATAACTATATCAAGGTAACAAGCTACTTGTCAAAGGTAATATAATAATATCAAGGTAGCAAAAATATTTGTCAGAGGTAGTATGATTATATCAAGGAAACGAACTACTTGTCAAAGGTAACATATATCAAGGTAGTTTGTTAAAGATAACATATATCAAGGTAGTTTGTTAAAGATAACATATATCAAGGTTATTTGTCAATAATAACATATATCAAGGAAATTTGTCAAAGGTAACACATATATCAAGGAAACGGACTACTTGTCAAAGGTAACACATTTATCAAGGCAATTTGTCAAAGATAACATATATCAAGGTAATTAATCAAAGGTAACACATATATCAAGGTACTTAATCAAAGATAACATATATCAAGGCAATTTATCAAAGAAAACATACATCAAGGTAACAAACCTACTCGTCCAAAAGGTAACACATTCAAAAACCCCCCACATTTTGATGATCTTCATATCTCTGACACCAGCCTGCGACATGATTTTTTACTGACCCACCCCCACCCCCTCCACCCCCACCCCCACCCCCACCCCCAACCCCCTACCCCACCCCACCACCTCTCTCTCTCTCTCCCTCCTAAACAGCTACGTGTACTGGAGTGACGCCAGCAGCAGCAAGCCCAAGATCGAGCGCGCCTGGATGAACGGGGAGAAGCGGGAGGTGCTGGTGGCCAGCCGACTGCTGTGGCCCTCCAGCATCGCCATCGACTTCTACATGGGCGACCGTGTCTTCTGGAGCGACAGCAAGGCCAACAGGATCTACTCCACCAAGCCCGATGGGTCTGACCGGGTCCTCGTTCTTCATGGAGGTCTGTGGGATAGGGGGAGAAAGGTGGTGGTGGTTGGTTGGTGGGTGGTGGGTGGTGGTGGTGGTTGGGGGTTGGGGTTGGTGTTGGGGTTGGGTGGGGGTGAGGGGAGGGGAGGGGAGGGGGAGGGGGTGGGGGGGTGTGTGTGTGGGGGGGGGGTGGAGGGGGAGGGGATGTGGGGTGGGTGTGCGGGGTGGGTGTGTGGTGGAGGGGGAGGGGTGTGAAGTGGGGTGTGTGGGATGGGGGTGGTGGGGTGGGGGTTTGTGTGTGTGTGTGGGGGGGGAGCGAATGTGTGTGTGTGTGTGTGTGTTTTGTGTGTGTGAGAGAGAGAGAGAGAGAGAGAGAGAGAGAGAGAGAGACAGAGACAGAGGGGAGACAGACAGAGAGAGACAGAGACAGACAGAGACAGACAGATAGAGAGAGAGAGAGAGAGAGAGAGAGGAGAGAGAGAGAGGATGAGAGAGAGAGAGGATAGACAGAGAGAGAGAGATGGTGGTGGTGGTGGTGGTAAGTTATGAAGAGTGTGTGCATTGACTGAGATCTGCGAACAGGAAGGTTTTTACTTATCATGGTCATGTATTCGTAGTCCTTCGCCTCCTCCTTCTATTGCTTCTTCCACTGCCCTGACATTACTGCTGCAACTACTTGCTACTCCTCTATATTCTTCTTCTCGAACTCCTCGTCCTCCTATTGCTGCTACTGCTACTGCTATTACGAATACTATCCACAGTGAACGGTATAGTGAGAATTGACTTGCCTGAGGGTGGCCTAGTGTGTGTGTGTGTGTGATGATGACATTCACGAAGAGGATGATGGTGATGATGATGATGACGACGACGACGATGATGATGGTGATGATGATAATGATGATGATGTCGAAGATGATGATGATGTCGAAGATGATGATGATGATGTCGAATATGATGATGATGTCGAAGGCATTGATGTTGATGTCTGATGATGACGAAGATAATAGTTGTAGTAGTGGTGATGGGATTGATGCTGCTGCCACTGCTGCTACAGCGAATGATGATAATGATAATAATAATAATAATAATAATAATAATAAAAATAAAAAGATGATGCCAACCACAACCACCACAACAATTCTAACAACAAACCAATAATAACGATAACTACACAACTTGCAGTGGACAGTCCGGTGAGCATCGACGTGTTCGAGGGCGGGCTGGTGTGGGTGTCGCAGCTGGAGGGCAAGCTGAAGCGCACGGACAAGTTCGGGGAGGAGGAGGTGAAGACCATCCAGACAGGGCTGCACATGCCGCGAGACGTCAGCGTCTACCACATCTACCGCCTGGACATCGCCAGTCAGTGCTTTGGGGCAGTGATGGTGGTGGTGCTGGGGGGGGGGGGGGGGGTAGGGGTCGGTGGGTGGGTGGGTGGGTAGGGGTAGGGGGTAGGGGTGGGTAGGGGTAAGGTGGGTAGGGGTGGGTAGGGGTGGGTAGGGGTAGGGTATGTGGGTGGGTATGGGCAGGGGTAGGTGGGTAGGTGAGTGGTGGTGGGTGGTGGGATGCGTGGGTGTGGGGTGGGAAGGTGTCTACCCCGTGGACATTTCCAGTCAGTAGTTTTGCAAAGGTGGTGGTGGTAATGGTGGGTGGGTGTGGAGGAGGGTGTAGA
>CM054134.1:98825527-98838027 GCA_028751875.1 Rapana venosa
TTTTCTAGTGCTACATGAAATTGTCTAGGTGATTTCTCTCTGTCTCTGTCTTCTCTCCACTCTCTCTCTCTCTCTCTTGCCTAGTGATTGTTCTCCTCTCTCTCTCCTCTCTCTCTCTCTCTCTCTCTCTGTCCTTGCCTATTAGATTGTTCTCTCTCTTGTCTCTCTCTCTTCTCTCTCTCTTGCCCAGGTGATGTTATCTCTCTCTCTGTCTCTCTCTCTGTCTCTCTCTCACGGCTTGTGTACCTATCTCTGTCATATTTCCCCAGCTCCCTTTCTGTCTCTCCTCCTGTCTCTCCACCACCTCTCGCTCGCTCCTCTCTCTCTCTCTCTCTCTCTCTCCGCTCTCTCTCTCTCTCTCTCTCTCTCTCTCTCTCTCTCTCTCTCTCTCTCGCTCTCTCTCGCTCTCTCTCAGCTCCCCTCCTCTCCTCTCTCCATCCTATTTTTCTCTTTCACCCCGTTTGTCTCTCTATTGCCAGAGTGGACTTTAACTTCAAGAAGCTGATCACCAAGCCGCACCTGGGATCCAAACACAAGTCCCCGGGAGTGGTCAGCTTCAGGGAGGGAGGGGAAGTCAAGCTGGGGGTACCGGGCATGACCCCAGACACCGGGGGACCCACGGAGATGGAGCAGGTAGGAGCGAGATGCCTTCGTTTTTTGTTTTTTTTTGGGGTGTGGGGGTGTGTGGGGGGTCTTTTGCAGAGAAAAAGGGTCAACAGTGGCATGGTCTGTGAAGATGTACGTTTTTGTGTACGGTCTTTTACAGAGAAAAAGGGTTAGCAGTTGCGTGTTCTGTTATTATTTAGGTTGCAATGTATTGTTGTTGTTTGGTTTTTTGGTTGTTGTTTTTTTTACAGAGAAAAGGGTCAACAGTTGCGTGTTCTGTTATTATTTAGGTTGCAATGTATGAGGGTTTGTTGTTGTTGTTTTTACAGAGAAAAGGGTTAGCAGTTGCGTGTTCTGTTACTAGTTAGGTTGCAAAGTATGGGGTTTGTTGTTGTTGTTATTGTTGTTGTTTGTTTTTGGTGTTTTTTTTACAGAGAAAAGGGTTAACAGTTACGTGTTTTGTTATTATTTAGGTTGCAATGTATAGGGCTTATTTTACATAGAAAAGGGTTAACAGTTGCTTGCTCTTTTATCATTTAGGTTGCAATGTATGGGGGTTATTTTTACATAGTAAAGGGTTAACAGTTGCTTGTTCTGTGATGCTCTAGATTTTAAAGAATGGTCTTTTACAGAGAAAAGGATTAACAGTTAATGTTCTGTGATGTTCTAGATTTTGGATGTGACCTTTGGAAAAAAGAGTTTATATGTGAATTTGTGTTACTTTTCTAACACCAATGTGTTTGATATGGAAAAACGCTAAATAAACTGATGAAAAACCATTGTCATGAGCACAATGGCATCAGTAGACTGAAAGAAAGATTTATCGTGAATGACATAGAACTTGTTAATAGTTATATGTCAGATTGACAGACTGAAAACAATCCAGTCATACGTACCATAGACGCTGAAATAGCACACTACCACAATACCACGCGCACAGGATTGAAATTTTTGGAAGTTTGTTTTCTTTGTTGTTTAGTTGCTGTTTGGAAAATTTTGTGTTGAAAAAGTATTTTGGTCCTGCAATATTTTAGAACCGAATTTACAACTTATGTTATACACCAGATTGCTCCCCCCTACACACGCACAGAGACGCACGCACACTCACACATATACACAAACACGCGCGCGCGCACGCACACACGTGTATGCACACACACACACACACACAAACACACGTACACACACACACTAACACACACACTTACACACACACACACACACACACACACAAACACACACTTACACACACACACACACACACTCACACACACACACACACACACACACACACACACATTGCAAACAAACAAACAAACATAAAAGCCCAAACAAATCCACACCACTTAACACAGACTTGCACCAGCTTCAAGATTCCTCACTCCTTCAGCAAGGAAACAACAACAACAACACGATCACAATCACACACTGACTTGACTCACACACTTGAGACAGAGCCACCCAACACCAAGGACACATTTTAGTCTAAAAAACCCAAACCACCACAACAACCACCAAACCACCACCACCACCACCACCACCAAACCACCACCACCACCACCACCACCACCACCACCACCACCACCACCCACCACCACACCCACCACCACCAACCACCACCACCCCAACCACCACCCACCCCACCACCACCACCACCCACCACCCCACACACCACCACCCACCCACCACCAAACCACCCACCACCCACCACCACCACCACCCCAAAACCACCACCACCCACCCCCACCACAACCACCACCAAACCACCCCACCACCACCCCACCCCACCACCACCACCAAACCACCAAACCTACCACCAAAACCCCCACCAAACCACCCACCACCACCACCACCACCACCAAACACCACCAACCACCACCAAACCACCACCAAACCACCACCCACCACCCAAACACCACCAACCACCACCAACACCACCAAACCACACCACCAAACCACCACCACCACCACCAAACCACCACCCAACCACCAACCCAAACCACCCCAACCACCACCAAACCACACCACCACCACCAAACCACCACCACCACCACCAACCACAACCACCCAAACCCCCACCACCACACCCACCAAAACCCCCACCAAACCACCACCACCACCACCACCACCACACACCACCACCACAAACCACCACCACCAAACCACCCACCACCAACCACCACCAAACCACCACCACCAACACCACCACCACCACCCCCACCACCACCAAAAACCACCACCAAACCACCACCAAACCAACCACCACCACCACCACCACCACCAAACCACCACCACCACCACCACCCCACCCCACCCCACCACCACAACCACCACCACCACCACCACCACCACCACACCAAACCCACACCAAACCACCACCACCACACCACCACCACCACCCCCCCCCACCCCCCACCCCCACACACACCCCCACCACCACCACCCAACCCCAAACCACCACCACAACCACCACCACCCCACCCCCCACCCCCACCCCACCACCACCATCCACCCCCCCACCCCCACCCCACCCACCCCACCCCACCACCACCACCACCCACCCCCCACCCCCCCCCCCCCCCCCCCCCCACCACCACCACCACCCCCCCCCCACCCCAACCCCACCCCCCCCCCCCACCCCCCCCCCACACCACCCCACCCCCCCCCCCCCACCCCCTCAACCCCCACCCCCCACCCCCACCACCCCCACCCCCCACCCCCACCCCCCCAACCACCATCCACCACCACGACTGCTGGCTGTGTCGTGCAGGTGAGGATAGAAGGCGGACCCGGAGCGCTGCACGACCCCACCTCCCCCACCAACTTCAGCAACCCCATGTACGACAGCCTGCAGCGAGACTCCATCCTGCTCTCCGGGGCACCCCCCGCACCCAACGAGTCCTCCACAGACGACCCCCAGCCCCAGCCCCCCCCCTCCCCCTCCCCCCCGCCCCGCCGAGACGTGGTGCCGGACAAACCGGCCCAGATGAAGCTGGCTCCCGAAGGCCCCGAGCTGAGGATCGAACCCCGGGCCCTGGACCCCACTGACGACGACGAGCAGGACACGGCGGGGCTGGTGCGACAAGCCTCCCTCTGATTGCGGGGGAGAGGGGAGAGGGGAGGAGAGGGATGGGAGGAGAGTGGTGGGGAGAGTCAGGGTCTGGGTGTGAGTGGAGGTTGGTGGTGTGTAGGGATGATCATAAGAGCATGGCAGTTCTCTGAGAGGTTTTGGTTAGCTTGTTTTTTTTTGTATTGCTGGGAGCGTGGATCTGTTTCATCAGGTCACACCGAAGAGATATGGAGTGGAGGTTGGCTTCCATTTGTTGTTGTTGTAGGAATATATTATTATATTATGCATGTATTCAGAAGTTTGTACGATTCTAGTCATGGGTTTTTTGGGGGGGTTAGTCGTGATTCTAGCCATTTCTTTCCTCCGCTGTTAATTTGTGTGTGTGTTAAAAAAAAAAATTACGTGTATAGTTCGAATGTTAACAGTTTATTCCTGAGTGTAATGATTTTTTGGTTGGTTATTTTTTCTATTATTTGGATATAAACTGTTTTGTTGAAGCTTTTGTACTTGTCAGAGTTGATGTGTAGTTGTTATGTGTGGTGGGTTTATATCACTGACGTGCAGTGCAGGATAACGAAGAGCAGGTGGAGGATTATGAAGGTAGATGTCAGAGATGGAGAAACACAGAAGGTAGCGTGTTGAAGACATGGCTGGATCGCTGCACACGTTGTGTTGGCAGTGAGGCAAGGACTGTACCCAGACTTAAATAAAAAAAAAAAAACCCACACCCCATAATACTGGATAAAATATCAACTAATTCCTTGTTGTTCCTTTTTTTTTAGTTTTTCGGTTTTTTTTTAATGACAACGTACTGGTTGATACAGCTTAGTCTAGTTGTGGCTATCTTCTGTATATTGACTGTTGATTTTTATATAAACAAAAGTGTGAATGGACAATTTTTGAATGAGTTCAAAACGTTTGAACTTTACGTCAACATCTTACCAAAGACGTGCCTGTTTGTTTCCTTATCTACCCCCCCCCCCCCCCGTTCATAACCCGTCCCTCCCCCCCCTCCCCACTCTTCCTATCCCATCTGTCATATTTCATCTTCTGAGAACACAATATTTTGCCATATCTGACTGACACGAAATGAATTGTATGCAACTTGAACTTGGATGCTGTTGTAATGATGAGTGCCTTTCTAAGTGTACATAATGGTTTGTTATGTTGTCAGTGGAAAACATATCAACATACAGAGATTTTTAACAATTCAGTCGTTGAAATTGTATATCAAAATTTCATGCTCCAGACTTTCTAGAAAAAAGTATTACTAATATCATCGTGAACATCTCTTACTTGAAAAAAACTTTTGCAGAAGTCTCTTTCCAAATTTCTCTTCAGCCTTTCTTTTAAAAATAAATACATGTTTGGAATCACAAAGTGACATCATAGAGTGCTTGTGGGATGGAGCAGACAATACCATATAAAAGGTATATATATGGTTATATGACATGTGTTTTGAGTCATTGCATATTGCCATGTCACATTAAAATTTAAAAAAAAAATGTCAGCAAACATTCCAGAACTATTGTCTTGTCATGGCGAACTAGTCATAATAAAATGCAACAGGATTGTCCCACACCAGTCTGTTTGTGTCAATATGGAGTGTTTGTGCATAAACGTGATAGCTTTTTACCTTTCTTTCTTCCTTTCTCTCTCTCTCTCTCTCTCTCTCTCTCTCTCTCTCTCTTCTCTCTCTCTCTCTCTCTCTCTCTCTCTCTCTCCTTTCCTGGGCTAAAGTTCTGAGGTTCTACAGTGGAGAGATGTTTGGTCACTATTAAGGTAGCCGCATTCCGATTTCGGGGAAATTTCATCTTTTAAGTTGAATTCCCTGCACAAACATCGGTCAAGACATTGCTGTAGTAGTATAGTTATTGGAGCTCTTTAGATTGTTCTGCTCTTCCGGCGCGTGCACGCTCAGTGTGTGTGTGTGTGTGTGAATGTGTGTATGTGTGTGTATGTGTGTATGTGTGTGTGTGTGTGTTTGTATGTGTGTGTATGTGTGTGTGTTGTGTGTATGTGTATATGTGTGTATGTGTGTGTGTGTTTTGTGTGTGTATGTGTGTTTTGTGTGTGTGTGTGTGTGTTGTGTGTGTGTGTGTGTGTGTGTGTGTGTTGTGTATGTGTGTGTATATGTGTGTATGTGTGTGTGTTTTGTGTGTGTGTGTGTGTTTTGTGTGTGTGTGTGTGTGTTGTGTGTGTGTGTATGTGTGTTTTGTGTGTGTGTGTTGTGCCTGTGCGTGTGTGTAAAAGCGTGGTTTTTAATTTATTTGATAACATCTAATCCTCAATTATGTTATATGGGGATTTCTAAATCAAAGGAGCGGCTACATCACACTGTCATAAGTACAAAAATACCGTTCTACACACATCCACGCACGCACGCATGCACACCACACACACTTTCTCTCTCTCTCAAGAGGTCTGGCAATACAAGGGAGGAAAACGCAGAGCAACAGATGAAAGTTTCCTTGGGTTATCTCCAATCAATACAGCTGCTGTCAAACGCCGTAATTTGGAGCCAGAATGGATTGAACCTTCCCCCACCCCCCTCAAAAAAGAAAAGAAAAAAAGACAGTAAAAAGACATGTTTGCCAGAAACCGCTTCATTGCTATTAGCCGAAGCTGGAAGAGATTCGATTTCACATGGATAAGAACTGCGACATTGATGTGTGAAAGCGTAGTGTTTTGAAGAGGCATTTCCAGCTGTGAAAGTGGGGATAAAACGTGTCTTCTGTCTTAACAAAACCACAACAATCCCAGCCACGGAGTCCACGGATGGGAAGGGTGGTGGTGACTGCCACGTCATTAGAGCGTCGTACTTGTTACTATAAATAGAGTATAATCCCTAAAGTCGGAATACGGCTACCTTAATGGTGGGCAAAAACGGTCACATACGCAAAATCTCACCTTTGGTGAACCTCGGGGGCCCTAGCCGGGGAACGAAAACAAAATAAAACAACAACAAAAAACAACAACAACAACAGATTGTATTGAACAAAACATGTGCATAAATATAATAATAATAATAATAATGTTAATAATAACAACAACAACAACAATAATGATAATAATAATAATAATAATGTATGGAATTTATATAGCGCTGAATCTTGTAAAGCAACAAATCAAAGCGCTCAGATGACATTAAACATTTTTTTTTTAAAATATCGAGGATAATGGAATAAGCACTCATGTGCTTTTTTTTTAACATCCAGTCCCCGTGTGTATGCGGTTTTATAAATTTTGTCATCTGTTCCCACCGGCACACAATGGCCTACTCTTTCGAAAAGCGGAACAGGATTTAACGTGTGCGCAAGATGTTCTGCATGCGTTCGCACACGGGGCCTCGGTTTATAGTCTCATCCGAAGATATGAACACAAGCCATCAGAAGAGCAGAAGCCAGTTGAGAGCTTACATTGTGCTCAAAAGACGTCATGAGGTTTTGACGACTGGCGGACGTAACAGTTGTCATCCTCATGCTAAAAGACGAGATGTGGTTGGTTACTGCTACTGTTACACGAAGAGCAGATTATGCTATATAAAAACCATACATCGTCATCATCATCATCGTCATCGTCGTCGTCGTCTTCGTCGTCGTCATCGTCGTCGTCGTCGACGTCGTCATAGTCATCGTCATCGTCATCATCATCATCACCATCATCATCATCATCATCATCATCATCATCATCATCATCATCATCATCCTACTACTACTACTACTACTACTACTACTACTACTACTACTACTACTACTACTACTGCTGCTACTGCTACTGCTACTACTATTGCTGCTACTACTACTACTGCTACTACTACTACTACTGCTACTACTACTACTACTGCTGCTGCTGCCGCTACTGCTGCTGCTACTGCTGCTGCTACTGCTGCTGCTGCTGCTACTACTACTACTACTACTACTACTACTACTGCTGCTACTTCCAAAGGAAAACAAATATCAAATAAGCAAACATACAAAGAACAGGTAAAACACATATGGAACAAACAATCATACAAACAAACAAACACCAACAAACTAACACATGAACAAACAAAACTTCCAAACAATAAGCAAACAAGCAAACACATATAAACCGACTTACACGCTGAGAGACCGAGCACTGTACACAATAGCAGAAGGCAGGAGTCGTTACATATTTGACGATAAGACCTAATCAAAACAACAATAATTATGTATCATCACGCCACACCTGTGCTTTTTACAACATGATACCACTACAATATCAACCAACAGTTTGTGTTGTGGTACAGAGAGCAGAATTGTTTTACAGAAAGGACTTGAGAGAGAGAGAGAGAGACAGAGAGAGAGAGAGAGAGAGAGAGAGAGAGAGGGGGGGAGCGAACGGGTTGTGATCTGACAATAGTTCAAAGCGCGGGTTCAAGTCTCTGTTAAGGTGTCAAGGTGAGGGCAGTGTGGGGATGTTTATTGGAAGTGATCCCCTCCTCCCCGATCCTCACCCCCACCCCCTCCTTCCAAAAAAAAAAGCAGAAAAGAAAGTATGCGGATGAGATTAAAGACTGCGATATCGGGTGCAAATGTATGCTGCATACCTTGTGCACACATTAAAACCCCATCCGCCTTTCGTAAAAGAATAGACCACACACGCGCACGCACACACGCACGTATGCACACACCCACGCGCGCACGCACGCACACCCACCCACAAACAAGTAACGCAAAAAATACTTTTTGTTTATATTTGCATCCAAAGATCAATTTTTCTACATGTGGTAAACCTACCAACCTCATATTGTTTCACAACTATACACACGCACCTTCTCCTATTTATGCAATAGAAATCGTTAGAATCTTCACATGTATCATTAATATAGTTACAAGAACAATGTAACCCCCCACCTCCTCTCAAAAAAATACGAAGCAACCCTCCCATCAACCTACCCCAACTAAAACATAAAAACATATTCCCCCAAAAAAACAACAGCAACAAAACAACAAAAAACCAACAACCCAAGAACAATAACCCTAAAACAACCAACCAACAACAACAAAACTAAAAAAATACCCAAGCAAAAACCCCCAAACAACCCACCTCCAACAAGCCAACCCCCCCCCCCCCACCAAAAAAAAGAAACAACCAAGAACACAACAAAACAAAACCCCAACATATTTTCCATAGAAAAGTACACTTTATTCCGCCCTTAACAGGAAGCCAGAGAAGGTAGTATGAGGCTCGTTGACATTCCCGAAATAGTCACGGGCAAGACCGTCCGGGTTTTTCACGAACACCCGCTGACCAGCACTACCCGAACGATGCCGCTGATGGTCGTTTGGTCAAACTGACCCATGTTCACATCCGCGATGCCCTTCGCCACCATCTTGTTGTCCACGAAAATGGCGGCATGAGCGGACTGACCGCTGCCCAGTTGGGCAGGGAGGAACGTGGTCTGGAAATGGTACAGGCCCGAGACTGGTGCGGTGAAAATGCCGGTAAGTGTGTTGTAGGCATGGCCCGTGTTGGTCTCCGCGTGGTCGAAGATTAAAGCGCCGTTGGGTGTGGTGTGGATGGGGAAGATTTGGTTCCAGGCGTAGAAGGCCACTGTTTGGCTGAGTGTGTCTGAGGAGAGAAGAAGGGCCGATCGTTTGTTAGAAGGTATAGAGGGTGGGTGGGTGGTGGTGGTGGGGTGGGGTGGGTGTACACTGAGAGTCACAGACACACAAACAGCAGACACAGTAAGACACACACACAGAGACAACACACACACACACACACGCAAGCGCGCGCGCACGCACACACACACACACAAACACAAATGCGCGCACGCGCCCTCGTCAAATATATACATAATATATTATATAATTTTATATACACAATACATACATACATACATACATTTACATACATAAATACATACATATATACATATATACACACCCACACATGGAGTAACAAAATAAACAGCAACAAACGACAAAACTCAACAACACACCACCACCACCACCACCACCACCACCACCACCACCACCAACACAACAACAACACCGAAACAAACTTACCCGTTTTGTTTCTCAGTTCCTTGATTTCCGTGTACAAGAGCGTCAGCTGCTCACGAAAGGAGTTTTGCTGCTGAGTCAACTGAGCACTGAGAAGGGTGACTTTCTGAGCCAACTCATTCACCACAGTCTGTAAGGGTGCCACATCATCCGACCTCTCTTCTCTGCTTCTCTCTACAGGCACTGCCAGATCCTTCTCCACAATCGTCGCCACCAAAATCAACAACACACACCAGTGTTTGGTGAACATAGTTTGTGTCTGGTTAAATCTACGTTTTCCTCTCTCTGTATTGAACAGTCGCTTCTCTCTCTCTCTCTCTCTCTCTCTCTCTCTCTCTCTCTCTCTCTCTCTCTCTCTCTCTCTCTCTCTCTCTCTCTCTCTCTCTCTCTCTCTCTCTCTCTCTTTCTCTCTCTCTCTCTCTCTGGTTTGATGGCAACGACACGTTTCTTAGGGTTTAAAATAAAAAGTCAGGTCTCACGGAGAGGTTGTAAGCTTACTAATTTCACTACAGGTTTGGTAGTCGCTTTATCTTCATGACAAGGTCGTATCACTTTCTTCTTATCGATTGAGGTTGGCACACTGGTTTGAAATCGTTTTTGTTGTTGCAGAAACCGGAAGCGGAAATAGAATGTCTAAATCAATACGATATGATTCAATATTATACAATACAACACAATGCAAACCAATACACTACACTACAATGCAATATAATGTAACAAACTACAACACAACACAATACAATACAAGGAAACACAACACAATACAAACTAGCACAATGCAACACAATACATGACAATATAATAATGTGCCTTATCTTTGTAAGACCTACAGAGAGAGGAACTGACCTTTCCTACAGTCTGTCCTATCCCTTGTCATTGACATTCTTTCTGCACACAGATAAGGCAGTGAGGCTAAAACTATAAAAAAAATATAACAAATTGATCTTTCCTCTCATTTTGTACTGTTTATATCCCAATGGCCTTGCTGTTACAATAGTTATTTGTATTCAGATTAGAAAGCAACCGTTAGACAGAGTGGCGAGAACACCTAGTTCTTTGATATAAGAAGAAACCTGTCAGGGTTGCATATCATCCCCACATTATATACATATACAGAAGATCAAATAGTATGAGACTATAAACCGAGGCCCCGTGTGTGAACGCATGAAGAACATCTTGCGCACACGTTAAATCCTGTTCCGCTTTTCGAAAGAGTAGGCCATTGTGTGCCGGTGGGAGCAGATGACAAAATTTACAAAACCGCATACACACGGGAACGGGATGTAAAAAAAAAGCACATGAGTGCTTATTCCATTATCCTCGATATCCCAAAAAAAGTCATCTGAGCGCTTTGATTTGTTGCTTTACAAGATTTAGCGCTATATACATTCCATACATTATGATTATCATTATTATTATTATTTTTATCATAATAATTATATGAAAGCTCCCATACTTCATGTCAGTGTTGGGTGGATTACGGACACGCTAACATAGCCAGCATACACCTCTGAAGCCTGAATGCAGCTACCTTCATGGAGGGCAAACACCGTGGCATAGGCAAAATCTGGCCATTGGTGAAGCTTGGAGCTCTGGCTGAGGAATTGAAAAAAAATCCCATCATCTTTTCAGTATATATACAGAAATGATCACGAGTAAGGCGTATGTATGTATGTATGTATGTATGTATGTATGTATGTATGTATGTATGTATGTATGTATGTATGTATGTATGTATGTATGTATGTATGTATGTATGTATGTATGTGTGTGTGTATGTATGTATGTGTGTATGTATGTATGTATGTATCTGTGTATGTATGTATGTATGTATGTATGTATGTATGCATGTATATATTGTATTACAGTCAAACTGCACTGTACTGTAATGTACTATATATGTAAAAAGGTAAAAGTAAAGGTGTCCCATAACCTATGTGGTCGTAGGGGAGTGAGGCATCAGAGACCTCAACTTCTCAAGGGGCCAGCTTATTGAGGGAGGCACCCATCTCCTCTTCCTCGCTGCTTTACCTTTCATGACCCTAAAGAGGCAGGTACCCATTTACAGCTGGGTGAACTGGGGGATTGCACTGAAGCCAAGGCGCGCCAACGGTCACCCATCCAAGTGGTAACCACCCTCGATGTTGCTTAACAGGTTCTTAACTCACAGGCCCCCCGGCATCCCCACGCATTACCACTGTCGCCATCGTCATTGAAATCGTTACCTTTATCATCATCGTCATCAAAACCATCACCCTATTCGTCATAATCATCATGATCGTCACCTTTGCCATGATCATCACTATCAGTGTCAGGACCTATGTCATCATCGTCATCAGAAGCTGTAGTGTTAGCCCACGAAAAAACAACAGATAAATAAGGCTCTTGGCTCTCTGTTTTTCTACTGTATTTTTTTTAATGTGTTGATCTAAACCTAGATGGTGATTCAGTGGATATTGATTTTTTTTGTTATTCTTAGCTTTCCTATCAGTCAAACAAATATTGCATAATAATTGTCCTTTCTTTCTTTTTAGTGTTAAAAAATTCTAAAATATTTAGGGTTATTTCTTCTTCTTTTGAATAGGGGCACTCACGACCCTGGGCGCTAGCAATCTTTATCTATACAGTTCTACAGTGTACAGACTGTGCCTGTGGCATTTAGTTGTCATCCATACCACAGGCCACGGCTGTCCTACTCCTAGTCGCACACATGATGTTACAGGAGCGTTTGCATGAACTTCGGTTGATGATTTTAAACGAAGGACTTTCAGGGCAATCAATGGACTCAA
>CM054134.1:98845527-98853027 GCA_028751875.1 Rapana venosa
ACATAATTTTTTCTTTATCTTATTTACATCAAAACAAAATATACCCACAGCAGGTATATTAGCATACAATATACATCATGCAATGATTAGCAATAAAACAGCATCACAGAAGTTATGGTTTGTCTGCAGTAAAGTCTCTGTTCTTCCAGTGTCAAGCCTGTCGCCGTAGCTTCAAACATTACGAAATAAAAATCTCAAATTTCAAAGCGAAAACCTTTCTAGTTTTTAAAAGAACACTTATCAGACAACAAGATTTCTTCTCCAACAGTTTAAAGATATCTCCGCCAAACCAAAATACCATACCTCTACTATCTTGTCACACAGCCTGCAATTCTCTGAGTACACTTGCAGAATTAGCTAGGTCGGGATAATTCGTTTTCATATTCAAGCTTGGAAGCGTTTGTTTAAAGCTAAACGTTCAAAGGTGTCACAACCAGTATATACAAACATGGAGTTTACCCTGAAGCAGCTATTGACACTACCTTCAATTGTTAACACACCATCCTGGAATGAGCCCAGTGTCAGAAAATTATTGTCCATGAATTTCAAAGCACAGCAATGAAGCTCCCATCTCACGGCTCATCCAATCAGTCATATTGTGTACACCATCCTCCAGCGACCACACACACCATATCAGGGTTCCCAGCTTGTCAAAGTCTGATTCTCAGACTCTCCCAGCTAAAACAAACGATTTGAACGAACGAACGAACGAGGTACAAAAATAACTCAGCAGAGGATCAATAATGTGAATACACAAGCAAACAGTATTTTACAGCTGACAATCAGCAAGTCTTTCTGCTGTTATAGCACTCCACACTCCTTTTTCTTTTACTTAAAAAAAATCTTTTGTTTTCTGTAAAAAGATGTTGTGCAATGTGTCGATGTGTTCAACACATTTCTCTATCCAGCATTCCCTCTTGCACACAGCCATGGCACCATGGATGCAGGGACTGATAACGTTCTGGCACATTTTGAAGGTAGGCCTCTTTTGTTACTTTTCTTAAATTCTCATGATTGATTCTTTTGCTGCCAGGAAAAGGGATATATATATATATATATATATATATATATATATATATATATATATATATATATATATATAGAGAGAGGAGAGGAGAGAGAGAGAGAGAGAGAGAGAGAGAGAGAGAGAACTCGAAATGTTTATTGAGAGTAAATGGATAAGCACAGAGAGAGAGAAGAGAGAGAGAGAGAGAGAGAGAGAGAGAGAGAGAGAGAGAGAGAGAGAGAGAGAGAGAGAGAGAGAGAGAGAGAGAGAGAGAGAGGAAGGAAGCACTACAAATCAACATGGACGGAAAGAAGGGCGATAATCCCTGTCGTCCCGTAATTGATCTTACAGGAGTCAGGTTTATGTTGTAATCTTCATCCACACACAACCACGCCACTCCATTGAAATAAGCTCTAAATTATTAATACCAGCACCTTACCTCATGCAACAAAAATCTACTGTTACATGGAAAACCAAAACTGCGTCTCATCACGTGATGAAATAAAGTTCTTGATTTTTCTGTGTCTTTCTATGGAAAACCCTCAGCAGCAATAACAATAATGATAATAATAATAATAAACAGTAACAACAACAACAACAACAACAACAACAACAACAACAACAACAACAACAACAACAACAACAACAACAACAACAACAACAACAATAATAATAATAATAACGATGACAATGACAATAACAATACCCTATAGGAAAGCACATTTTTGGGGGAAAACTAGCGTTGGGAAAGCAAGCAAATATACACAGTTTTGTATTAAGAATCTCTCCCATTTCTTTTTCGCAAAACACTGTCAATGTAAATGCTAATCCTTGGCTTGAAACTGTCACCAGTACAGTAGACAGGCTATTTCAGAATGGATTTTTGACAACAGTTGTAAACACAGTTCTATACCTTTTTGGTTGTAACACAGCTGTTGATTTACTTTTTTGAATTCCAACAGGTATGTTCATGTTCATGTTGATTTTCATCGTTTAATTGAGCACACCACAAGCTACAAGCTTGTTGCTGCTATGATTCCAAAATGCTGTCTGTTTTCAATGTTTGTTTCTCATTTCTGAATATAAAGAATCTACTTAAACCAACAGATACAACTGAAATATTAATATGGGGAACCAAATGCAAAAAAAGGCAATTAACACGACTCATCTGGCATACCTCACTTCATCTTACACTACACTACACACATAACATATTTTATTCAAGATGTCAGTGTAAAAAAGATTCACACATTGCGTAATGCTTTATTGTACTGTTTTGTATTTTACTGTAGTGTACTGTATGGTATAGTATTTTATTGTATTGTACCGCTTTTTGTATGCTTTGTCTACTTGGAGAGGGATGGACTTTGCCAGGTTCCAGGTTTTTGGACTTACTATTCTATTTCATTCTTTTAGTTCATGAATAATTGAATAAACACTCTTGTCCTTTTTTACATCCAGTTCCTGTGTACATGCGATTTTGTAAATTTTTGGCATCCGTTCTAGCCGACACAAATGGTCAATTATTCTGAAAGGAGGAACAGGTTTTAACGTAAGCAAAAAATGGTTTACTTGGTGTTCGCACACGAAGCCTCGGTTTGCAGTTTGATCGGAAGGACCTGTGGGGCAGTGAAATGAGTACTGATGTTAACTCCAGAGGAAAAGTTCCCCGGAACGGGCATCTCGGTGGCGGCTCGAACCTGGGCTCGAACCCGGGCCATCAAATCATGAATGCAACGCACAACGCTTTAACCACCAGGCTTCCCCGCCTCCCACCGCCAGATTGCATTTGACTGCCTGAAAGGTGAAAGGTACAGGGCAGTGCCCTGACGTCTTCTTGAGGTCTTAAGGGAGAAGTTCGGAATTGTGTTTTTATTGACTGGCATTGTATTGTATTGCATTGTATTATATTGTATTGTATAAATTGTATTGCAGTTTTAGTGGTGGTGGTGGTGGCGGTGGTGAGCAGTGACAGGTGATTGTGGTCCCAGTGCTGTTCTGTCGCCTACTGCACTGACACGCGTAATTCCACAATTGTAGACGGGCTTTTATCATGCACAGACCAGCTCCAGCTGGTACATTATTGTGGTTTTCAGAATAATTATGAGTCTTCCATGGAATGGAACTGTCCAACCAATGGTCTTACTTTTAGAGTTCCCCTTACCGTGTTCTCTGTCAGCACAATAATTATGCAGTTTTACTCGAATAAAGAGTTTCTGAGAGAATAAATAATATTCATTGTTATCATTATTGAAAAGTAGTGACAAACAGAAGAAGTGAAGGTAGCCATTTTGTTCATTGTTATCATATTAAAAATCTACAGTAATTCAGAAGAAAGGAGTTTCTAACAGACTAAATCGTACCTATCGTTGTTATATTAAACTTCTAACCAAAGTAAAGATTTCAAACTTTTCATTTTTTATCGACTTTGCTGCATTTAATGTGTGATTGTCTAACACCTGACTCAAATATACTCGTTTCATTTAATGTGTGATTGTCTAACACCTGTCTCAAATATACTCGTTTCATTAAACTATCTAGGATACCAGGACAGAACAATTTCTTATGACTGAAGCACTTGTCGCTCATTCATTCATACCGATCAAAGCCCAGATAGTTGTGATGGACACTGTATTGCTGAAAAGCTAGCTAAATGAACATTAGCTGTACTGCACTGAGTCACCTTTAAAGCAGGCAGAGTTAATAGATAGATAGATACAGATAGAAAAGAAAGAAAGGAAGAAAGATAGAAAAACAAAGGAAGAAAAGAAGAAAAATCGGAAGAAAGAAAGAAAAAAGAAAGAAAGAAAAAAGAAAGAAAGAAATAAAGTAAAAAGAAATAAGAAAAAACAAGAAAGAAAGAAATAAAGAACAAGAAAAAATTCCCCTTAAGAGGCACTTCAGCTCAGCAATTCACGCAACGTAATTATTGCTAGAGTGGATAGGTTGAAGCATCATGAAAAGCATTATTATATCAGTGGAAACTTTGAGACATAGGGCCAGCGATTCTTACTTGGGTGCAGGCAGGTTTAAGGCTGCTTGTATTTTAAAGAACTGTATCCTATGCTCTTCTTATGTAATGCGTCTGGAAGTAAATCAGCGCCGAGAGAGACAAAGTGTTGCAGTCTGAAGTCCAGACATAAGGCCCTGTCATGCTGACACCCCTGATGGACGGAGTTCCTTTGCAGGACTCCAACGCAGCCATTCAGACCATGGCCTGTTCAGCATTTGATTTAAAGAGATGTTTATTCAGAAAAAAACACGGTTAAAATACATGTAAGCATTGTGATTTCAATCTTTTCGACAATGATCATCATACGATAATGGATATTACTTCAGATTCGGTGGACTTCACGTTCCAGTCTTAGAGATTGCCACTTTCGATGACTTGCCAACTTCGCACCTGCGGTCAATTCAGGTTAAAAAGGTTCCTGAAGTACAGACAGACTACGGGATAGGTGAAGGTGAAGGAATGTCCAGGTAGAGAGTATTGTAGGGAGATGGGGTCGAAGGTAAACGCCCTTGTTTTAAAGTGGGCATCTGGCTTTGCCTGGCAGTGTGAGGAAGCTATCACTGTCAGCAGCAGTGAGAGGATGAGGAGGTGTCCGGGGTATGCTGGATCAGAGCAGGGACCAGAGAACGGCGTCAGTGACACGGCATGAACACCACAGGCCATCTTTAGGCTAGTGGACTGGTCAGCGCTGGAGTCAAGTATTGATGGTTCCTCTGTGGGCTTCTTGGCTGTGACAGCAAGAGAGAAGAAAGATCTGTTCTGCTGTGTGGCACATTTTATTATTATATTCTTATACTTCTAACCGGATCCTGTTAAATGTAATAATGGATGATCATCACGCAATTAGTTAAAAACCGAACATGGTAAATATCGTACTCAATTCTCGTGGTGACCCTTATTATGATGTTGACACTTGGGTAGCTTGCAATGGAGATTCTGTCATTAGATTTTATCATTCAGTATACCCCAAGTCGGAATGCAGCTACCTTAATGATGGGAAAACTGGGTTGTATGCACACATTCTCACCCTGGATACATATCAGAGCTGTAGCCGAGGAAGGAAACTAGTCAGTCAGGGCCAGGCAGCTGAGAATGCAGGAAATGGGAAGAGCATCATCCAGTCAACTGCAGCACTGGGATGCCACGTAAGATGAATTATGACAACGTCCACGGAAAAATGGACAGAAATTAAAGAAAAAGAAGTAAAGCAGAGCAAAACCCAAAGGAATATAATAGAAAAAAGACAAAGCTTCAGAGCAAGGAGACATGGTAACCTATCTGATTTCATGACATACAGATCAACATGAGAACTTTGAGCTCCAATCATCTATCTTTTCCTGGCCGTTAATCCTAACTGACCAGCTTTACTTAGCTTGATAGTACGTGAATCTTATCATAGACACTATGTCAACAGCTGCTATGGTGCCTCTGCCTGTAATCTTCCCTCAAATTAGGACGTACCATTATTTAGACAATACCTTTAGCAAAAAGTCAGTTCCATAGAACCGTCACTCTCTCTGGTATGTCTTTCACCTTTTTTTCCCCACACAGCGTCGTTCAAACCGGAGCACAGACAATCTTCTGCACGACCTGCCGGCAAATCCTGTAGTCTGGCCTCACTGCCGTGAGTTACATGAGGACACACATCGCTTTGGTTCTAGAGGTACAAAAACATCTTTGGCAGGAGCTGAATCTCTGAGGGTCTGTCACTACCTTCATGAAAGTGTGTTACTTCAATTAACTTAATGAATAAAACAACAAACTCGAATCTCAACGCCAGGCTTGGGTTTGAGGTGGCTGACAGAGGAGACAGGAAGGTAACAAAAGCCAAGTCCTCAAACGCTGAACACTGTCAGTCCATTTGTGTAGTGCTCACGTCACGTCTTTGAACGGAACACGGCACATTTCCGCCACGCAGAAGTAGAAGACTTTTGGAGACGATGAACACGACCCCACTTTGTCGTAGGCTGCGTATTTCACCCTGCCTGCAACACTGGAAGAAACCATTGTGGTAAGGATGCTGCACAGTGCACGAACAATGCCGACCCCTTTGCTCCAACACGTGTAACAAGAGCAAAATCACCCGCCAGTGTCTTCAAAGACTTCACCTGCACAAAACTACAGGCAGAGCGTATACTGCGGAACCACCAACAAGCCTCGTAAGGTTCTTCAAAGCATGGTCTTTGCCATGATGACTCGTAACGCTCGCGCGAAAACTAACCACAAGGTACATGCTAGGAGGCAGACGATCACCCCCACCCACGCCAGGGGCAGTCCGTACAGTAACTCCACCTGTCTGGCGCCACACAGCTCTGTGGGCATGGGGTCGAAGGAGTAACACTCGTAGGTTTCGTAGTAGTTCTTGGTGTGGAACATGGCCAGGCCGAACACCCCGAACAGGGCTGCAGGACAGACAACAATTGAATTAGAGGAGCGAGCGAGCGAGCGAGCGAGCGAGCGAGAGAGAGAGAGAGAGAGAGAGAGAGAGAGAGAGAGAGAGAGAGAGAGAGAGAGAGAGAGAGAGAGAGAGACAATGACAATGACAAATTCTGACAATGACAAATTCTTTTATTTCGAGGATAATGAATAAGCATTCATGTGCTTTTTTACATCCAGTCCCCGGCCGCAGGGATACATCTTAATAATAACCCAACACTTATACAGTCTCACAGTAGAAACATGGGGAAATAACCCTTTTCAAAGCAGCCCCCCCCCCCCCCAACAACTCCCCCCCCCCCCCCACCGAAAGCAAACTAATAAAAGAAAACCCTAAAAGAGAGAGAGAGAGAGAGAGAGAGAGAGAGAGAGAGAGAGAGAGAGAGAGAGAGAGAGAGAGAGAGAGAGGATGAGGAGAGTGTGTGCGTGTGTGTGTGTGTGTGTGTGTGTGTGTGTGTGTGTGTTGTGCGTTGTGTGTGTGCGTGTGTTGTGTGTGTGTGTTGTGTGTGTTGTGTGCGTGTGTGTGTGCCATAAATGTCGAACTCCTTTTTCACCACATCAAAAATGTAAATGTCTATATAAATATCATCTAAGACACTAGGTGGTAGCATTATATCATACCTGCATTATTTAACTTCAACCACAAAAGCAAAGATCCACTAAAAAAAAGATACACAAGAAGAGACATATAAAGATAGGTAGATAGGTAAATAATTGAAGAAAACGTAAGATAAATGAATCGATAAGCAACAAATACAAAGATGCTTTTGGCCATAAATCTCCAATAACTCTGAACTCTTACTCTTTCGGGTTTGTTTTAATCTGTCTGGTGTCCTCCCCCCCCCCCCCAGTTGTTTATTCTTTATTTTTGGCGGTGTATTTTTTCAAAATATATATGTAAAACCCAGACCACATACATCATTTATGTACTTGCTTTATACTGAGCCTTCACGGTTGATCAACGTGTGTCTCTTCGTGCGTGGAAAAACCACAGGGCTATAACCCAGCCGACATTTCTGTTCATGACGCTTACTTCTGTCTCTGA
>CM054134.1:98858027-98860527 GCA_028751875.1 Rapana venosa
CACACACCCACACCCACCCACACACACACACACACCACACCCACACCCACCCACACCCACCACCCACCACACACACACACACCCCCCACCCACCCCCACCCACACACACACACACAACACACACACACACCCACCCACACACACAACACACCACACACACCACACACCCACCCACCACACCACACACCCCACACCACACACACCCAACCCACCCACCCACCCACACACACAACCACACCACACCACACACACACACACACACCACCCACCACACCCCCACCCCACCCCACCCACCACACACACCACCACACACACCACCCACCACACACACACACACACCCACCACCCCCACCCCCCACCACACACACACCCACACACACAACCACCCACCCCACCACCACACCCCACCACACACCACCACCCACACACACTACCACATACCCCACTCCACGTCACCCCCTCCCACATCCCACACCCAAAAACACTACCACACCCACATTCCACCACACCCCCACCACCACTCACACACACACAACAACCCACCCACCTACCACCACCACAACCACAACGCAACCCCCCCCCCCCACACACACAACAAAACCACCACACAACCCCCCCTCCCCCCCACCCCCACCCCACACCCACCCACCCACACCCACACTCTCTCTCTCTCTCTCTCTCTCTCACTGTCAGTCCCTCTCTCCGTGCCCATGCCCAACTGACCGGCCATGAAGTAGAGGACGCCAGTGACCATGCAGCTGGCCACCTGTTTCTGCAGGATACCCACAGAGCCCACCACCACTGCTGACGTCAGGTCGATCAGCACCACGATGTAGCAGGAGGCCGCTGACGTGTGCAGTCCTGAAGCATCCAACAGAGCAACGTCAGTCATTACAGTCATGCTGACTCGTGGCATTCAACAGAGCAATTTATTCGTTACGTGTTGATTTATGGTAGTCGACAGAGCAACGTCATTACAATAATGCTGACTCGTGGTAAGAGCAACTTCATTACATGCTGACTCGTGATATTCAACAGAGCAACGTCATTACAATCATGTTGACTCGTGGTGATCAACACAGCAACGTCATTACAATCATGTTGACTCGTGGTAATCGAAAAAGCAACGTCATTACAATCATGTTGACTCGTGGTATTCAACAGAGCAACGTCATTACAATCATGTTGACTTATGATATTCAACAGAGCAACGTCATTACAATCATGTTAACTCGTGATATTCAACAGAGCAACGTCATTACAATCATGTTGACTCGTGGTATTCAACACAGCAACGTCATTACAATCATGTTAACTCGTGATATTCAACAGAGCAACGTCATTACAATCATGTTGACTCGTGATATTCAACAGAGCAACGTCATTACAATCATGTTGACTCGTGGTAATCAAAAGAGCAACGTCACTGCATGTTGACTTATGATATTCAACAGAGCAACGTCATAACAATCATGTTAACTCGTGATATTCAACAGAGCAACGTCATTACAATCATGTTGGCTCGTGGTATTCAACAGAGCAGTGTCATTACAATCATGTTGACTCGTGATATTCAACAGATCAACGTCATTACAATCATGTTGGCTCGTGGTATTCAACACAGCAACGTCATTACAATCATGTTGACTCGTGGTATTCAACAGAGCAACGTCATTACAATCATGTTGACTCGTGATATTCAACAGAGCAACGTCATTACAATCATGTTGACTCGTGGTATTCAACACAGCAACGTCATTACAATCATGTTGACTCGTGGTGATCAACAGAGCAACGTCATTACAATCATGTTGACTCGTGGTAATCGAAAAAGCAACGTCATTACAATCATGTTGACTCGTGGTATTCAACAGGGCAACGTCATTACAATCATGTTGACTTATGATATTCAACAAAGCAACGTCATTACAATCATGTTGACTCGTGATATTCAACAGAGCAACGTCATTACAATCATGTTGACTCGTGGTAATCGAAAAAGCAACGTCATTACAATCATGCTGACTCGTGGTAATCGAAAAAGCAACGTCATTACAATCATGCTGACTCGTGGTATTCAACAGAGCAACGTCATTACAATCATGTTGACTCGTGATATTCAACAAAGCAACGTCATTACAATCATGTTGACTCGTGATATTCAACAGAGCAGTGTCATTACAATCATGTTGACTCGTGATATTCAACAGAGCAGTGTCATTACAATCATGTTGACTCGTGGTATTCAACAGAGCAGTGTCATTCATTACATGTTGACCCTTGATATTTAACGGAAAAGTACAACTACATGTTTATTCATGGCATTTAACGGAACAGTACGATTAATAATAATAATAATGATAATAATAATAATAATAATAATAAAATAATAATAATAATAATAATAATAATTAATAATAATAATAATAATAACAACAACAACAATAAATGGATTACATGTTTATTCATGGCATTTAACGGAACAGTACGATGACATGTT
>CM054134.1:98868027-98893027 GCA_028751875.1 Rapana venosa
TGATCTCAACGCCAGGGAGGGACATTCAGAAATGACCAGGTGGACATCAAAAGATCCGGACATTTCTGTACTCCGTGACAACACAGTTTGGTGGCCTAGTGGTCTAGACAGTTGGCGCACACGTTAAAACCTGCTCTGCTTCTCGGAAGAGTAGGCCACTGTGTGCCGGAGGGAATGGATGACAGCATTTGCAAAATTTCATACACGCGGGGACTTGATGTAAAAAAAAAAGAAAGCACATGAATGTTTATTCCATCATCCTCGAAATAAAAGAATAATAATAATAATCATAATCATAACAACAAAAACATAACAATAATAATAATCATCATCATCATAATGTTGATGATTATAATAACAATAATAATAAAAACAACAACACTAACAATAATAAATAATAATAATAATAATTAAAAAAAAAAATAATGATAACAAATAAGCAAATAAATAAATAAACTCCATTTTGTTGTTGTTTTTGTTTTTCGTTCCTCGGCTAGAGCTCAAATTAATGGTGAGATTTTTGCGCATGCAAAAGTTTGTCCACCAATAAGGTAGCCGCATTCCGATTTCGGGGATGTTCGATTATTTCAATCTCGACTACACCCGACTTTTCCCTCCCTCTCCCACACTGCTAGAGATTGTGGATCTTGGTGCCAGTCTTTTGGATGAGGTGATTCACGGATGTTGTCTAGTTCATCTCTCCTAGGGAGGGCAGGGAGGAGAAGGAGAGGAGAATGAGAAGGTTCCAGTGTGATCTGTTCTGAGTGAGCCGCTTGATATGCTTTTGTGTACTCTCAAAAGTCTCTCGTGATAATGCCATGTGCGATGTAATGTGTAATATAAATGCACCACAAACATAACTGGAAATAGCTACGCAAGAGAAGTAATATGTTGTGGTGTGTTATAGGATGATAATAGATTTGTTTTTCATCGTCGTCGCAATGATGATGATGATGATGATCATCATCATCATCATCATCATCATCATCATCATCATCATCATCATCATCATCATCATCTCCTCCCCTCCCTCCTCCTCTCTTTTAATGATCATCATGATCATGATCATCATCGTCATCGTCGTTAGTCATTATCCAGCTCCTCCTCTTCCCTCTTCTCATCACTGTCTTCGTTGTCCCTGATGTCGACACTGCAATTGTCATCGATGTTAATCATTATAATCACCACCACCACCCTCATCACCATGTTCTGCTTCATCATCATCATATATAGTCGTCATTATTGTGACCACTTTCAATCATCATCGTCAGGGTCGTCATTTTGTCCACTAACATAGTCGTCGTCGTCGTCCTCCTCTCCTCCTCCTCTTCCACCTCCTCCTCTTCCTCCTCCTCCTCAAGGCATCTTCACTCCAAGGCTACTCACTGGCTATCTGTTTGGCGTTTGTGCTGAGAATTTCGCTGTCTTCATTGTAGTCAATGACGAACACAAAGCAATGCGAGGTGGTCACTGTCTTGTTCAGAAGTGTCTTGTACTTCGCATGGTCTGCGTCTGCAACAAAAAGCACCAGTTTTCAAGTTAAGTCAAGTCAGGTCAAGTCTTCTGTTGGTGTAAAAAAGGGAGACAGGGATTTAACGCTTCTTAAGCCTCTAATGGGGGAGGGGCTGGCACAGTGGTCAGAGCACGCGCCTTCCCAAAGTTAAGGTTAAACAGCCTTGGGCGTGGTGACCAAGTGCATGGGTGACCGTTTGTGCGCCTTGGCTGCAGTAAGTCCCCCAGTTCACCCAGCTGTAAATAGGTACCTGCATCTTTAAGGTCAGGGAAGGTAAAGCAGAAAGGGAGAGGAGATGGGCGTCACCCTCTAGATGCTGGCCCCTGAAGAAACCTTGCTCCCTAACGAACACATAGGTTATGGGAACACCTTTGCCTTTTTATGGCATCCAGTCACTAGTCTGACACTACACACGTTCACAAATAACCCTAGTACTGGCTTGTTGCAAGAAAGCTGCAATTGCAGCCCATCAATCTGAAAGCAGACTTCTCCAGTTTGTTTATGTGTATTTGGGGGCACGCGGGATGGCCTAGTGGTTTGAGCGTCGAGCTCGTGATCTGGTGGCTCGGGTTCGAGCCACCACCGAGACGCCTGATCATGGGGATGTTTACCATGGAGTCAACAGCAGTACTGATTCCACTCCCCCAATAGTCCTTCAGATGAGGCCATAAACCGAGGTCTGGTGGGCAAACGCACACAATACATCTTGCGTACACGTTAAAACCAGTTCCTTCTTTTGAAAGAGTAGGCCATTGAGTGCCGATAGGAACGGATGACAAAATGAAACAAAAAGAACGTATGCACACCAGTTTCGTGTTTAGGCATCATTCCCGAAGTCAGAATGCGGCAACCGTAATGGTGGGCAAAAACGGTCGCATACACAAGATCTCACCATTGATGAACTTCGGAGTTCTAGCTCTCCCCACGCTAAGATTAAGCAGCATTGAGCGTGGCTGCAACGAGGATGGGTGACCGTTCGTGCAGTTTGGCTTCAGTACAGTCCAACAGTTTACCCAGCCATAAATGGGTACCCGCCTCTTTGAGAACAGGGAGGCTAAATCAGCGAGGGAGAGGAGATGGGCGCCGCCCTCAATATGCTGGCCCCTAGAACTGCTGAGGTCTCTGACACCATAATCCCCAACAACCGCAAAGGTTAAGGGAACACCTTGACTTTTTATCATTGGCTCTGACTCCATTCCAGATGAGACTAGAAAGCGAAACTCTGGTAAGGATGCAAACTGGGAACTAAGCTAGGCCATGGCTTGATATCCTCCCCCTACTGTAAGGACTTAAAGCCTATTTCTTTTCATTTCTTCCTTGTAGACAGCTGTTTAAACCGATACCTTGCCCCCAGGTTCAACCTCCCCCCTCCCCCCACCTCCTTGTGTGGAAGAGTCAGTTATGGGCGGTGGTATGAATGACTGAGAGAACGATACGCGGCATACATCTCAGGCTTCGCCAGAGCAATGAATTCCATTGTTGGTCATGCTTCTGCCACATGGATGTCTTGGCCAACATGGTATAATGGATTTGAAATAATCCACTGTAGCAGGCCCTTTTTCTGACTACTCCCCCTCCTCCAGAAAAACAACAAAACAACAACCTCCAAAAATTAAAAAAATATTCAAAGCAAAACAACAACAAAAACCCCAACCCCGCCCCTCCAAAAAAAAATCTAGCATAAATTTTACACGCCACAACCTCTCCCTACCTTTTCTCTTCCCTCTCTCCCTTCTTCCCAAATCCACATGACTATCGTATCATTTTACAGTTTTCAAGGCCTTCAAAAAAAAAAAGGAAGTATTGATGATGTGACTGCTTCACTCCTACACCAGTATATATTCTACAAAGTCTGTCACTTTTCCTTTCATCACCCTTTTGAAGCTGCCAGCTTCCGTTCTCAGCACCCACTACCATCAATACCACAGAGGCTTTCCATGTGACCTTCTCTAAAGGTCGAAACGCCCTCCCTCACTCTCATCAACGTCTTTCTTGTCTTTTCAGCAGTGTGCTACCTATAGTGTCACGTCTAGCTAGCTGCACAGTCCTCAAATGTCATCCATCATCGACAGAGTCAGTTTTCTATTACTGACAGCATCCGATTCTCTGCTCTCCCGTGTTGGTTCCTACTGTGGTCTCTAGCTCTTAAACCCTTGAATGGACGGAGGGAAGTGTTGATCCATGCGTGTTTATTGACTCCTGGCTCGTGGCAAAAGCATCAGCGAGCGTCTTTATCGTGGCCTGCTGGTGGGTGTACAAGTATCCATCTAGTTATCGGGTCACCTTGCTTGGGCATTGACTGCGGGGGATGGTATGTGGGAATACACAGGGATACGAGGGAGGCTTGGATGGATCAATGTGTGTAAGCGTAATTACACGTATACACACATGCACGAACGCACGCACGCATGCACCCACGCACACATGCAGAGGCACGCACGCACACACACATACACACACTTTCCCGTCTGATATCACTATTTAGTGGAAGGACTTAAACTGAAGAACTACTACTACACACACACACACTCTCTCTCTCTCACACATAAGTGCTTATTCCATTATCCTCGATATAAAAGAATAAAATAAATTATAAAAAAACACACACACACGTGCGCGCGCGCCCGTACGTGTGCACACACACACTCACGCACGCACGAACGTACACACACACACACACACACACACACACACACACACACACACACACACACACACACACACACACACACACTCTCTCTCTCTCTCTCTCTCTCACACACACAATCACACACAAAATCACACAGGCGGGACGGGATAGCCTAGTGGTTAGAACATTGCGCTCGCAATCTGACGATCCCGGGTTCGATTGCCGTTCAAGGGGATATTTTCCCCTGGACTTAACACCAGTGCAGACTCCACTCTCCCCAAAAGTCCTTCGGATGAGACTATAAACCGAGGTCCCATGTGCAAATGCACGCAGAACATCTTGCGCACACGTTAAATCCTGTTCCGCTTTTCGTAAGCGTAGGCCATTGTGTACCGGTGGGAACAGATGACAGAATTTACCAAACCGCATACACACGGGGACTAGATGTAAAACCACATAAGTGCTTATTCCACTATCCTCGATATAAAAGAATAAATAAAATAAAAAATATGTAAACTAACAAGCGTGGGTGGGTGCGCGCACGCACGCACATACATGCGCGCACACACACACGAACACAAGAACACGTGCCCCCCCCCCCCCCTCTTCCCCACTGACCCCCCCCCCCCCCCAACACACACACACATCGCCTTTCGCCATAACATGCAATGCAGCATATGTCTCATATTCCGCACTAATGGAACACTCCTTCAATAAATCATGAATCAGCTCTGGGATTATTGCACCGGCTGGTGAAGAGACCATCATGCTGTCTATAAAATCACTCTTGGTTTTTCTCCTCCTCCTCCTCCTCCTCCCTCTCTCTCTCTCTCTCTCTCTCTCTCTCTCTCTCTCTCTCTCTCTCTCTCCTCTCTCTCTCTCTCTCTCTCTCTCTCTCTCTCTCTGTGTTCTTTTCTATATATTTCGTTCCTCTATAGTTTTTTTTTTCTTTTATTCATTTCTTTCTTTGATACTCTCTATAAAATCACATTCTTTCTTTCTTTTTTTTTATAGTTCTTTATTGTCTTGTATTTTTCTTTTCTTTTTAAAATTTTTAATCGGCTATGTATTCACTAATTGATTTGTTTTCTTTCTTTTGTGTTTAAAAAAAATCCTTTCTTTCTTTCTTTGTTCCTTCCTGCCCTTCTTATTCTTACAAAATAAGCCATCACATTACTTGTCAAATGATAAGCGCTTTGATTTGTCTGTGCAATATATAGCGCTATATAAGTTTCTTTGATTAGTTCTCCATAATCTGTTGATATTGGAGTGCCCAACTGTCTCTTTTTTCATTCCTTCGTTCCTTCATTCCTCTGCTTGGTTGGCTTTTGTTTTTTGTTGTTTCTTCCTTCCTTTCTTCCTTTCTCACTTCCTTCCTTTCTTCCTTTCTGTCTATCTTCCTTTCTGTGGATCGGTGGTCTAGAGGTAACGCGCCTGTCTAGAAAGCGAAAAGTCCGGGTCTGAAGTGTGCGGCGGTTCGTACCCCGTTTGGACCGGAAATTTTTCCCCCATCCATTAGACCATGAGTGGTGGTCTGGGCGCTAGTCTTTCGGATGAGACGATAAACCGAGGTCCCGTGTGTTACACGTAATTATTTAGCGCACGTAAAAAAACCCACGGCAACAAGAGAGTTGTCCCTGGCAAAATTCTTAGAAAAAAGCCACTCTGATAGGGAAACAAATACAGCTGCAGAAAAAAAAAAAAAAAAAAAAGGGTGAAAGGGTGGCGCAGCGCTAAGTGGCGACGCGTTCTCCCGCTCTCCCCAGGGAGAGCAGCCCGAATTTCACGGAGAGAAATCTGCCATGACTTAAAGTGGTATGAAATAAAATCTGAGCGCTTTGATTTGTTGCTTTACAAGATTCAGCGCTATATAAATTCCATACATTATTATTATTATCATACAAAATAAGTCACTACATTACCTGTCAAATGATGGCAGGTTCTTCACAATCTGTTGGTGCTAGAGTGCCCAACTATCTCTTCTTTCTTTCTTTCTTTTCCTTTTTTCTTTCTTTCTTTTTTTTCTTTCTTTCTTTCTTTCTCTTCTTCTTTTCATTCATTCATTCATTCATTCATTCATTCATTCATTCATTCATTCATCTTCTTTCTTAACGAAACCCGCCCCCAACCCCTTCTTGTCTGTCTTTGTCTATATCCCTGCCTATCTTTCCTTCCTTTCTGCTTGACTGTCATCCTCTCTTTCTTCCTTCTTTCCTCCTTTCATCCCTTCCACCTGTTCTTTGACATCTTTCTTTCTCCCGTGGAAACACTATGGGCCTGTCAGTATAAACAACATCCTCACCTTATGGAAATTCTGTGCCTGTAATTCCCTCTTTTCTATCCCTCTCTTTGTTTCTGCTTTGTTCCTTTTCGTCCTGTCAGATCTTCCTTGTCTATTGTCTGCCCTCTTGGTCCACTCTCCTACTGCCCCCCCCCCTTCCTCTTTTTTTCCCATAGAAACACTTAAAACATAACAATTTTCTCCCACGCCGAAGTCGGATGCACGCGCTGGGCCTGACTTGTCAGGTGCTTAATGGCAGCGCAACGCATTCTCGCTCCTATAACAGACAACAGTAGCTGTTGTCTGAGCGTTCATAAGAAGAAGAAGAAGAAGATCTCTCTTCATTCCATACAAAATAAACCAGTACTTTTATCTTCACCTATACCATAATCCTGTAAGCCGTGGGGGCACCAATGATTTTTGAAACCAGCTTCCTCCACTTCTCGCGGTCATCTGCTTTCCGTAGCAATTCGTTCCACTTATGGCCATTCCACTTTCTGATATTGTTTTCCCATCGTTTTATCTGTCTGCCTCTTCGTCTCCCTCCTTGTACTGTTCCCTGTAGGACAGTCTTGGCCAGTCCAGATGTTCGTGTGACGTGCACGAACTACTTTAGTTTGTGTTTTTTCACTGAAGTCATGAGCTCTTCACATGGTCCTATGGCGTTTTTAAATCTGATTTTTACTTCTTCATTAGTGATGTGATCTCTGTATGAGATACGAAGGAGTTTGCGAAAACATTATTTCCATTGCGCGTGTCCCAGAAATTCTCTCCAGGATAGCTCAGACCACAGCCGCAATGACCAAACTGAAAGTCTTCTTGAACGACAAGAACATCGCCATCAGCTTCAAGATCAGACTGATGCGTTCCCTGATCATGTCCCTATTTTTGTACGCATGCAAAACGTGGACCCTAAGAGCGGACAATCATGGACACCAGTACATCCATTACCTGTCAAATGATCGCAGGTTCTCCATAAGCCGTTGGTGCTGGAATGCACTACTGTCTCTTTGCTGCTGGCGTTTCGGGTGGCTGTTGCTACGTCCGTCTCTATGATCTGCAACAATATCAGACACAGTTGTTATTGTTGTTTTTGTTGCTGTAGTAGTTGCTGTTTTGTTGCTGTTGCTGTGTTAGTTGCTGTATTGTTGCTGTTGTTCTTGTTGTTGCTGCTGTTGTTGTTTTGTTGCTGTCGTAGTTGCTGTTGTTGTATTATTGCTGTTGTTGTATTGTTGCTGTTGTTGCTATTGTTGGGTTTTGCCCAGCTTAACTCCCTGGGGGTCTCCCAGAATATGCGCTACTATTCTGGTCTCCTTCATCCGATATCCCGGCAGAGAATCAAGTGTTTGTGCGTGTGTGTGTGTGTGTGTGTGTGTGTGTGTGTGTGTTCGCGCACGCGCGCGCGCGCGTGTGTGTGTGTTTGTGCGGAGGTGTATGTGTGTGTGCATGTGTGTATGTGTGTGTGCATGTGTGTGTGAGTATTTGTGCGTAGGTGTGTGTGTGTGTTTGTGCGTAGGTGTGTGTGTGGGTGTGTGTGAGTGTGGACGAGAGTGCATGTGCACGCGTGCGCGCGCGCGTGGTTCATGTGCGTGTGTGCGTACATGTGTACGTGTGGACGTGAGTGTAAATGCGTGTGTGCGTGCGTGCGTGCGTAGTACATGTGCGTGTGTGTGGTGTGCGCGCGCGCGTGTGTGTGATCTTACGCACGTACGTACACAGATGGCTACGGAGAGACGTAATCTATACACTGTACAATGACAGACTGATGCAAGTGATGAAACAAAGAAGCGGAAACCAAACTCCAAATAGAATCAACACCATCCGCACCCACCACTGAAGTACCAGCATGAATGACAACGCCGATCTTCCATTGCACATTCATGTAGGCGTGGGGGGGAGGTTGAAGGGGAGAGGAGAGGAGAAGAGTGGAGAGGAGAGGAGAGGAGAGGAGAAGAGAAGAGAGGAGAGGAGAGGAGATGAGAGAGAGAGAGAGAGAGAGAGAGAGAGAGAGACAGAGACAGAGAGAGACAGAGAGAGAGAAAGAGAAAGACAGACAGACATAGACAGACAGACAGACAAACAAACAAGCAAACAAAGAGACACTCAGATAGAAAGACAGACAGAGACAGAGACAGACAGACAGAAAGCCAGAGAGGCGGACAGACAGACAGACAGAAAAAGAGGCAGAAACAAAGACAAAGAGATAGATAGAGACAGAGGCGGAGAGTGACAGAGCTCGAACTGGAATGTTTTTCTGAGGGTTTATGGATAAGCCAGTGACTTCTTTACCTCATGAAAAAGTGAGACACAGAGAGATAAAGGATGACAGAGAAAGACAGATACAGAGAGGGATAAAGAATCAGAGAGACAAAACAGAGAGAGAGAGAGAGAGAGAGAGAGAGAGAGAGAGAGAGAGAGAGAGAAAAGACAGACAGACAGACAGACATACACACACACACACACACACACACACATATATATATATATATACTCTATCTACACACACACTCTCTATTTCTCTCTACAGATACTCTCTCTCTCTCTCTACAAACACACACACACACACACACACACACACACAAACAAACACACACACATTTATTCCACACACACATGTATTCCACATACAAACAGACACATACACAGACAGAGACACACACTTATTCCACACACACATTTATTCCACACACACACACACACACACTTATTCCACACACACACACACACACACACACACACACACACACACACACACACACACACACACACACACACACACACACACACACACAAACACACACACACGCACTTATTCCACACACACACACACATACACACACACACTTATTCCACACACACACACACACACTTATTACACACACACACACATACACACACACTTATTACACACACACACACACACACACACCACACACACACACACACACACACACACACACACACACACACACGCACACGCACACGCACACTATCACTGTGACGAACCCAACCTTGTAGAACTGAGTGTCGGTGGACAGGGAGATGATGGTGAAGGTGGACTTGTTCAGCCGTTTCAGCTCCTCCGTCTTGAAGCTGATGTCCTGCCAGTTGTCCACCGAAATAGCCACCACCACCAGAAGTGTGGCGACAGCGCCCAGCGCCACCGCACTGGCGATCAGCAACACCAGAGGAGACGCCGCCATGATGATGAATGAAGACTCAGAGGCCGATAGTGATGATGGCGGCGGTGACGATGGTAATGATGGCGATGACGTCTTGGAACTTTCGGTTGTTTTTTTTAGTGGGGTTGTTTGATTGACGATCTTCAAGTCTTGTTGTGGGTCTTGTGGCGTTGACCAGCGGTTTCAAGGTGTGTTTTTGTGTGTACTGGTCAGTAGGAAGCTCACTTGGTTGATTGGTTGGTTCTTGACTTACTTCTGTACTTATTCAAGTTTTAAACAATAGCTTCGTTGACACTTTAAAGAAGAGATGTGTACATCAAGTAAATTCATTTGAGAGTGTGGATACTTATACTATGCACGGAAAAAGGAAAACGGGGAAAAAAATATTGCTGACAATGTGATGAAGTTTGTCGATGCTGCGGTATCTAACGAGAATACTTTATAAGAATCAGAGCTTTGTATGGAAGAGTTGTAATTGAATAACATCGATATAAAACTCCACCAGAAATGAGCAGAGTTTGATTCAAACAAAACAGAAGAGTTACAGTCACTCAATCGTAACAATGACTAGCTCAATAAGAGTCAGTTTTAAAATACATCACAGCAGAATGCTATTTTGGTAACAACAGCAATCTGCTTGGAATGAAACCCTAAACTCCCAAGACGACAACATTTCATGCCCTACAAGACTTTCTTCAACAGTTTTAATCCACCAGATCTTCACTGTTTCTGTTTTCCCCCCACAGACACACATCAGACGTTGCCCAAAATAAGATCATCGATCTGTCAGATGGAAGATGTTCTGGAAGACGGGTATGGCCTTTCTCAGGTAAGCCTAGCTAAGCTTGGCTAAGATGAGATAACAAACTGCATCGACCACACAGGCTGTGGGTAGGGAGGGGTAGGGAGGACTGGGCAGGTCTGCTCAGCAGAAGGCAGGCAGCATGGAGTATCGATCAGCCACAGGCCCTAGCTGCTGCCTTCATCCATCACCCCTTGTTTGCACAGCAAGCCCACATTCAGGCGGCTTTTTCTCACAGAGTGTTTTCTCATGTTGCCAGGTCATTGCCAGCGCTTTTGTTACTCTTCACCCCCACCCGTCCCTAGCCTGCATAGCTGCCTGCCTGCCTGCCCTGTACACATTGAAGTTTTGATCTGGTTGTTTGTTGTTGTTGTTGTTGTTGTGATTGTTTTCACACGCACGTTGACTGACAATTCTTTACTCGTGTATTTTTCTCAGTTAAGTTAAATGTATGTGCTACCCACTTGAATTTTGGAAATACCTGGTGATAAATATGCGGGCACTCATTGCAAAAGTATTCCAATAAAAAAATAAATCAAAGAATGAAGAAACAAAGTACTTGTAAACTTTCACTCTTCACAGAGCAGGTCTCGGATCACGGCCAGTGTCACACTGTCCAGCTGCCGACTATACCGCTATACCAATGGTCAGTTCTCTGCTGTCGTGGCATCACACTGGTTTGAACACCAACACACACATGACTTTCTCACACAAACTAGTACCTTGCTTCTGTCTTTAACGGTATGGGCACACATCCTAGCAGAAAACATCGTTTTTACAACAACAAAAAAGAAACAGAACACGACTCCAAGGCAGACATATATACATACGCCGACGATTCCCACACAAACAGGAAGCAGCCGTCAATTTCAATGCGCATCAGCTGAGGATCGATACCGACACTCGACACTCTCCTGTCTTGAACCCAGCCAGCCCTCGCTACCTGCCTGTCCACTGACGTACTTCACACCGTAGTTTCAAGTTGACATCAAGCAAAATTCGATGACGACAGAAACGATATCAGCAAAACTGTCACATATCTCCGTGACGTCAGGGAAACCGAAACGAAAAAAACACAAACCAACCACACACAAAACTGGTCAGGTCAATGTATTATTCCAGGTGAGCAAGCAGGTAGTGACAACACACTGTCCACTAAACCTTCAACAATGAACAAGACCATGACAACTTCACCGCCAAACTGAACGTTTTCCAGTTCATCTAGAATGAACACAAACAGCTGCCAAACTCCTATCGCCAATGATGTCGACAACAACCTGACAGCGAAGCAGACGATGCGGTTTCCGCTCAGCTGCCATTTTGAAAGTGGGAAGGATGGAGATGGAGAGAGAGAGAGAGGGAGAGGGAGAGAGAGAGAGGAGAGAGGGAGAGAGAGAGAGAGGGAGAGGGAGAGGGAGAGAGAGGCTGGCGATGGGTGAAGAGACACCCAGCACATCGCCGCGTGGAGGCCAGTGCTGCGAATGTGTGTGTGTGTGTGTGTGTGTGTGTGTGTATGTGTGTGTGTGCGCGTGTGTGTGCGTGTGTGTGTGGCACTTTGGGGTCTCTGGCGTGTGATGCCAGACTGTACTCTCTCCACGAGCATGCTGGCGGAGTGTCGGCAGCGCGTGGTCTGTTGCTTGGGTTGGCTGCCCCTGTCAGCGCTCTGTTGCCAAGGGTTAGTTAGTCAGGCCTGGTGTGGTAGTAGAGCCAGGGAAAACAAATCACTCACACTGTGGCCGTCCATCAGCTCAGAGAGAGTCCGACACTTCGGTGGGTGTGGGGGTGTGGGAGAGAGAGAGAGAGGGAGACAGAGAGAGAGAGAGAGGGAGAGAGAGAGAGAGACAGAGAGAGACAGAGAGAGAGGAGAGAGAGAGAGAGAGAGAGAGAGAGAGAGAGAGAGAGAGAGTGTTGGGGGTGGAGTGGGCAGTGGAAGGTGGGGTGGGGGGGATGGGGTTGGGTCGATGAATTAAAGGTAGGCCGTAGCCCGATGTAATTTGTTATAAAAAAAATCATAGGTCCCCCAAGAGTAAACATGAAAAGGAGATAATTACTGAGAGAGATTGATTGATTGATTGATTATCTTTATTTCCACGGGTTACACGCAGAGAGAGAGAGAGGGAGAAGGGAGAGAGAGAGAGAGAGAGAGAGAGAGAGAGAGAGGAGAGAGAGAGAGAGAGAGAGAGAGAGAGAGAATGGAGGGAAGGGGTAGCGGGGAGCACACAGAAGAAAATAACACAGACACACACACACAATATATCTAGAGAGGACAGAAAATGTAGATATTATAAGATAGAAGATTAATTTCATTTACTCGATGAATGTATCTCATTTGATGAACTCAGAAACAATTTGTTATTAAAAACTACAATCAACGACAACAAACGTAAATTCTGTATAGATAAACAAGTGACATAATCACAGTTGATATCTATCAAGCAGATATCATCAAATATGTGTACGAATGTTTTAAGAAAAGAGAAAATGAGCAGTAAAATGCAACACACATCATTTTGAGCCAAAGAAATGATTATAACTGATGTTTATTTGTTTTGTTGTGTCAAATAATAATAATAATAATAATAACAATAATAATAAATGGAATTTATATAGCGCTGTATCTTGCACAGACAAATCAAAGCGCTTGCACTCAACTCATTCTTACACAGTTATGCAACCAATAGCAAGTAATAGTTCTAACAAGTCCAAATGTACACACACACACACACACACACACACACACACACACACACACACACACACACACACACACACACACACACACACACAGGTTATACACTTTGGCAGGGTGATGGAATTTTTGGCTGTTGAAAAGCAGGGATAGCTATGAAATGAAACAGGAGAAGAAAATCTTAGGTTTGAAACAAATAATGTCTTGAGGCCGGATTTAAAAGTGTCACAAGAAGGCCTTTGGCGAAGAGAGAAAGGGAGGCCATTCCAAATCGATGAACTAGAAACAGAGAAAGAGCGACGGCCGACGGTGGACTGGCTGAATCTAGGTATTTGTAAGCACAAGGAATCTGCAGCAGAGCGAAGGAAACGAGAAGGAGTGTACAGGTGAAGACATTCACAGAGGTAGGAGGGTGCTGTTTTGTGGAGACATATGTAACAGAGAGTATTGATCTTATAATTTACTCTCTGTCGCACAGGCAGCCAGTGGAGAGATCGCAAGAGAGGGGTAATGTGCTCAGATTTTTTCTTTCTGAGGACTAGTCGAACTGCAGAGTTTTGAATACGTTGAAGGGAGTGGACAGATGATGCTGGCAGACCATCCAAAAGAGAATTGCAATAGTCCAGACGTGAAAGAATGAAAGATGCCACGAGTTTGGATGTTGCGTCTGTGGACAGGTACTTTCGAATTGCACTAATACACCGTAATTGATAGTAGCACGAATAGCAGGTCTGGGTGATGAGTTTTTGCATAGAGAGTGTGTTGTCGATAATGACCCCTAGATACTTCACAGCAGTGGATAGAGGGACTGATGCATTGCCGAATTCTATTGAAGCTGTTGTAAGGGAAGAGAGTTTGTGTTTGGTCCCTACAAGCATGGCTTCAGTTTTATCATCGTTTAGTTGTAACTTGTTCTCTATCATCCAGTTTTGGATATCTTGAAAGCAGTAGGCCATATTTGTCAAGAGAGAAGGAAGGTTTTCAGGAGTCTACTTGACTTAAATGGCAATAAAATATTCTGAATCTGAAAATCTTCTTCTCTGAATCACACACACACACGCACGCACGCACGCACGCACGCACGCACGCACGCACGCACGCACGCACGCACGCACGCACGCACGCACGCACGCACACACACACACACACACACACACACACACACACACACACACACACACTGGGGCTAAGTCAGAGAGATGCTCTCACGATCTGACAGACCGTGTTTGAGCCCAGGTTCCAGTCACCATCGAGATACCCGTTCCCTGAAGATAACATCAATGCCGACTCCACTCCCCCGAAAGTTGTTGTTGTTGTTGTTGTTGTCTTTGTTGTTGTTGTTGTTGTTGTTGTTGTTGTTCTTCTTCTTCTTCTTCGAACGCTCAGACAGCAACTATTGTTGTGTGTTATATGAGCGAAAATGCGTTGCGCTGCCGTTAAGCGCCGGACAAGTCAGGCCCAGCGCATCCGACTTCGGCATAAGAGAGAATTGTTACAACACTTTAAGTCTTTCTGGGGGAACAGGCAGGAGAATGGACAAAGAAGACAGAAAATAGACCCAAAAAAAAGGTGACAGGAAGAAAAGGAACAAGGCAGAAACAAAGAGAGTGATAGAAAAGAGGAAATTTCTAATACAGAATTTCCAGAAGATGGGGATGCTATTTATACTGACAGGCCCCCTGGCATCCCGCGGGAAAGTCCTTCAGATGAGACTATCGACGGAGGTCCCTTGTGTGAACGCACCGAGAACATCAATAGCGCACGTTAAAGCCTGTTTCACTTCTTGGAAGAGTAGGCCATCGTGTGCTGGTAGGAACAGGCGACAACATTTTCAAAACTGATCTCGGGGGCTGGATGTAAAAAGACATATAAGTGCTTATTTCATTATCTTCGAAATAAAAGAATTTACATTTCAAGTAAATAAATAGATAGATAACATAACATAACGTAGCATAACACAAGTTTTAGCAGATGCATATTTCTGTGGCCTTTGACTCCTGTGTGAGCATACCAATATGAAAGGTTTACCTGTACCTAGAGCACAGCCAATGAAACGTGCTTGTACCCCCCCCCCCCCCCCCTCTCTCCTCTCTCTCTCTCTTCTCTTCTTTCTTTCTTTCTCCCTCCCCACCCTCTCTCTCTCTGTCTTTGTCCGCCTTCCCCCCAGTCTTTCTGACTTCGCTTCTTTGTCTCCGTCTCTGTGTTTTCTCTCTCTCTCTCTCTCTCTCTCTCTCTCTCTCTCTCTCCTCTCTCTCTCTCTCTCTCTCTCTGTCTCTCTCTCTGTCTCTTCTCTCTCTCACCCTCTCTCTCTCTCTCTCTCTTTCTCTCTGGTTCGATTATTAATCACGGGTCTCTATAGACCCCCTAGTTATTATCCGTTTCCACATAGGTACGGCAGTAAGTGCTATACCTTCCTTAGCAACCGACAGTCATATTGACAACAACGCTTGCTGCTGCTGCTGCTACTGATGACAATGCTGATCAGAATGACGACGATAATGATAGTCACGATGCTGTTGGCTTTTAGAAGGCAATTGATACCCCAAAGATAGGAGATCTAGATACAAAGATATTCATGCGTCCAATAAAGCAAGCACTATATTGCTAGTTACAGGGTGTTTTTAACCATGACCGCACATGTTCACAACTAGGCTTGGTTATGGGAGGTATATTGCATAATCCTTAAAGCCTTGCGAAAAGCTGGAGCTGTAAGAACTAGGAAAATCCATACCAAGGGACAACTGGCGGTTTTCTAGCTGCCAGCAAAGTCTATGTGACCAGAGTGACTCCTTGTCATCTGATCCATAATGGAGTGTGTGTGTGTGTGTGGGGGGGGGGGGGGGGGGGTATAGGTAGTAAAGTGGTTAGAGTGTCAGCCTCGTGATTGCAAGTCAGGGGGTGAGGGTGGGGGTTCAAGCCTTTATTGAACACTTTATTACCAGGGATTTATTCCCCTGGAGTGAACTCGATTTCTGATCCACGCCCTGTGAGGTTTTAGGCTGACACTGTAAACTGCAGGAAGCTGGTTGCAAAAATCTTCAGTGATGCCCCAGCGGTCTGCTACGGTACGGGGTAGGTGAAGGTGAAGATGAAGACAAACTTCTTCTTTGTCGTCGTCGAACGCTCAGACAGCAACAATTGTCTGTTTTATGAGCGAAATGCGTCACGCTGCCGTTAAGCACCTGGCAAGTCAGGCCCAGTGCATCCGACTTCAGCAAAAGAGAGAAGTTGTTCTCTTTTCAGTCTTTCTGGAGAAAATGCAGGAGAATGGACCAAGAAGGCAGAAAAAAAAGACAAGCAGGAAGTGACCGGAAGAAAAGGAACAAGGTAGAATCAAAGAGAGTGATAGAAAAGAGGAAATTTCTAGCACAGAATTTCCAGAAGGTGGGGATGCTATTTATACTGAAAGACCCCCGGTATCCCCCTCGGAGGAATGAAGATAAACTAAGAACGATGAATACTTCTGCACGATATATTTGGGCATCCACATTTATTTTTTGGGTAGAAGACTCAGCAAATCATGGTAAAGATGACAGGTCATACCCAGCATGCAGCTCGTTACCAGGAGAAAGATAAGCTCCGCCAGGCTTGGCTCGCTAGAAACACACTACCCAAGAGGCTCAGTGAAGTGCCCCCAGGGCTCTTCAGGGAGAGATCTCGTGTCAGTCTTCTGTATTGACGCTGAAGTGTTACCAGAAGGGGGGGGGGGGGGGGGGGGGGGGAGGGGTTGGTGCGTGTCTGCGTGGTGGGGGTGGGGGGGGGGGGGGGGGTTGGTGTGGGGTGGTGGTGGGGGTGGTATGAGCTGTACTTAGCAGTGTTCTCTGCTAGTTTGGGTCTTGTTGATCTCTTTCTTGCTTTTGTTGTTGTTGTTGTTGTTGTGACAAGAATGGTCGTTGGGCCTTTAGGAAGCAAAAGACAGCCAAAACATATTATAAGAAGTATTTGGTTAACTTTTGGTTACTTCTATGTTGTTGTTTTTTGTTTGATTGAGCGGTTTGTTTCAGTTTAGCTTCTTTTGTTTGCTTGGTGTGTGTGTATTTGGTTTCTTTCGTCATTTTTTCCCTCTTTTTTTCCCTGTTTCTCTTCCTCTTCGTTTTTGTCTTATCTCACTACTGCTGGCTGCTGTTGCTACTGCTGCTGCTGCTGCTGCTGCTCTTCTTCTTCCTCCTCCTCAGCCTCCTCCACACACACACACACACACAATAATTTTTCTCTTTTTTTCTTTCTTCCGTTCTTATTGATTCAGCGATTAATTTTTTTACTAAGTGTGTGTGTGTGTGTGTGTGTGTGTGTGTTGTGCGCGCGCGTGTGTATGTGTGTGTGTGTGTGTGTGCGTGTGCGCGCGTGCGTGTGTGTATTTATGTGTGCACACGCACGCGCTCGTGCTTGATTGTGACGAATGAGAAGTCCTAGCATAAGCGGATGTTGTTTCCGCAGGCCTGCATGAAAAATTGATGGTAGAGAAAATATAACACACCAGAAAAAGGAAGAGGAGTGGGATGCTGTGTGGTTTTTTTCTTCACATATGAAGAATGGTAGGCCCTCAGGGTGCTTTCATTCTGATGAGATCAGCTCCCACTCGCCAGGGGCAAAACAGAAAACAAAAATCAAAACATAACAAGCAAGCTCGCGGTGAAAATGTGTTGTCAAGTCAATATATCGATATATATATATATATATATATATATATATATATATATATATATATATATATATTATATATATATATATATATATATATAGAAAAGAATGTTTTCTAGTTTCTGCTTTTTAATTTACATAGTCTGCTGATCCATAACTCCGTAGGTTTATTAGTTTTTATGCTTCCCGTCTCTGTCTCTGTGTGTCTCTTGGTCGTTGTCTCTATCCGGGCTGACAAGTTTGGCTATGTCAGTCGCCATTTCTCTCGCAAGATCCATTTGCCGGAGGGCTTGGATAAGGACGCCATCATCACAGGCCGCGACACAGAGAACAGTCGTCAGTCTGGTGGTGAGTATCAAGGATGTGGATGTGGATGTGGATGGAGAAGGCTTCAGCCGTCAACGACAACTGTATGACGAGTCGTCCAATAGATAGATAAGCTGTAGTGCAGTGCAGCGAGCTGCTTTGTTTGGGGTCGCGATAGGGGATGCTGCTGTTGTTGGTGCGTGCATGTAATGACATATTCCCTTCTTGGTCAAGCAGCACCGTAGGGATCGATCTCTTTTTTATGTTTGTTTTTACAATCTCTCTCTCTCTCTCTCTCTCTCTCTCTCTCTCTCTCTCTCTCTCTCTGTCTCTCTCTCTCTCTCAGTTGTTAGCCACAGGTCTCTATTAATCCACTGGTATCAGCCGTTTTGTTTCTATTTTGGTACCGCCGCAGTAAGTGCTAGAACTTCATTAGCAGACAAGAGTAATAATCAACCATGATGATGATGATGATGACCATGATGATGTTGGTGAGAACGGAACCAATATTGATAGTAATGATCCTGTTGCCCTTTTTATACCACAGCGAGCACTCAAGACTAAAGATAGCAACACTAGAGAGAAAGACACAAAACCTCCAAACATAGACGCCCAATAAAGCAAACAGGATATGCAGGTAGCTTAGAGTTTACCTTGACCACACATCAGAACAGGAACAAAAACAGAGCTGGCGATAGCAGGACTCGTATAATTGGTATACTCCTGAAGACCTTGTCAAAGGGTATGCGTATTAATAACTGCAGAAATATATGAAGTAGTGATGTTTATTCTAACGGGCATACAAAGTTTGTGTTCTAAAGCAGATAGGTGTCTTGTTATCTGATCATAATTATCCATGTGGAGTGGAGGGGGTGGATTGGAGGTGTGGTTCGGGTGTAAGACTTGTCATCACAGGTACAGTGAGGGTTTGGGTTTAAGTCGCTGCCACACTGTCCTTTCTTGTGTGTTTCTATCTATCTATCTATCTATCTATCTATCTATCTATCTATCTATCTATCTATCTATCTATCTATCTATCTATCTATCTATCTATCTATCTATCTATCTATCTATCTATCTATCTATCTATCTATGCATGCTATGACGCATCCATTCATCACCCCCCCCCCCACACACACACACACACCCCAATACCATTGCGGATATGACTCCAACACACTTCAGTCCTAGACACTGGATAAAGCTTTGTGATGTCCGAGCATCAGTGTACTTTTAGTCCACGGGGTTTGCACAGGCATGACACATCGATTGTAGACCAAATATTGCGCAAGGGAAAATGGGAGAGTAGTTCAGATGGAGAAATTGCCTGCTTTGTTTTTCGTGCTTAGAATGAGAAAGCCATCAGGAAGCCTTTGTTCTGATTAGATCAGCTGCTATTTGCCCAGCAAGAGCCCTTAGAAAAGAACACGATGAAAAAAGAAAATACACGCAGAAGATGTTTTGCTCATTCAACATATCGATTTTCTTTTGAAAAGGATTGTTTTATGGGTTTTTAAAAAAAAAATGTCTGTTCTTCATTTTGGATTGTTAGTTGGTATATGACTCGGTAGTAGACATTGTTTTGGGGGGTACTCTCTCTGTCTTTTTATTTTCTTTCTCTCGTTTGTGTCTCTGTCTGGCTGTCTGTCTGTGTGTTTGCCTTTGAGTCTGTTGTTTTCTGTATCACTGTGTGTCTCTGTAGCCCTTCTTCGCCTTTCTGTTACTGGCTGTCTGACTGTTGTTGTGACTGTCTCCCCAATCTCTCTCACCCTTTGTGGTTTCTCTATATCTTCATAGTCATACTTGCTCAATTATTTCTTCATCTATAATTCAAAACCAATTGTATTGCTTCAGGATACAATTGCCAATAAGTCAAAGTCAAAGCCAAACTTTTATTTTCAGATGATACACATGATCAGATGACAAACAATGTATCAAATTATGTTGGTCTTACAGATACCATAGCACCACAGTGTTATAATACACTAAAAATAGACAACCAATCAGCAACTCCAACAGTAACTAAAACAGTAGTGTACGTCATAAGCGTGGGCACATGATTGTAAAGGTAATGATTTCTGGAATACCATTTAGCAAACATACAAAATGAAGACCAGGGTCTGGGGAACACGGGAGACAACCGTTTTCAAAGACTTGCCCGGGTTGTATCAACAGGCTTCATTTGACATGCCACACAGCTGCGGGAGCAAAAGGCAAACACTAAGTGTGTGTGTGCGTGCGTGCGTGCGCGCGCGCGTGTGTGTGTATTTTTTTTTATCGAGGATAATGGAATAAGCACTTATGTGCTTTTTTTACATCCAGTCCTCGTGTGTATGCGGTTTTGAAAATTCTGTCATCTGTTCCCACCAGCACAAAATGGCCTACTCTTACGAAAAGCGGAACAGGATTTAACGTGTGTGCACGATGTTCTGCGTGCGTTCGCACATGGGGTCTCGGTTTATAGTCTCATCCGAAGAACTTTGGGGAGAGTGGAGTCGGTACTGATGTTAACTCCAGGGGAAAATATCCCTTTGAACGGGAATCGAACCCGGGTCGTCAGATTGCGAGCGCAATGTTCTAACCACAAGGCTATCTCGTGGCCCTGTGTGTGTGTGTGTGTGTGTGTGTGTGTGTATGCTTTTCTCCAGTCCTTCATCCTACCTTCGCTCCTCTCTTTCCCCCTTTCCTTTTTCATCCATGCCTGTCTCTCTTATGACTTTCTCTCACTGTCTTTGTCCCTCTGTCTTTGACTCTGCTCTTCTGTGGTTCTGGTTTACTGTTTCTCTTTCTCCCCCCTCTCTCCCTTCCTTCTCCCCCTCCTCTCTACCTCTTATTCATGTGTTAGCTACAGGTCTCTATCGATTCACTGTTATTAGCTGTTTCCTGATTGGTACTGCTGTAAGTGCTATATATATATATAGCTTCCTTGGCAACCGATAGTGATATTGGCAATAACAACACCGCTGCTGCTGCTGCTGCTGCTAGTGCTGATGAAAACACTGACCAGAACAGCAACGGTAGTGATAGTCATGATTCTGTTGGCTTTGAGAAGGCAAGTGGCACTCACGACGAAGCAACATAAGAAATCTAGTTTTTAAAAAAGGTACACTAACATGATTATGAGTTCAATGAAGCAAAACCCACCTGCTCTTAACGTGGGGTCTAACATGACGACATATTTCTGTTTTTATTATTTTATTATCAGGAGTGATAACTAGCCTGGTTAAAGAACGCTTGTTGTATTCTTCACTTTTGTAAAAGCTCAGGTAGCATCTCTTGTTGTCTGTCATACGAGTAAATGTTGTCTGCCGTTTAACCGCTGACAAGTCAGTCCATGCGATCCTAAATCGGCATGGGCCTGTGCATAATCCTTTAAACCTTACGAGAAGGGTAGAGCAATGTCCGTGATGACGATTTATACCAAGGGAAGTGACCCCCATTTTTAGTTATTAAAAGGTGCAAGCAAAGTCTTGTAAGCCGTGAGAAGCCACGCATCTGACGCTATAAATAAGACGGATAAGAATAAGATGTAAAACATTTTCAAAGGTAGTGTGAGAGGAGGGGGTTGAAGATCTGTCAAGTCCATGTTAGGAGTTGTTATTCCTCTGCAAGTTCTGATGCATTCCATGACGTCCTTATGATGTGATCCTAAAGCTGATTCACATGAGATAATGCACCATATTTTGTATGTAGTTAAAATACCATCAACATTTCGCAGAACGAGCCGCTCTGCAATGTACATAGTAACACAGCCTGCCAGATGTCAGAGTAGAGTTTTGCTTGATACATCGTCTGTAGGAAAATAATGTTCAGTGCAGTGACTCAGGGAGTCTTTAAGGAGGCAGGGAAAGGAGGATTGGGAAAGATAGTGTGTGTGTGTGTGTGTGTGTGTGTGTGTGTGTGTGTGTGCACGCGCCTGCGTGTTCTTCTTAAAAGTGACATAATCATGTAGATATGCAACCATACATACTATGACATATACTCTACCCCCCCCCCCCCCCTCCTTCCACTCCTTCACGACATAAGGCTTCAAGATGTCCAAGCATCAGTGTATCTCTGCTCTAGTCCATTAGTGTATGTCACAGGCACAACACATCGATTGCAGGGTATGTCTTTCGCAAGCGAAAAAGCAAGAGTAGTGAAGACACAGCCACTGCCCGCTGTTTTCATGTTCGGAATGAAATACCCCGAGGAGGCTTTTGTTCGGATGCCAGCCCTTAGAAACTGAAACAGCAACACACTCTCATTAAAATCGTGCTGCTAATTCAATATATTGATTTTATGTGTAAAAGAACTGTTTTACAGTTTCAGAATATATGTCTTTTTGTATAGTTTGTTGGTGCATAACATAGTTTGCAAGCTTTTGTGCTCTCTCTGTGTTTGTAATTCTCTCTCTCTATCTCTCTCTCTCGTTTACTTTCTTTATCATCTATTCGATGAAATATGCAGGCAATACATTTTGTTATAAAGGATTGGATTGGTAAATATGAATAAAGTTGTTGTATGATTCATTTTCTTTGTGCAAATTCATATCAATGTGTGTGCGTGCGTGAGCACAGGCGCTTGGTTGCCTTGATTTGTTTATTGCACTTACATATTTTTTGGTTATCTGGACTAAATCTTTATTCTGTGTGGTTCAGCGGGCATGAGAGTGCATGTGTGAAGACATAGTGTGTGTGTGTGTGTGTGTGTTGTGTGGTGTGAGGACGTATCGGTGTGTGTGTGTGTGTGTGTGTGTGTGTGTGTGTGTGGGACATATCGGGATCTGTGTGTGTGTGTGTGTGTTTGTGTGTGTGAAGTGTTAATGAAGTGAATGGATATATGGAGTGGTCATTGTTAATATAATTACGTGATTGATTTTGTTATTGTCTCGTTGATTTGTCTATTAACTTACTGATTCAATAATACTTGTTTGACTTGTTCGTTTGTTGTTGTTGATGTTTTCTGAGAGCCTGGTGTAAAGAAGCCCCTGGCTTATCCAATTACCCTCAATAAAATATTCGAGTTCGAGTCCCTTTTTCTCTCCCTTTATCTTTTTTCCCTGTCTTCATTAGTATATTTGCATAACCCATTTCTCTTGTACATTAATTTTTTCATATAGTTATTGTATTGAACACATTATTATGATAAACGATCAATCAATTCATTTGGACTTACTGAAACTGTAACACCAGTTGCGTGTATTGCGTACATTATCAATAAGCAAGTAATCAGTAAACAAGGGTAAAATACAGGCCTTTGATATTAGAAAGTAGTTACAAACATGAAACATAGAAAGATATAAAAAAAAGCATACATACATACATGAATATAAGAAAACCCAAGATTATATGTAATGAATAAAGGCATATGACTGCAGGTCCATGATTTTTTTTAATATACCCATTTGTTACTAAGTAATTGGATGGGTGACCTTTTGCGCGCCTTGGCTTCAGTACAGTCCCCTGTTCACCCAGCTGTAAATGGGTACCTGCCCCCTTTAATAATAACAGATATTAATAATAGATGGAATTTGTATAGCGCTATATCTTACAAAGACAAATCAGAGCGCTATAGGGTCAGGGAAGGTAAAGCAGCGAGGGAGAGGAGATGGGCGCCGCCCTCAATATGCTGGCCCCTGGAGAAAATGAGGTCTCTGACGTCTCGCTCCTCTACGACCACGTAGGTTATATGATACTTTTACCCTTTACCTTCTTATTTTTTAGTATGTGGGTAAAGTACAGACTCTGAGGAATCAGCCTGTGTCAGACAACTCTACGTATTTGCAAAAGTTTTTCCTCGTTTGCAAAAAACAACAAAAAACCCACTCAAACACACTTCTATCAGTATGATAACACAGGAGCAAAAAGTGAACAGTGTGTGTGTGTGTGTGTGTTTTATTCTTTTATTTCGAGGATAATGGAATAAGCATTTATGTGTTTTTTTCATCCAGTCCCTGTGTGTATGCACTTTTGTAAATTTTGTCATCCGTCCCACCGGCACACAATGGCCTGCTCTTCCGAAAAGCGGAACGGGTTTTAACGTGTGCGCAAGATGTCCTGCGTGCATTTCGCACACGGGGCTTCGGCTTAAAGTCTCATCCGAAGGACTCTGGGGAGAGTGGAGTTGGCACTGATGTTAACTCCAGAGGAAAAATCCTCCTGAACGTGTGTGTGTTTGTGTGTTGTGTGTGTGTGTGTGTGTGTGTGTGTGTGGGTGGGGGGGGGGGGGGGGGGGGGGGGGGGGTGCGCGCGCGCGCGCGCGCGCGTGTGTGTGTGTGTGTGTGTATTTTTTCTCTTTGTTTCTGTATAATTATGCTCTGCCCTCCTCCTCTTCTTCTGTTTCGCTATTTCATCTTCTTTCTCTTATTCTTCCTCTCTCTTCCTCTCTCTTTCTCTCTCTCCTCAAACTTTCTCTCTTTGTGTATTTGTTTCTTTCTGTGTTTCAGTCTCTGTCTCTGTCTGTGGTGTGCTTATCTCTGTCTCAGCCCCTGTCTCTGTCTCTGCCTGTCTATGTCTCTGTCTGTCTGTCTGTCCTTTCTCTGCCTCCATATCTATGTGTGTGTGTACCTCTGTCTCTATCTGTCTGCCTGTATCTCTGTCTCTCTCTCTGTCTGTCTGCCTGTCTGTCTGTCTCTGTTTCTGTCTCTGTCTCAGTCTCTCTTTATATGTTAGCCTGGAGTGTCTATTGATCCACCTTATCAGCTGTTTCCATTCTGGTTCTGCAGTAAGTGGTAAAACTTCCTTAGCAACCGATAGTGCTAAGGACAATAACGATGCTGCTGCTGCTGCTGCTGTTGCTGCTGCTGCTGCTGCTGATAATCACGATGATGATAATGCTGGTCAGAACGGCAACAACAACAACAACGATAGGCATGATTCTGTGGGCTGCTTATGACGCAACTGGCACTAAAGGCTAAAGATAGGAATCTAGATTTTAAAAATAGGGGATGTCCCGCTGATATAATTATGTGTTCAA
>CM054134.1:98895527-98905527 GCA_028751875.1 Rapana venosa
CCTGTGGCCCAGCTTTCACCATCACCTCTTGCCACACTGACTCGTTGGTTCTGTGGTCCTGCCAGGAGATGTGTTAGAAGCCGTCTGAATGATTTCGTTTCCAACGCTTGAACTAGAATTTTGGTTAAGGTCCTGCTTTAAAGCTAGTGCAGCAGTATGGCAATGAAGAGGGATGTGAACCATTTCAGTTTTGTTGGGAAGCTGGTCCCGTTGGTTTTTCCCACTCCTGCTCCATTTTGCTATGGCGGAGGTTGCAAGAGCTAGTGTGGTCTTTATTCAGCTAGAGATCGGCCGTCTCTGTCCACGGTGGAACCAAAGTCTTTGAATGCTGCATACACACACGCGCAGACAGACATACACACATGCACACACGTACACACGTAAACACACATACACACAATCACACGCAATCATACACATGTTCACAAACACCAGACCCCCCCCCACCACACAAACCACACCACACACACACACGATGGACACACACGCACACAAACACACACACACAGAAACACAACACACACAACACACATGAAACATACACACAGAAACACACACACAGAGAACGCACACAACACACGAAACCACACAGAGAAAAACACACACACACACAACACACACACACACACTAAAGACAAAGGCAGAGTTCTTAGTACCTGACATGAAACAATCAAACATGATGACACACAGGTGCTAAAAGGTCCGGGACCATTTCCACAGGCTGGGGCCACTTTCTCCTTCACCACATCACGCTTACCCAGCACACACAAGTCAGACTCCTGCTGTTTGCCAACACACACGCAGCCCACCCAACCCCTCCCTCCACACACACACCCTGGTCATACAAGAGGGAAAAGGTGATGTAACCTCAGAGTAGGATAATTGACAGAGAAAACACTGGGAGAAAACAAACAGGATTTTTTTCTTTTTTTCTTTTACTCGATTCTATTCATAATGGTTGAGAATCGAGTGACTGATTTCTTAATTTTGCAATCGTTGTGGTAAAAAGCACAGTTAATGGCAGAATCTTAAGGTTGTATTACCTGTTGTTATCAGTATGGATTCTTTGTAGCCATATAAACGAAGACAAACAGAGACATACACAGAGATAGATACCCAAACAGACACAGAGACGTACAAATTGACGCAATGTGTGTGTGTATGTGAGATGAGAGAGAGAGAGAGAGAGAGAGAGAGAGAGAGAGAGAAGAGAGAGAGAGAAACAGAGACAGAGACACACACAGACAGGCAAAGAAACAAAACAAAGAGACAGACAGAATCAAGTCAAGTCAAGTCACATTTTTATTTCCAGATGGTACATTGAATAAGCAAGACAGCTAAGCAGACAAACAAACAGAATCAACAGGGAGTTCAATAAACATCTGTTTCTTTTGCCGCCGCTAATGAGCGATGGTGATAATCATGACAACGACCATCTTCTCTAAAACACATTCAGAAAGAAAAGTGAAAAGGGCCTATACATAACATACAGAGACACCGGTGGACACAGACTGACTCAGAGACTGACATACAGACTGACAAGGACAGAGACAGCCACAGAGAGTTCTACCCACCTGACATAAACAACCCAGCGTGCACGTGCACGTGATCTCACATAGGTGCTAAAATGTCCAGGCCAATTACCACAGGCCATGATTGTTTTGGTCATTCACCCCATTCACACTCACCTGGCATACACAAGGCAAACTCGCTCTTCCCGTTGACAAGACGTGGAGGACCTGGCAATATAAAACACAGGAAGGTGATGCCACTTCACATAGTGAATATCGAACACGAGAGATTGTGTGTGTGTGTATGTGTGTGTGTGTGTGTGTGTGTGTGTGTGTGAGAGAGAGGAGAGAGAGAGAGAGAGAGAGAGAGAGATGTCAGGGGAGGGGGGGGGAGAAGTTGGTCATCATAGAAACTGAGAATGTAGTAAACAATGTGTTATTTTGGCAAATGTAACAACAACAACGCCCGCCCCCATCTCCACACACAGAGAGTTTGGAGTAGTTTTATTTTAGTGGATGTTATTGGATTGTTTTGTCAGACAGACAAAGATACATGCATGCACACACTCACAGACAGACAGACACACACACATAGAGGCAAAATAAGAGGTAAAAAGAGAGACGGGAAGAGAGATAGAGATGTTACACTGTGATGTGTGTATGGCCGAGGATAGACGAAGGCCTTTGTGCCAAGTATAGCTCACCATTCACAATTGAATAAATAGCTATTTTTGAAGCATATATCCTATATATATATATATATATATAACACATACACAATTATATAAAAGTCTCCAGTCAGTTGGATCTCCCTGCGGTTGTATAAATCCCAGGAATGCCATACAGTTGTGGTACGAGGGTCAGGTGGCTCTAATGAAGGAAATGTGTAGAATCAATGAAGGTTCTCCCTATGTGGGCAAGGGGACGTGATGTGTGTTGCATTCCAGGGTTGCCTGGGTCATCATTTAAGGACTGGACTCTGGCTGCTCAGGCAGAGAGGCCTAGAAACAGGTCTGCAGACAGGTCTAGAGACAGGTATAGAAACAGGTCTGCAGACAGGTCTAGAGACAGGTCTAGAGACAGGCTTGGAGACAGGTCTAGAGACAGGTCTAGAGACAGGCTTGGAGACAGGTCTAGAGACAGGTCTAGAGACAGCCTGCAGCCTGAGAGATGCTTGAGTTAGAGACTTAGAGACTCTGACTGTGACTCAGTCCCGGAGGTCTTAGTGGCACCCTTTGGTGAATAGCGCTGGAGGGGGTGGTGTGATGAGCTGTCTGTTGATATACATCACTAGACTAGACTATGACAGTTTGACTATGAATAAAAGATGGTGGACATTCAATGTCGCCGCCTCTGTCATCCTTTCAGTGCGAGTCTATGTGGTGTAACAGAGAGAGAGAGAGAGAGAGAGAGAGAGAGAGAGAGAGAGACAGACAGACAGACAGACAGACACACAGGCAGACAGACTGACACACAGACAGAATATGAGCGAGAGAGATCAATAAACATGTGTTTTGCTGCTGCTGCTGCTGCTAATGACGATCAGGACAATGGTAATAACCGTCTCCTTTAAGGCACAGCTAGAAAGAAAGATTAACAGAGTGTTACACAACAGGCACAACAATGGGCACAAGTAGACTCAGAGACTGCCATGTAGACTTTACAAAGAAGGAGACAGCCACAGAGAGCTCTAAGCACCTGACACGAAGAATCGAATGTGCACGTGCACGTGATCACACATAGGTGCTAAAATGTCTAGGACAATTACCACAGAGCATTGTTTTGGTCACTCACCCCACTGCACCCACCTAGCATACCCAAGGCACTGAGAACCCGGCAATAGAATACTACAGAAAGGTGATGCGACTTCAGAGTTGAAAGTCAAATGTAAAATAAACTAGAATACTCCCCGAAGTCGGAATGCGGCTATCTTAATTGCGGGGGGAGGGGGGGGGGGGAGGGTGACGACCAAATACGCAAAAATCTCACAGGTGGCAAACCTCAGAGCTCTAGCTAAGGAACAATGGGGAAAAAAAGAGCTAGAAGAAAACAAGTTCAGGAAAAGTTCGTTGTTGGCAAAAGAAGGTGGGCAGGCATTGCTGTTTGTTACACCGTCCTGTACTTGGATAAGCCAAGCTTTACCACTGAAAGGTCAAACTCATTTCCATTTCTCTTTTTTTCTTTTTTTTCTTTCAGCTATTGGTGGCCTGGGGGTGGTTATTTGCATAAGCAATGCTTTTGCATTTGTGAAATGAAGACAAAATCTAACTGATGACCAGCTCCCTTGGTACAGTGGTCAGCGCTTTGGGTTACAGACTGGATGTAAGGTCGAAGATTCGAATCCCATGAGTCATGGAGAATTTTCAGACTCATGCTGGCTCCTACTCAGAGTGGGTTTGCTATGGGCTCATTGGGAAGACTGGGTCCACACAGCCGGGCTTCATCCACCTTAGAGGTGCTATTTTGACAGTCTTGCACAAATTACCTGGCCATCACTGCAAGTGCCTGTATTGCTCCGAGGCGTCAGAGACCTCAGTTTCTCTAGGGGCCAGGACATTGAGGGGCGACGCCCATCTCCTCTCCTTCACTGCTTTACCTTCCCTGACCTTAAAGAGGGCAGGTACCTATTTACAGCTGGGTGAATTGGTGGAACTGTACTGAAGCCAAGGCGCGCAAACGGTCACCCATCCACTTGGTAACCACGCTCAACGCTGCTTAACCGTAGCTGGGGGACAGCGAGGGCTGTGACCACTGAGCTATTCCGTTCCGCTTTGTGTATCTACGCATGCGTTAAATCAAATTGCACACGTTTAAGATCCCGTCATTCATGTCAGCGTTCAGAGGATTACGGAAATTCGAGCATACCCAGCATGCACTTAGTACCTGGAGAAAGATAGGCTCCACCAGCTTCAGCATGCCCAGGAGACACGGCCTCCCCCTCTCTCTCCCTCTCTCTCTCCCTCTCTCCCCCCTATCTCTACCCCCTCTCTCTCTCACTCTATTCCCCCTCTCTCCCCCTCTCTCTCTCCCTCTCTCCCTCACTCCCCCCTCGCTCTCTCCCTCTCGCTCTCTACCTCTCTCTCCTTCTCTCTCCTCTCTCTCTCTCTTTCCCTCTCCCTCCCTTTCTCTCCCCCCCCCTCTCTCTCTTCTTGTTTTTATCCTGCTGTTGGTTTATTTGCTGTTTGTGTTTTGTCTTTTGTGTGTTTTGTATGTTTTGTTTTGTTTTGTTTGTTGTTGTTTTCTTTCCTTTGATTTTTTGGGGTGGTTTTTGTGTGTGGTTTTATTATCGTATGATGTATTCCTAAGGGGGGGATTGGATGTAAAAAAGCACATGGGTGCTTATTCAATATCCTCGAAATAAAATAATTTGTCATTGTCATTGTCATTGGCACTCTCTCTCTCTCTCTCTCTCTCTCTCTCTCTCTCTCTCTCTCTCTCTCTCTCTCTCTCTTTCTCTCTCTCCCTATCTTCCTCCCTCCCCTCTCTCTCTCCCAGCGCATGTTGGGTATGTTCGTGTTTCCGTAATCCAGCAGGTGGACAAAAACTCGAACAGTCTTAGGTTTAATTCCACTCCACACACACACACACACACACACACTCTCTCTCTCTCTCTCTCTCTCTCTCTTCTCTCTCTCTCTCTCTTATATATCCGTAAGGGCGGGGACTGGATGTAGTGCTTATTCATTATCCTCGAAATAAAAGAATTTGTCATTGTCATTGTCATTGTCTCTGTGCCAATAGACTCTGTGTGGCCTAGTTCGGGCACTCCTCTATCCTAAAGGTCGGTAATCTACAGTTCTGAATACAGCCAGCATGAGCTGTCTTTAGACAAAACCAAACCACAAGGATCAGGACAGTTGCCCGTGACATTTCCCTGCTGGGTCAGATATTGTTTATTGAAGGCAGGCAAAAGACAAAGGCAGTTTAGGACATGAGAGAGAGAGAGAGAGAGAGAGAGAGAGAGAGCTGTAATTCAGCCTAGGCAGGCGCTTTCTTTTAAAGGAGATATTTGTTCTGGCGAAAAAAGGTTACAGAAGATAATACAGATACAATTATTTTCTGACATTATGCAAGAATCATGTTAGCTGAAGTCGGATGATGTTCGATTAGACAACAATAATCATCTTTGCCGAAAATAGAAAGTCAATAACGAATGTTGCAATTTTCTGTCAAAGATTATATATACACACACACATCCCCCCCCTCTCTGTCTATCTGTCTGTCTCTGCCTGTCCGTCTGTCTCTCTCTGTCTGTCTCTGTCTCTCTTTCTCTGGCTGTTTGTATGTATGTCTGCCTCTCTCTGTCTGTCTCTCTCTGTCTCTCTGTCTGTCTCTCTGTCCGTCTGTCTCTCTCTATCTGTCTCTCTCTCTATCTGTCTGTCCGTCTGTCTCTCTCTCTCTTTCTCTGGCTGTCTGTCTCTATGTCTGTCTGTCTCTGTCTGTCTCTCTCGTTCTCTCTACTTAACATCTGACATTTTAGTGCTCACGTGCTTCAGCATAGCTAGGACCAGTCCGGGAACTTCTCTTTTGGCTGTGCGTTAGGTAAAGCCATGCAGCTCTGAAGCAAACGATTTTTTCTCTTTGTTTTGCTTTTAGCGGTGCATTAAGAAACAGGCTGTGAAGGAGAACATTAAAATTGTAGGGACTAAAAAGAGATGGGGATGGACTGCCAAGATGTTTCTGGCTTTTTGTTGTTGTGGTTATTACAGTGGCAGCTTGCAGAATGGATCGAACAATTCTCTCCTCTAGCCTGTGTCTTTGGTTGTACTCTTAGAATATGATAACAAACATAGAAAAGCCAAATGTAAAAATGCTTTCCATGTATGACTTATTGAAGATAACAAGAAAAGTTTGGGGTTTTTTGCTTTTCCAACAGAGAATTGATTTTATTGGGATTGTAATGAACTGATTTTACTGGTAAAGATTTTCACTGGATTAGGACGTAGGGGTCGTTTTGTTTGTTTGCTTGCTTTATTTTGCTAACACTATTTGTAGTTTTAGTAATAATAGCAAATTGGAGCTCAATATCAAGCTCATTACGGCAAAAAGTGCAGTATAAATCTACTTGTTTTTTTTTAAACAGAAAAACGGAGATGTTATATTTTTAAGTCTGAGACACCAAATTTAAATGTTAAGTAGACGCCTCTTAAAACTCTGTAGTTAACTCTCCAAAACAGGTAGTGACAACAATACAGCGTAAAACTTTAAAATTCTTTTTAATAGATTCCTCGCCTTCGGTTGATGACAATCATTAGGTTAAAATTTTTTCTGCACATAATACTTTAGTTACCAATTTATGGTTTTCAGTTATCCGTTTTTAAAGTGTTGCTCACAGATAAAGAAACCAATTATCCCTTCAGTTTTTAAATTTAATCCATAACCAATATAAAGATTTTAAAGTAATGCGCATGCAAATAGTCGATACTGACTGTCTCTAAATAATTATTGTTTGTCATCTAAAAGCTGCATACTGTCTGCTTTTTGAAGTCTTGTCATGTCTGTCTAGTTCTCATATCAAAGAGATATTTTGGTTTCAAGTGTTTTAGGCTTTGTCAGCTTGTTAAGTTTAAGTTTTGTTAGTTTCTAAGCTAGAATAGAAGCTCTCTCTTTCGTCGTTAAAAATTACCTTTGATGTCTCTAAGCAGCATTGCATATTTAATTTTGAAAAAAAGAGAGCTTTTTCCAAATCTAAGCATGTCTAGAGTCTACAATTTCAAAACAAAGCAATATTCAAAGGAAAAAGGATCCTAATCCACAGTTCCCTTAGATAGGCTGGTGGTCCAATTCAAGGGTAACACGTCTGCCTAGGGAGCGAGATGTCAGGGTGCTAGATTTTCGAATGAGACAATAAAACAAAATCTTGGAAGTATGATATTTGTGCATGTAAAAGAACCTACAGCAGCTAAAGAGTTACTACCTGTCAAAAGTCTCGTAGAAAACTATCTCTATCACTGGGGAACAATTCACGCTTCTCTGTCATTAAATTAGTTACGCTACAGTGTACTCACGAGTTCTCTCCGGGAAAATGTGTCCACGTATCACGCACACAAACCTACCATGACTATGAAATGTTAATGCCATGCAATCAAGTACAATGAGGGAGGGAGAGAGAGAGAGAGAACACTGAACACTGAACACTGAAATGATTTAATGTACATTGGCCTTGGACCACAATACATTTGTTGGGCTTGGGATAGAACAATGGGTTCATTCATATCATTGGCAAAGCAAATGCACAAACAAATAATGATTTATGACTGATAAGAGAAGAAAAACACCAACATATACATAGCCAAATAATGCAAAAAGATTATGTCAGTGACAGTTCATGACTGAATACAAAAGAAAAACACCATTTATTCTATTTCTTGATTATAAACCTTAAATCAATCATAACCCAATCATAGAAAGGAGAGAGAGAGAGAGAGAGAGAGAGAGAGAGAGAGAGAGAGAGAGAGAGAGAGAGAGAGAGAGAGAGAGACAACCATACAACGACAAGACGTACAAACAGACACATGCATACAGACGGACAGAAGACAGACAGACACAGACAGACAGAGACAACACAGAGAGAGCAGGCAGACAGACAGAGGCAGACAACAGGAACAAGAGGCAGATAGACAGACTTACAGACAGACAGGTGAAGGCGGACAGAAAGACAGACAGACACAGACAGACAGAGACAAACAGAGAGAGGCAGACAGACAGAGAGAGGCATGCATACAGACAAACAGAGACAGGCAGACAGACAGACAGAAGCAGACATACTTACATACATACAGACAGAGACAGACAGAGGCAGACAGACAAACAGAGGCAGACAGACAGTCACACGGACGGAGGCAAACAGATAGACAGACAAACAAACAAATGCAGACAGACAGACAAACAGAGACAGACAGACAGATAAACAGACAAGAGAGACAGAGAGACGCCCAGTCAGACATACAGACAGGTTTCAGCCACACACCCATACGCCAACTCAAGGACGTCTTTCAGTACCCACTCCATTCACCCCGGATAGTCATTCGGACCAGACTAAAAACCCAGGTCTCATGCGCAAACACACACACGCAGAACATTTCGCGCACACGTTAAAACCCGCTCCGCCTTTCAGAAGAGAAGAAGAGTAGGCCATTTAGTGTCGGTAGAAGGAGACGGGATAGCTCAGTGGTCGGAGCACTCGCTTTCCCCCAGTCAAGTTAAGCAGCGTCGAGCGTGGTTACCACTTGGATGGGTGACCGCTTGCGCGCCTTGGCTTCAGTACAGTTCCCCCAGTTCACCCAGCTGTAAATGGGTACCTGCCCTCTTTAGGGTCAGGGAAGGTAAAGCAGCGAGGGAGAGGAGATGGGCGCCTCTGCCCTCAATATGCTGGCCCTAGAGAAGTGAGGTCTCTGACGCCTCGCTCCCCTACGACCTTATAGGTTATGGGACTCCTTTACCTTTTTACCTTTAGGAGTTGATGATACCATTGTAACAACATGCATGCACACTGGTGTGGTGTGTAGACCTCATCTCGGAAGTCGGATCACGGCTGCTTTAATGGTGGGTAAACACGGTTCGATGTGTAAAAAAAATCTCACCATTGGTGAACCTCGGAGTTCTAGCCGAGTATTGTACAGAAAAATTAAAGACATTTAGATAATGAAAGAACTGGTATACACCGCAGACACACATACACACAGACACAGACACACACGCACGCGCGCGCGCACACACACACAGACACACACATACACACACGCGCGCGCGCGCGCGAGCGCGCACACACACACACACACATATATACACACACACGCACGCAAGCACGCACGGGACCTCGGTTTATAGTCTTATCCGAAGGACTTTTGGGGAGAGTGGAGTCGGCACTGATGTTAACTCCAAGGGAAAATATCCCCTTGAACGGGAATCGAACCCGGGTCGTCAGATTGCGAGCGCAATGTTCCTAGTGGTTAGAGCGATGTGCTCGTGATTTGACAGCCCGACATCTAGCCTGGATTTGAGCCACCTCCGAGACGGCCATTCAAGGGCATTTTGCCCCAGGATTTAACATTAGTGCTGACTCCACTACTCCGAAAGTCCGTCGGATAAATAACTGTAAACTGAGGCGCCGTGCTCGAACGCACGCAGAACATCTTGCGCACATGTTAAAACCCGTTCTGCCTTTCTGAAGAGTAGGCCATTTGTGCCTGTGAGAACGGATGAAAAAAATACATTTTAAAAAATCCTCGCACACACTGGTGTCGTGTTTAGACATCATCACCGAAGTCGGAATGTGGTTACCTTAATGGCGGGTTAAAAGCGGTCCCATACTTAAATTATCTCCCCATTGGTGAACACGGAGCTCTAGCCGAAGTAAGAAAAACACAACACCTCGCCCCCCCCAAAAAAAAATCCAAACCCAAACCAAAACATAAAACAGCAAGGCAAGGCAAGGCAAGGCAAGACGAGGCAAGGCAAGGCAAGGCAAGGCAAGGCAAGGTAAGGCA
>CM054134.1:98910527-98913027 GCA_028751875.1 Rapana venosa
TTAAGAGGCAGGTACCCATTTACAGCTGGGTGAACTGGGGGACTATACTGAAGCCAAGGCGGAAAAACGGTCACCCCTCCAAGTGGTAACCACGCTCAATGCTGCTTAACCTTAGTTGGGAAAGCGAGTGCTCTGACCACTGAGCTGTCCTGTCCCCTAATAGAGTTTTGGGTTGGTTAACTGATCGTTTGACAGGTCGGACAGTTATCCACTTTGTCTGCCAATGCAATTGTCGATGTATCCACCCATCCATCTGTGTAAGTCATGTGTGGGAACTATCTATTAAGTTAATCTCTGTTCACGATAACATACTATGAATTGTGTAAGGTTACAGGAAAGATTCGTCAACATCAAGACTTTCTTTTGACGAAAGTCTTCATTTCTTTTCTGATAAAAGAGTCAAGACAAATCAAGTCTAGGTCAAAAACCAGTAGGTTTTGAAAGGAAAAGACACGTATTATATAAAATTATCTAAAACAGTTTTATCACGATAACAAAAATACTCACAGTGCCATCGACTGACACATTTTCAAAAATATATACTCTAGAAATTATATTTTCTTTCATTGTATGGCCAATACTTCAAAATCGATTCAGGGAAAATAGAGGGAATAAAAAGATTGGCTGTTAATGAAGACGTTGGAGTTCAATGTTTTTGTCTTTACTGTCGAGGTGTGTGAGAAATCGATGTGAATGCGCAACCTAGCTTGTCTTTTCAACTCTCCGAAGAAAAACTCAGGAGCCAAACCACAACACACAGACACACAGACACACACAGACACACAGACACACACACACACACACACACAGCGTGGATGAGTAGGTACCAACGTACACACACAGCGTGGATGAGTAGGTACCAACGTAGGCTTTTTCGCTTGCTTGTTTTACTTTCTTCCTGTTGATTCATTGGTTATTTGTTTTAATTGTGTTTATTATCTATTGTTTGAAAGATGTTTTTGGAAGCCTCACCTGTTCTGCTGTTCCCACTCCACTCATTCAGACCTCAGCACTGAGCCATACCAAGGTCGCCATATTGTATCCTCAGAACCAGAAGTTCACAAAGAGTCTATCAATGTCAAGGCTGCCTTGAGGCCAGCTAGCAGAATGATCATACACTGCTGCTAGATCATGCTGATGATTATCAGAGGTGCCGGTTCTGATCAATCAACTGCAGGACGCATCTACATCTGCAAAGCCTCCCCCTCCCCCACCCCCCACCCCCCCTCCTTCTTCCGACCGACAACAATATTAACGGAAGAACACGGAAACCAAAATTATTGAGGTTTATCACAAAAACCAAAGCATCAGGGTCTAAAGAATTAAAGATACTGTTGTTTTATTCCAAGGTTGTCAAAAATGATGCGGGTGATAAAACGATACTATAGAAGTGAGCCAGTTTGAAGACTACTTGACAGGGATGTAGGCCTTCTCTAATCTTCCTGTCATTATATATTTCACGATCAACCAGGCCTGGGAATACACACACCTGCAGTGTTGGTCAAGTAATTACATCTGACCTCTGATCTCAAACTCGCGTTTGTCAAGTTAACGATGCTCGACTGTGTAACCCCCAGTCTTCTCAGTGAGTTTATAGCAAATCCGATGGGTAGGAGTATGTTGGGATTCAAGAACATCCTATGCCAGAGATGCGGTCCGAGTCTACTGCCTTGTAGTCAAAACTGAATGCACTAACCACTGCGCCACGGCATGCAACGGGCTGTTTTTGTTTTTGTTTCTGGTTGGTTGGGCGATTGATTGACTGGTGAGCAGGTAAGGTAACTTCTGGTGTTTGGTTCACTCTGTGTGCGTGCGTGCGCGCGTGTGTGTGTGTGCGAGGTGTGTGTGTGTGTGTGTGTGTGTTTCTTAGAAAAAAAATCTTTGTTGTTGTTTGCTTATAATTATGTGTATTGAGTAAGTCGTGTTTATACCAAGGATAACCCTAACGTGGAGAAAAAAGACATTCACATCACATCACATCACACACACACACACTACACACACACACACACACACATACACACACACACACACACACACACACACACACACACACACACACACACACACACACACACTGCTTGTAGGGAACGCTGACTCGACTCGACTGATCTCATGACGGGAATTCCGACATTGAGAGAGACAGAAAGAGACCAGCCGGGAGACACACCGGCACGACGCCTGTCCTGCTGTCATGGTGACAGAGAGATCGATCATAGTGGCAGCAGCAGCAGAAGCAGCAGTAACAGCAGCAACAACAGCAGCAACATAGCAGCAGCAGCAGCAGCAGCAGCAGAGAGCGGACACCAGTAGGCTAGAGGGGTTGTAGCTTATGTTATGCACGCAGCAACCAATGTCACTAATCTTTCACCTGACCTAATAGCGTGTGTTTTGAGGTTGTTGGCTCCCTGTAGTAGTAGTAGTAGTAGTAGTGGTAGCAGCAGCAGCAGCAGCAGCAGCAGCAGTAGTAGTAGTAGTAGAAGAAGCGATGAAAGGTGTT
>CM054134.1:98918027-98933027 GCA_028751875.1 Rapana venosa
GAAGGGAGAAGAGAATAGAGATCAGCTAGAGGGCCTTGTTGCTGTGCTTTCAATCCTCTGTTGTAACACCATCATGTTCTCTTTCATGAAGAAATAAGCTCAGTTCAAATTTGAACCCATTCCCGAAGTCGGAAATCGGTTATCTTCATAATGGGTTGGTTTGTTTTTAAATTTTTTTTTATTTATTCTTTTATATCGAGGGCAATGGAATAAGCACATCCAGTCCCCGGTTTTGTAAATTTTGTCATCTGTTCCCACCGGAACACAGGGGCTTACTCTTTTAAAAAACTGTAGCATACGCAAAATCTCACTATTGGTTAACCTCGGATTTCTAGCCCAGGATAGAAAAGTAGGATTGACAAAATGAATACAGATGAGAATTTGCCATCTCAGTGCAGACTCATTTCAGACCACTCTCCTGCCCTCCTCTTCCCTCCTCCACCTTGTGTATCCCCCATTTCCTACCCCTTCGCCACCCCCTGCCTTCTTTTCTCATTTCTCTCCCCTTTCTCCCTCATCTCTTTCCATTAGGACTGCCAAGTCTTCGTCATTGTCAGCATGATATTGATCATTGCAGTCTCATGATTCTCTTTCTCTCTCTCTGTGAGCTCTGGCCACTGTAGCCCTGCATTTTCCTTCACTTATTTCCCCCCTTTTTCTGTGATGTATGCCATCAGTTGGAGGAATTATGGCCGCTTGCTGTCTCTCTGTCGGTTTTCAGCTGTGTGTGTGTGTGTGTGTGTGTGTGTGTGTGTGAGAGAGAAAGTGTGTGTGTGTGTGTGTGTGAGAGAGAGAGAGAAAAAATGTGTGTGTGTGTGTGTGTGTGTGTGTGTGTGTGAGTGAGTGTAAGTGAGTGTATGTGTGTGTGTGTATGTGAAAGTGTGTGAGTTGGTTTGTAAGTCTGTCCGTTTTACTGTCTCTTTTTGTCTGGCCAAATGGCTGTTGTTGAAGAGAACGTACTCTCTCTCTCTCTCTCTCTCTCTCTCTCTCTCTCTCTCTCTCTCTCTCTCCCCCCCCCCTCTCTCTCTCTCTCTCAAAATCATAACAAAACGATAACCGTATCTTCGTTTGTGATGTAAATATCTTAATACAACAAGTTTTTTCTATATGTATATTGATTTTTTCCACACATAAGGAAGGTACACTTAGATCAAAATAGTGAATTGTGTTTGATACATATGTATCTTTATGCTTTTGTGCATTGTCTTCATTATTTCTTTCACTGAAAGTGAGCTTGGTATTGTGTATGTTATCCTGTTATTGCCCACTCTGTGGCATTGTCAATTTCTCCTACGCCAACCATGTATTATGGCCTAAGGCCGAGATACATTAAATTTCTGAGGTCTGAGTTCTCTCTCTCTCTCTCTCTCTCTCTCTCTCTCTCTCTCTCTCTCTCTCTCTCTCTTTTCTCAAGATTATGGAATAACCACTCATGTGGATTTGTTTGTTTGGTTTTTGGTGGGTTTTTTTTTTTACATCCAGACCCTGTGTACATGCGAGAGAAAGAAAGAGAATGAAAGAGAGAGATAGAGAGAGTGAGAGAGCGAGCGAGCGAGAGAGAGAAAGAGACAGACAAACAGACAGACAGACAGAGGCAGGCAAGGACAGAAACAGGGATAGACGAGAGATGCATGCAGCAGTTATCAGCAAAATCGGGCCTGTTCTGCGTGTGTGGCTGACGTCACGTAGGACCGCACAGAGAACTTAGCGCTCGGAAGCAATGGCGACAGGGATTAGCCATGATGGAGCATTTCCGACGAAAAGGGAATTAGCACAATATTGTCATCACCGGCTTCAAAGCCACAATATTAGCTAGCCATGATGTAAAAGAGACAAGGAACAAAAAGAAGGAAGAAAGTGAGAAAAAGAAAACAAACAAACAAAAAATACACCCAAGAAAAGAACGATAAAGTGAACTAAGTTGAAAGAGAACAAGAGAAACTAGCAAAGCCAGCAGGTAAAACGATGAAACAAACCACTACAAATAAGAGGAAAGAATGTGTGTGTGTGTGTGTGTGTGTGTAACAATTTTTGTGTTATTTATGGATAGATATCTAAACTTTGAGCCTTGTTTCAGTTTTTCTATTTTGGTTAATGTCTGTGATATTGCGTATGGATATTATTTCTCTTTACGCTAACATACGTTGGTGGCTTTTTCCTTCTTTTGCTTGTTTTTTGTTGTTGTTGATTTGGTTGTTTTTGTTTTTTGTTTTTGTGGGGGTGGGATGGGGGGTGGGGGGTGGGGAGAGGGAGAATACTTCAGTATTTTGTATTAGGGGATTTCCCCCCTCTTCTTTTCCCTCTTCATCTCTTCTTTTCTATCTATCTATCTATCTATCTATCTATGAGGTATTTACTGAAGCACTGAGGGGTGATGTAACATGACTGTGCTAAGCTCATTATGTTGGGAGCAATCAATTACGTGTAATCTGTTAGGCCATTGCTTTCGTAATCACCAGTGTACTTTGTGTGTGTGTGTGTGTGTGTGTGTGAGGTAAAGAAGTCAGAAAAAAAGTGTGTGTGGGTACGTTCGTGGATGCGTGGGTAGGCATGTGTGTGTGTGTGTGGGTGTGTGGGTGTATGGGTGTGGGTGTGTGTGTGTGTTTCTGTTTGTTTTAATTCCGCGACATTCGTATCCTGCATGATATAATATTGAAGTTCCTTTTCTCAAAGTTCTCAGGTGATTTGCAACTTACTACACAATAATCATCTCTTTTTCAATTATCTCTGGTGAATTGAGACTAAACACAAAAAGTCTTTTTTTTTCCAGGGATGTCTGATGACTTTTGAGTAATGTTATATATATATATATATATATGTGTGTGTGTGTGTGTGTGTGTGTGTGTGTGTGTGTGAGCACACACTCGCTCTTTTCGCTCTCTCTCTCTCTATATATATATAGATCTATATATATATCCTCTTCTCAAAAATATGGTGACACGAACATGCAGACCAAAAAGTCGTGTTTTTAGTTATTGTCCTATTTTACGTAAAGGACAGTTTGCAGACAAAGCACCTTGACCACCTATTCCTCAACAGGTCAACCACCCTGGCGTGTGTGTGTGTGTGTGTGTGTGCATGGATGCGTGAGTGCATGAGTGCGTTTGCTTATGCATAAATGCGTGTGTGTGTGTGCGCTTGCGTATGTGTATATATACATGCGTGCGCTCGTGTGTGTGTGCATGCATGCGTGTGTGCATGCATGCGAGCGCGCGCGTTTGTGCACACAGGCGGGCGTGTGTACCTGAGATACTGTGTGGTGAAAAAGAAAGGGGAAGAGAAAGCATGAAACGAGGCAGGAAGGAAAGGACTGCCATGATATTACACCTAGAGACGTTAGCAGGGAAAACAGGGCCTTGTGTGATAGAGAGAAGAAGCCAGCAGGCAGCTGACTGACTGTCTGACTGACACTGAAGGCAGTGGTTGTGAGGGAACTTCGCTGCACATGAACGGCTGATCAAAAAGAAATTGAATTAAAAAAAATAAATGGTTGGATTAGACAAGGAGTCAAATCAATTTTACTGAAGTAAAATGAAATTAAACAAAATAACATAAGAGATAGTGATAGAGTAATGATAGAGTAATGAGAGAGAGAGAGAGAGAGAGAGAGAGAGAGAGAGAGAGAGAGAGAGAGAGAGAGAGAATTGGGCAGGATTAAGTATATGGGATGCTTGAAGCAAACACAGGTACGTGTGTGCTATTCTTTTACTGAGTGCAATGAACATAATGGAAGGTTGCGTCACTCTGATTATGACGAGCTGATGTGTTTCGTAAAAATGTTGGGTTTTTTTTATGACGGGTCAGTGTCAGGTTATGAGGTGAAGGGATCAGTTTCAAGGTTATCCAGCGAAGGTTTCGTCGGGGAGATTCTTTTGATGTGACAGTACAAGAACGGCTCTTCCTCGGTATAGGCTGTTGTTATTTTTAATGCTGGCAGTTTTGCCACGGTAGTCCTCCGCGCTGCTCGGGTTTGATCTCGCAGCAAGCTTCCCTTACGTATTTTTTCATCTTCTGACGCTCAGACGGCAGCTATTGTTGCCTGTTATCTGAGCGAAAAGCAGTGCGCTGCCGTTAAGAACCTGTCAAAACGGGCCCAGCACATTGTTTGTTTGAAGAGTCGCGGTGCGTTTGAAGCTGCGAATCGCCTGTCACTAGCGCGGGTGAAATCTGTTCATGCAGGTGTTTTGTGGGTTGTTTTCATCGCAGAGAAGTCTTCTTTGTTTTTCCTTTTTGTTCTTCAGTTCTGGTACAAGTCAGGGGACTGTCTATTTTCTGCCCTCTTGGTCCATTCTCCTGCCTTTTTTTCTCAAGAAAGACTAAGAAGATAACAATTCTCTCTTGTGCCGAAGTCGGATGTGCTGGGTCTGACTTGTCAGGCGCTTAACGGCAGCACGACGCATTTTCGCTCATACAACAGTCAACAATAGCTTCTGTCTGAGCGTTAGACGATGAAGAAGTCAGGGAAATCATTGATTAGAAGCTGCATGTTAAAATAAATATTCTGCTCAACTACACACACATGTAGGATGGACCCCAAAGAGCACGTCAAGCAAGGGATTCACCACCAGCGGCTCCTTATAACAAACATGAAACATTACATTTCAATCACAAATACTAATTAGGCAATGACATCCAGAAAGGTTGCCATAGTCATTAACACAGACGGTAAAAACCAACGTGCCGAGTACACAGGCTTTTACAAGTTAATTTTTTTGATTTTGTTGTTATTGTGGGGGCAGGATGAAAACAGATGTGTAATCTTAACATTTTACCATCAAGGAAGATCATTTTGATTTGACAGGCGCGACAACCAGCTGGGCTGGTTTTGCCATTCCAGAGTGGCAGGGGAATGTAGTGTCGTCAAATGTGTTCATGTTGCTACCTGGATTACAACGCTTAACTGTGCAAATCTGCTCCAATAGTCACTGAAAATAATGCTTAATACTGATAACACATCACTTATCAATATCATCATTCAAAACTATCATTCAGACCGTGACCTTGGCGTCGTGGGGGAGCACGAAGACGATGCCGTGTGTAAGCCTCCTCCATCCATCTCGTCCTCGCTTTGGCGCTGTCAGTGCGATTCATTCATCCTGGTCCATTCCTGAAGTTGTCCATCCAAAGACTTGTCTGCTCTTCCCCTCTTTCTGCCACTTCGAGTGTTCCCTGCTAGTACTGATTTTGGCAGAATGTTGTGGGGGTGACGTGGCCGAACCATGTCAGCTTTTTCTTCCTGACGATGGTGAGAAGGGGTTCCTGTGGACCTGCCAGCCGTGTTATTTGACTCTTGACAAATTCATTGGTCTTTCGTTCTCTCCAGGATATGCCCAGTAGTTTTCTATGGCATTTTGTTTCATCACTTTATAGCAACATTAATAAACCCAATATAGAGATATCATTAATTCAAAATCTTTATTTCATTATCATTGCCATTACTTAGGGGATGTGTTTGCTTCGTATTGGTATAGAGTAATTTAGTTAGTAGTTTAAACGTAATTTCCAGTTACTTAGGGAGTGGGTTCGCGCAGTTAAGCGTCTTGATTCAGTTAACGGCCGAAACAACAAGAAACTCCTGAAGGAAACTAGGTCGGCATACCTTGTCTGCAGCCTGCACTGACCAGATTATTCTTGTCTCCTAATTGTATGATGTATGTAAAGAGTCAAAAGTTTGAGGGGAAAAAAGCAGGGCTTTGCTTTCTGCCGTATCCTTGGCTCCATTTACATAGCGAAGATAAGTTGTGATGACTGTACTGTGTGGACACGTTTCTGTATGTTTTGTGTGTCCACCACATTTTGATCCATTTTGAAGGCAAGTCAAAATTATCTGTAATGAGGGCAAAAGATTATGTTTACACAACTTTTTTTCATCCTGCCCTCGCCCCCCGAAAAAAAAGATCAAGAACATTGACATATAAAAGCATTCAAAAGACAATGTTAATACATGTTGAAAAGAAGAAAAATATATATACAGGCAAACGTACGCACGCGCGCGCGCGCGCGCGCGCGTGTGTGTGTGTGTGTGTGTGAGAGAGAGAGAGAGAGAGAGAGAGAGAGAGAGAGAGAGAGTGAGTGAGAGAGAAAGAGAGACAGATGGGCAGATAGATGCACACAGAGTATGTGTGTATTTTGAGTGTGTGTTTGCGTCTGTTTTAGATATTTGGACATGATTTTCGTCAAAGTGCTAGTTTGATGGTGTAATCCATCTCACTATCTGACTAGTATCACAGAAATATTAACATGGCAGTGGAAAAAGTGAAACCGCTCGATATGCTTTTGAAATAATTAAATTTCCTAATTTCCAAATAAATCATGAATTTCCCCTCCCCCCTCCCCCACCCCCTTTTTGTTGTTGTTTTGTTTTTACTTTAAGCCCCCAAATCATGATAAGACATCAAGTCAGAGTAGCGTTTCCTATAGCAAGTATGCAGCATAGTTGTGACGCTCCACCACGAAATGAATCGCTTAGCTTCTGACCCACTTTTCCCCTAGGAGTCATTTTGGGCAGGTGGGGGGTCAGGTTGTAGATTTTGAGATTTGGATTGATTATAAAACTACAGCAACTATTCTGCCTTGTAATAAAATATTAAGGCATTATTAATTTGTTTCCTTTGCTTTTAAAAGTGTTTTAAAAGTACCCAAGGCTTCATTCTGTCCACTTATTCTGATGCTAAACTTGTCAAATTTTCATTTTGTCATGTCCTGCAGTGCATCATTTCATTTTGTATTAACTATTCATAGAATTGTCCGATTTTTAATATGATTACTTTTGTAATTAATATCCTTTTTATTGCAGATTAACAACATGTCAATAACTGAAAATCGACCTGTGGTGCAATGCGACTGTAGCGTCACAATTGTGAACGCTTAGTAAGGACAATGCAAAAGGACATTTTCAGCATTTTTAACAGTTTTTTTCCCATTTGAATATATTTGGCACCATTCAAACATCCCAGCAAGTAAGTACTAGAACTGCTACCAGTAACAAGACAGTTGTAGACGTTTTCTTTGACTGATGTGGATAAAATAAAGCATCAGCCATGGAAACTAACGTATAACATACTGCTGCCCTATTCTAACCTCTGACCACGCTCTCTTTCCATGACGGAAGACAGTGGATCTCTTCTTACCTCAGTGAACCACGATTGAACAAGGAATCACAAGCAAACAGAATGCCTCTTGCAAAATGTGCAAGCTTTTCCTCATAATACGGACTTAATTCCCCCGACTAGTGGCAGTACTTTTACGGCGACGGTGCCGTAGTGAGGGAAGTTGCAGTAGTGTTTTCTCTGGTGTCTGGATGTCATCAGTTCGTCTGACTTGCTCATAACTTGGTATAAGTCTTCAGGTGGTGCTGAGTTCTGCGTTATCTGTGTTATTCTGCTGTTGCCTTTGTAGCAGCTCTTCGTAGAAGGTGTTTACAGCTGTGATTTGCTGTTGTGGTTGTCTTCAAGTGATGCTTAGTTTTTCCTTTTCTTTGTACTGTTGCTTTTTTAACTGTTGGTGGGAGATGACGGTTAGGAGTTGCAGTAGTGCAGTCTCCAGGCGTGTCTGTCTTTTGTCCCAGTGTTTTTTCCAGCTTGTGACTTTTTGAGTTGTTCAGTTCTTTGGGGTTGTATATGCTAATGTTTCTTTTCATGTATGGTTTAGAACTATGTCATCTTAGTTAGGGCTATACCACTGTGTCCCTTGTGGCATCTCTTCGGAGGAGGAGTTGAAAGCGATGTTTGTTATTTTTGTGGCTGCAGAGTTATTTCTGGTCTTGTGTGACCATATGCTAGTGTGTTTCGTGTTGTCGGAAAGAGAGTGTGATAGGTGCGAAGGAGGGGTTCATAGTTCATTCCATAAGGGGGTGACAGGTAGTGCATCAAAATATCTGATATTAATTTTATTGTATCTCATGTGTGTTCGTGTGCATGTATGTACGCCTGCTGCTTGTAAGTGCATTCCTGCGCGCTTATGCGCTTGCGTGTGCGACCCCGCGTGTGTATAGCTGTAGGATTTAATTTTATTATTCTCAGTGATACGTTTTTTTGTGGTTTTTTTTAGTTGATTACTGACATGTATGGCTTAACCCACATGGATTTTCCCGGTGGTTTTTTTTTTAGATGGTAAAGAGTTTGCATTAAAAAAAAGTTTTAAGAAAATCTAGAATGTTCACGCGCATCAGTAAAACGTTAAAAGTTTTGTCCGCTAGCAATCTTCATTTTGCAACATTGACCCCTCTGATTCAGGAGAACGACGGTTAGCGGAGAGTTTAGGTTTTCTCCCTTCTGAACTAATGGCACGTGATGCACGTGGCAAATATCTGTTCACCGACAGAGGGCGCTGACTTACTCGACCCACGCACTTCACTGTTCAGTTGACGGGACTGATTCAAAGTCGCTGCAACAGGAGAAGGCGCTTTGGTATTGCTCCCTGCAGTTTTGACATGAAGCTACAGGTAAGAGTTGTCATTTGAAATTGTTCATAACCATTACATTTTTACGTAATGCGAAATTATAGCGTATAGTCTAATGAATAGGCCTATAGACAAACAAGCGGAATGTGAAAAAGAGATTTCGGTTTTCTATAGCCTACGGTTGCCAAAGTTGGCAGATTTTTATGGGGGGCCAAAATGTCGTCGTACACCCACTCCTGTTCAAGATTTCTAGTTTAACCCCTTCAAAAATCGTTGCGGCACTGAAAAGAATTCTTCGCGAGTTCCATGTCATAACCACGAAGCAGTAGGCCTACCGGTCCTGGTCCTTTCCTCCCGGGCTTTTAAACACGACATGGTTTACACAGATGAACACTACTCTCGTCCCTGGAATTTCGTCATTTTGCTTTTCATACATTGAACAATTTTAGGCTTGTGAAGTTGTAAGGCTGTTTTCTGTTAAATTCATGGTTGGGGCATTTTCCACCTTCAGTTCAATGGCGTTTTGCCCCCTCCTTCCCGAATTTTTTTTTTGGATGCGTCCAGAATATAGATTGGCTGAATAAAGTAAACCCATCCATGATCGGCGGAAACTGACGGGATTAAATTGTAAATACTGCTAATGTTTGATTGAAATTTTTTTTTTAGTAAACTGAGAGGTGTGGGGTGGGTGTGGAGATATCTACGTGTCAGCCTCTAGTCCAAGCTTCGGTTGTGGAAATGGGCTATCGTGAAGGAAAAATACTATCATGTCAGTCGCTGATTGGTAGAAAATATGCTGGCTGCAAACTTGCCCAAGACACGGAGTTACGGGCCTTGGCAGTGTTCACGTGACATGCACAGCTACCGGCGTAGTGATTTGAGCGGGAAAGCATCAGTGTTATATGCCATTAAGACATGAAACTCATTTGTAACACCAGTTAATATTTTCTGAAGTTTTTCAGCAAGTTTCGAATGCAACAGGACTGTTGGTCCACAACAAAACATTTGTGTGCATTTTGCTACGGTAAGTACGATTTTCTATTCAGAAATTGCATCCTACAAATGCTGTGAAATTGTCATGCCATTTTGCCTGCACACCAGTTTCAAGCTCCAGAGGTTTTAAGCTGGCCATTTTCACTCGGTAACGTAATTCAAAATAATTCGGGTCAGTAATTTAACAAAAAAATGGTAATAGTTATTCAAATTATTTTTTTTATTTTATAGATCTAATCGGGAAAAAAATCCCCTAAACTTAAACGTGGCCAGCTATTTATTTAAACTGAAATCTTGTCCCTGAAAGTGGTAAACATGATTTGCCTTTGAAACCAACTCTTGTAGGCCTAGTTGGGGACCATATTTGGAACTGCCGTTTTTCATTAGTCTGCCGCCAAACCGAGACTTATTATTAATTTATGTGAATATTTAAAATGCTCAGTATTTCAAGAAAGTTTCCATGCATGTACAAACTAGCATTTTAATTATATTACTAAATATCTGTACATTCTAAGATAGACTTCAGATATTAACAGCACCGTACTGGGTTACATCCTGGTAAAGAATATTGACATTGACGTCTTTTGCCTCGTAGGTTATATATGTATAAAACCTTATATATCTATATATATATTATATATATATATATATATATATATATATATATATATATATATATATATGTATATATATAAACTTAGTAAATGATTTTTTTGTCTCCAGGTCAAAACATCCCATATTGAGATGCAGTGTCCACTGTTGAAGTATGAACAGGTTCCAGTTGACCTTGTGCTGCTATATCTGAAATACCAAGGTTCATCTGTCAGCATGCTGTGGAAGGAACATCCCTCTTTGCCCATGACGAGTGAGTATTTTGTGTAAGTTCAAACAATAGGACAAAACAAATGAGCAGTAGCAGACACAAACTGTCCAAGGGAGGAAATCACTGTTGTGCACGATTTTATGGATCTTGTCACCAGAAGTTTTTGAAGTATTGATGTGTTATTGCCCAGTATAAGAAGCTTTAACCAGCAAGCAGTAGCAGACGAGGGTTAAAAGCTAAAACCAACTTCAAAGAGTTGTGGTCCAACCAAGATGATAAAATTTTGATGCCCAACACTTGGCTCTTGAAAAAAAATCCTGCTGACTATGTACTTTATGAGAAATGACATGAACAATACAAATGAGCCTTGAACTTTGGAAATACAAATGAGCCTTGAACATTGTTTCCATCAGTGGCCCCTTATTTTAAAATGGGGCCTATTTGCTGACTAAATCAGCAGAGGTGGCATCTTTCTTTGGAGAGGGGAAGATTACTAGATAGTGATAAACTTAATTTTTTTCTTGAAGCATACAAACCGATTCAAGTACAAACATACCATACAGCATAACACTTAGATGTATTGCTTTAAAATACTTTGAGTGAAAATCTCTCGCTCTGTTATTTGAGATTTTTTTATGTTAAGTTTATTGCCCAGTAACTGTACTTGGTTACACATGCTTGTCCAAGAACAAATTAAGAATTCGAGACTTGTAAACATCTGAGTGGATTTCCTAAAAACGTGCTCACTCACACACGCGCACGCACACACACACACACACACACACACACAAAATATATATATATATATATATATATATATATATATATATGCTTTGATAGTCAAATAATTATCACTGATAATGAAAGTTTTGAAAACGCACATGACACACGTATATATAAATAAATTGATGTATATTATTGCCAATTTTATGCTGGTTGGAAATAAGCATTAGGCATGAGCAGACTTCAAACGTAATTCTGCATGAATCATTTTTGAACTGAAAATCGATGAAAACTCGAAACTTTGTACTGAGAAGTGTGTATAAATCCTGTAATGTCTTTGATTTATATTTAGTTGCTTTTTTCCATTTGTCACTGGAATGTTAGATTTTTAATTGTGCCACAGTGGTTTTTACAAGTTTGAAAAGTTTGTAAATTTTAGCTAGGTGTTAGTTTTTGTGTGTGTTTTTTTTAATAGTGAAAATCCTGAATAAGGAATTACAATGCCCTGTCTTTGACAATATGCCTTCGTCCTTATTTTCAGATACTGGAATACAGCCATATTAAACTTTACCGTCCTATCCCACCTTCACTTGATATATCCCACAAAGGCCCCGAAACCCCCTCCCATATTCTGCAGTCATGGCCTACCTTCATTGAGACACCAGATGTGGCCCAGCCTAATAGAATTCCAGAAAAAAACCTGAGGGGACTGGTGGGGTCACTACGACAAACTGCAGACTTCACCATCCAGACCAGAAGAAAAATCAAGCCTAGCTAGAGAATGCAGAATATTGAGAAAACCTTGCCAGGGACACCAGAGAGATGGGCTCATTGGTAATCGGGCACGAGGCCTCAGAACTGTATGTATCCACATATCCTACTTTTTCTGCTATGTTAGACCCCTGGGTTAGGTATAGAGACTGGATAAAAGAAACGATTCAATAAGCAAAGACCTAAATGGCTTTATTGTTTGGGATCTTAGACAGTGATGGGTTAATCATTGCCTGAAACATTTGGAATATTTTCTTTAGTGCTTGTAAGTTTGTAAAGACAAACGTAAACAAATTTAAGCAGTATAAAGTATATTTAGGACAGTCCATACTAAAAGCCTTAGACATTCGTAGCGTAACCATTCAGAAGCAAAGAAAAGGGAAATCAAAATCTAAAACCAGATGGATGTGCACTGGAGCCATTCCACATATGAAGGAAATTGCCACATTTTCAGTTCCTTTGAGACAGAGCTTGCCGCAGTGATACCAATTTTACACTTTTTAAGTGGTGGTCTGTATGACTTTACAAGTAATGAAAATTTGTTAAAAGAAAGGAAACCCAAATTTACATGAAAACAATCTTGAGTGAAACAAAACAAGGTGAAATAAACAATTAAAAAAATAAAAAGAGCAATTAGCAAAGTAAGAAATATAATGAAAAACTGAAGCATAGTAAACATTTTGAAAAGAATATAGGCTATATCTAAACGAGAGGGGAAAAGCCTTTTGTACTTAAAAGCAAAAAATCTAAAACCTAACCTCTCAAAACCTTTAAAACCTGAACACCAAAACCTCTAACACCTTTCCCAAAATCTCTTAAATCCCTAAATCCCCAAACCTCCAGAACCCTAAACTGATACCATGTCCCCCCCCACTTAAAAAACAACAACCCTAAAACACTAGCGTCTAACATCTTTCCCTAAAGCCTCTAGAACTTAAATACCCAAAGGCTCGAAAACCTGTACTTCCAAAACCTAACTCCAGAAACTTGAATACCTAAAACCTAACATTATAAAACCTAAACCTATAAAACCTAAACTTATAAAACCTAAAACAACAAAGCCTCTAAAACCTTAACTATAAAACCTAAAACGGCAAAGCCTCTAAAACCTAAACTTATAAAACCTAAAACCCAAAGCCTCTAAAACCTAAACCGCTAAAAACTAAACTTAACAAACCATAAACCCCTAAGCCTGCAAAACCTGAACCCTAAAGCCTGCAAAACCTAAACTTATAAAACCTAAAACCCCAAAGCTTGCAATACCTAAACCCTAAAGCCTCTAACTTGGAATACATAAACCCTAAAGCCTCTAAAACCTAAACTTGTAAAACCTAAACCCCAAAGCCTCTAAAACTTAAACACCTTAAACCTGACCACCCAAGCCCCAAGCCTGTAATAACAAACCTCTAAAACCCCAAAGCCTGTAAGACATAAACCTCTAAAACATTAACCCCCAAAGCCTCTAAAACCTAAACTTGTAAAACCTAACCCAAAGCCTCTAAACTTAAACACCTAACTACCACCAACCCAAGCCTGTATAACAACTCTAAACCCCAAGACAAAACCTCTAAAACTAACCCCAAAGCCTCTAAAATCTAAACTTGTAAAACCTAACCCCCAAGCCTCTAAACTCTACCCTAAACCCTCTAAAATCTCAACTTGTAAAACCTAACCCCCAAAGCCTCTAAAACCTAATTCTCTAAAACCTCAACTTTAAAACCTAACCCCCAAAGCCTCTAAAACCTAATTCTCTAAAACCTCAACTTGTAAAACCTAACCCCCAAAGCCTCTAAAACCTAAATCTCTAAAACCTCAACTTGTAAAAAAACAAAACCCAAGCCTGTCAAACCTAAACTTCTAAAACCTAAACCCCCAAAGCCTCAAACTTCTAAAACCTAAACACCCAAAGCCTCTAAAACCTGAACGCTCAGAGGCTATAAAACTTACATTCTCACAAACCAACCCCGAAAGCCTGTAAAACCTAAGACTCTAAAACTTAAGCCCCCAATTCCTCTAAAACTCTTAAAACCTAAACCCCAGAGCCTCTAAAACCTAAACTTGTAAAACCTGAACCTCTAAGAGCCTGTCAAACCTAAACTTGTAAAACCTAAACCCCCAAGGCCTCTAAAACCTAAACTTCTAAAACTTAATCCCACAAAAACCTCTAAATTCTAAACCTTTTAAAATCTACCCACCCCCCTCCAAAACCTCTAAAAACCCAAACTCCTAACTGAAAACCCCCAAAAGCTTTAAAACTACCCCCAAGCCTCTAAAACTAATTAAAACCAAAGCCCTCAAAGCTCCTAAACCTAAAATTTATAAAACTAACCCCAAGCCTATAAACCTAAACTATAAAAAAGTAACCCCCAAGCCTATAAAACCTAAAACATAAAAAAAATCTAAACCCCCAAAGCCTCAAAAACTGATAAAACTTAAACCTCTAAAACCTAAACTTGTAAAACCTGAACCTCTAAGAGCCTGTAAAACCTAAACTTGTAAAACCTAACCCCCAAAGCCTCTAAAACCTAAACTTCTAAATCTTAACCCCACAAAAGCCTCTAAATTCTAAACCTTGTAAAACCTACCCCGCCTCCAAAACCTCTAAAAAACACTAAACTGAAAACCAAAAAGCTCTAAAACCTACCCCCCCCCCCCAAAAAGCCTTTAAAATAAAACTGAAACCCTCAAAGCGCCTAAACCTAAAATTTAAAAACTAAACCCCAAAGCCTATAAACCTAAAATTACAAAACTAAAACCCCAAAGCCTCTAAAGCTGATAAAACCTAAACCTCCTGAGCCTCTAAAACCTAAAACTTATAAAACCAAAACACCCAAAGCCTCGAAAACTTAACACTTTTAAAACCTAAACCCCAGAGCATCAACTCGTAGAAACCTAAAGCCTCAGAGACTCTAAACTTAACCCCCCCCCCCCTGAGCCTCTAAAACTGATAAAACCTAAACCCCCAGAGCATCTAAAACCTAAAGATATAAAAACCTAAAACCCCAGAGCCTCTAAAACCTAAACATATAAAAACTAACCCCCCAGAGCCTCCAAAACCTAAACTTGTAAAACATAAACCGCTAGAGCCTCAAAAACCTAAGCATCCAGTGCCTCTAAAACCTAAACTTGAACAACCAAAACTTCCAGAGGAATTATATCTGAAACGTATAAAATCCAACCCCAAAACTTGAATCCAAAAACCTCTCGAACCTAAACCCTGGAAATTAACCCCCCACCCCAAACCCACTTAAAAACCTTAAATCCCCTCACCTCTTAAACCTGGACCCCA
>CM054134.1:98938027-98960527 GCA_028751875.1 Rapana venosa
TAAAAGAAGCAGAATGACTGGCATCTTCAAACTGCATGCTATTAGTTTCCCCAAGGTAAAAAAAAAGTCACACGAGCAGTTCCTCTGATCCTTTGCCTCAGTAGAATAAAAAATGAAGTAGAAATACCTGATTGCCAAGCAGGATACATGAAAGAGGAACAACGTACAGAAGTGATGAGAAAGGCTGACATAGATGATATAGGCATTAATGTAGGAAGCAAAAACATCAATGCTGGCCTTATTAAAATGCCAAAAAGACCAAGTGATGCACATTGATAGTCCATCAGAATATCAAAATCAATTGAACGGGTCTAGAATACGTTCAAAATTTATTTAGGCTCTGTGGAAGAGTGGCTCTCATCTACAAGACATCAAGGCAAGAACTATATGGCCAAGCAAAAGATAATTACACATCTGGAAAGACGTGATGTAAACATCTCAAAATTAGTAATTGTCAAAACACTATCTGTCCTGTGTAGCTGTATGGATTACAGCCTGGACACAATGGAAACTGGAGACAAAGCAAGCAGCAGAAATGTGGGTCTATAGCTGACAACCATGTCCTTTACTGCTCAAGGGACAGAGAATAACTTGGTTCTTGTCTGAGATTTTTAGTAATGAAAGGGTTGAATGAATGCTTGAAAAAAATGCTCTGTTCCTGACAACTTGCATCAAATTTTTTTTTAAGTGTACCGTTTTGTGTGTGTGTGTGTTTTTTTTTAAAAAAATGAGCCAATGGTTGCTTCAGAAAATCTGTCTTGATAAAACTTTCATTGAATTAAGGATTGAGAATTTTTGATCATGAAGGCTTTTTTTGGTTGTTTTGGTCTTTCCCTTAAAAAAAATGAATATGAAATAGTTTACAATGCTTTTTTGTTTAGAAAGTTTTTTTAAAAACTTGATTGGTTAAGTAAACCACAACTCGTCCTTATATGCCCTTTAGGACTGGCAATAACATTTTTTTAGTGATTGGTTCAAATGACAAGAAACATACTTGGTGATAGTCTGAACCCTTGATTCTTGTACAACTGGCTTAGTAATGTTTTTTTAATAAGGGGAAAAAATCACCATTAGAAAATCGTTTTCCATGACCTATACAATAATTGATGGGCAGCAAAATGTCAAGAGACCTCAAAAATTGACAAATGAATCAACCATTGCTTTTGGCTGGAGAAGAAATATGTAATAAGAAATTACATTTTACAAAAGTTTACTGGTTACAAAACGACAAGAACTCTTCAGTGCTGTTAAAAATCCCTTGCTCTGTACACCACAGAACATATTGCAAGATATGAGAGTTTAAGCCTTGAGATAAAGACGAGATAAAGATTTCATTGTATGAGTGTGGGTAAGGGGGGAGGGTAGTTATAGGGAGGAGTCATCGGGTTGGAAGGATTGGGAAGGAAAAGAGCTGTGCAGGAGGGGTCTAAATGCACATTTTAGAACGGTGATAAGGGAAAAGAATAGCTGGCTAATTTTCTTCTATGGTTTATATTGAGCTTTCTAATGGATGAAGGTAAAGACTTGGACCAAAAATGATAGCAAAACTGGAAATTTGTGGACACCAAAAGTCCAATGAGTAGCAGTAGCTGTTTCTTGGAATGGTGATTTTCTGATTTTAAGCTCCATACTATTGCAAGCCACATAACTGCAGCCTATAACTGTATACTATTTATCTATGTGCCATTGTGCCCACATGTATATTCTAACATTCAGACCGACCAGCTGACGGACAACCTTTCCCGCTACTAACTCGTTAACACTAACCCTGACGCTAACCTCAATTCTTAATCTCTGGCCCCACATGTGGACACAAGAGGCAGGTAGATAATGCAGCATATGCTTACACAATGGCTAAACATTTGTTCTTTTATTTTTAAAAAGTGATAATGGAATAAGCACATGATTTTTTTTCATCTGGTCGCCTTGCGCGTGCGGTTTTGCAAACTTAAAAAAAATGTTTCTACTGGCACAAAATTTAATGGCCTACCCTTTTGAAATTTAGAACAGGTTTTAATGCAGGCACAAGATGTTCTGCATTCATTTGGACACAGACTCTTGGTTTATAGTCTTCTGTAAAGGATGGTGGGAAGCAGGGGTGCTAGGATAGAAAATACTAGGAAGGGGCTGGGGTGTCAGAATGTTATGGTATATAGGGATGGGGGGGGGGCAGTGTAGTAACTGGGGATATACAGTGCTTTTTGATTAAGTTCAGAGGGTGGAGGGAGGGAGTATTTAAGAAAAAAAAACTTGTTTTAAAACGAAAGTAAAGGGTGCATGATTGAATAACCATTTGAAGGGGTACAATTTAGGAATAAAGCTTAATTTAAAAGTAGGGTGCTGGGTTTAGAATGAGTTACCGAATCATTGGACGAAGGTACTTAGAGGTGAGGATACATTAACCTGGTGTTAGTAAATTCAGGGGCAGATAATAAGGGGCAGAAAGTAGGTTTAGGTAAGTGAGAAAGACCGAGTGAGAAGTAAACAAACAATACAGGTATTTTTCATCGCCAGTGTAGGCTTTATTGTGCAACTTTTTGTGCCTTTTTTTGGGGGGGGGGGAGGGGGTTGTTAATAATAGCCGTTACTGAAATAGCAACAAGAAATCTAAGTTCTCTGAGTAGTTTAAAGAAATTTAAATGGCTGGATCTACAGCTGAAGCCAATACAACATTTGCTATTAGTTAGGGTGGAGAAAATACTAGAATATCGCATGAGAAAAAATTGCAATATTTAAATACAACTTTTCAGTAAAAATAGATGGAATTTATACAGCGCTATATCTTGCAAAAACAAATCAAAGCGTACTGTAGTGTACATCTTATTTTGACAACCGTACAACAGAAAAAGGTACTTTTTGTTATTTTACAATATCTCGTGAAAGAGAATAATTTTTGCCTTTTATTTTATAAATGTACAAGATTGCCAGCACCTTGTATATTGGTGTGCCACGTTACCTTATTTCCTGCTTGCCTTTAGTTTTGCATAGGTCATGGAAAGCCCATTATCACTCCTAGCCCATTGATAATTTGTCTACGTCTCTCCCACCAGTCTGATTTCCATTGTCAGCAAAAGTGTAGGCTATCAAAGGTTTATTTATTATGTGTGGTTTTGTCAAATCTGAAAAAGGAAAGATGGAAGAAGATGGAATGTCATAAAGGAAGAAAAGATAATGGGAAAATATCAATCGGAAATATAGGAATACGTGGGGAAAAAAGTTGCGAGGCCTCACAAAAGAAATCTGGTTTTGGTAAGACTATAATAAAAGATTTCGCATCAGTCAATGCTCTTTGCTGCAATAATTTTGGGGGGTTTGCTTTCTTGCATTTGTCCAACCTTTATTAATCTGTTATGTCCATTTGTTGCTTTTCTGAAAGTATTGTGTGCAATCTAAAATTCCAATGTAGCAAATGTGACAATGTTCTAGCAGATCACTGATGACTGTAGTACAGGTTGTTTAGTGTTCAGCCTTCTTGCTTTTGCTACAGTGCTCTTATAGAACTGGTTGTGTAAAACTAGAAAGTGGTTTATCATGGTTTTTGTTTGGTCATGAACTCTACAAGCTGTTGTATGAAACGCTTGGCTGTATTGTTTCCATTTTTGCTTTAAATCACTTTGCTCGCATAGATGAAGAAAGTGCATTCAGCAAAGAATGCTGGCCATCAGCTAGTCTTGTAATTAAAGACTTGTTGCTCAGGTCTTTGACATTTTAAATTGAATTTAGCATAGTATTTTTGGACTTGATTAATAAAAAGCATGTTCCTTATTAGTTTTTGCATGTACTTAATTTTAGACGGTGGAATTTGGATATTTTCATTGACCGATTTCTGTACAGCACTGTTCCAACATAGCTTGATGCAACTGTTATTTGTAGTAATTTAATGGTTTTGTTCATGAAGCATTTGCCTGTCTTGAGCTCAACTATTCCCCAGCTGTAAAGGACATGTATTTGTTTGGTTTTTCTTCCACCCTTGAGTTGCTTGACTTGTCTTTTAAAAACAATTATGCATAAACGGCAAGCATTATAGTATTAGGTGTGACACCCCCCAAAAAAACAACAAAAAACCCCAAACCAAATCAACCGAAATAAAACAAACCCGTACATATCTTTCAAATAGAATGTTGCCCTTTCTTGAATGAATTACACAATGCTTTTAGATTGGCCTGTTCAGTTATGTGTTTTTTTGGCATTTATTTCAATATATATATTTTGGAGAGTTGAATTTCTCAACTTTATCTGGGTATTTGGTTGCATGCAACCATTCCAAACAATTTTTCACCTGCAAATGGAAAGTGTAGTTTGTTGCCTGTTTACTTGATTGTAATGACCTGAAAGATGTGCCTTACATCAGGTCACAAACTTTTCCTCCTCATGTGAAATTCTTAGACAATGGTTTTGCATAGTATCTGGTCGTACAGTTAGTGTCCTCCACTTTGTTTGCTACTCCCTTCCCCTATTTACTGATTCCAGAGTTTTGAGTGCTTTATTTTGAACATATTTGCATTAATTTTGATGATACTACTTCTCAATTGATTTTACTCCCATGTGAAACGTTTTGCTAAAATGGCAATTGGGTTGCAAGTATTATCACTGGTTTTCTTCTTCTGTTGATATGCTTCATTTAAAATAGTTTCCCCTAAACCCAGTTAAGCTTGTTCTGGAATTCTATCTGGAAGTGTACAAAGGTGTGCATAAACGTTTACCACTAAATTTAATGACCTAGTATGATAAAATCGAAGCATGCCTATCTGAATGATTGGATAAAAAGTTGCATGTTCCTTTGATCAAGTTTCTGGTGGTAATGTATTGTATTCATTTTTTCTGTCTGTATTTAACAGCCCTGAGCTATGAGCAAAACTGGAAAATTATTTCTTTATTGAACAATGGTTTAAACATGGGGTGAGCATACACCCCTGGCACTTGACTACCCAACAGACTGCTTTCCTGAGAAAAATACAAGCTTTGCACAACTTGTTCTCCTTAGAAGCTGAATTTTTTTAGAATTTAGAAAACTTTTTTCCCAGCACGGTTGACATAATCCTCAGTTAATAAACTGAAGTCTGTATAATATCACTTAAGGCACAAGTTTTACATCTCCCTTCCAATACAGGAGTAACAAAAACCGATTCTACAGATATTACAAACTAATGGAATACAAAGCATGTTCTCTTTTTCAGCATATACGTTGTAAATACAAACACATGGGAAAAAACATCTGCAACATTGATAGTGTAATTACGAAAGTGCAGTTGCATTCACTCTGTATTGTTGGATTTTTTAACGTGAAAAAAGAGCAGTGCCCGACCAAAAATCCCAACCATGATGGAGCAAGTTTTGATGAACTCTTCTAAATTTCCCATCATTGACTAAGCCAGCATATAGGACACATCTTTAGCTTATTTGTATTTGTAATTGATATGCATACTTTCCATCCTGTATCTATAATTTGTTCAAGAAAACCTTAACTTTTGTTTTTATTCTATTTTGATATAAAAAAAAGTCAGTAGAATGATCAAATTTTATCACTATGTTTTATACTTGTTCAGGGTTTGTTTCTGGCTTGAAAGGTGAAATGGCTGGACTAAAGCATTTTTTCACTTTTATGTATTAAAAGCTTAGTGAAATAAACGTCATTGTGGCCCGAAAATATTTCAAATATGAGAATTCAAATGCAAACAGTCAGTTGGGCAGTCTGTGTCACTGCTGGTCAGAGCATTGGGAAAAGCCTACCTCCCCCTTCAGCTAAAAAAAAGAGGCTGGAATAGGGTTGGGTAGCCGGCTCGCAGCTGAAATACAATGATTGAAAAAATGTATTGTAAAAAGTTGTGTGATACATGTGCAAAAATCATGCCGAGAAATAAAAAAAAAACCTACTTGATGGTCTTTGTTCAGTTCCATTGATGAATGACTGTGTCTACAAGTGTGGGATATGTGCTCAATATATGCCCTTTTATCTATTTCTCTCTCCCTCTTTTTGCCCGTCTTACTCTCTTCCGTCCCTTACATTCCAGTGCAATCAAATCGGTCCATCAGATATACGAAAACAACGATGCAATGTTCAAATACACTTAAGAGACAAAGAAATTGACCTGCAAATACAAGATGTTTACTCCTTAAAACATTCAAGCGTCTCCACTGTCTGGAAATTGTGTGCTTTAAATTGTCACTCTGTTCCCCATCTTTTTCTGTACTTTTCTATCATCTCTTATTCTCTGCCTTTACAGCCCATTTGCTAGCCTTTCTTCAAACAAATTTTAAAAATATTTTTTCTGACATTTTGCCTGTACTTTGTTCTGGATACAAGGTAGTGAAAAAAAAAGGGAAAAGCACAGGGTGTCCAATCTGTAGTGTTGATGTGCTTGTATGGCATTTTTCATGCGTATCGTTTCTGGTCATTAAAGTTTTAATTATATTTCCTTATGCTTTTGTGCAACCTTGGTATTGTAAACTAAGTGGAATGCTGGTGTCTTCAGTTCAGCATGCTTTTATAGGCTTAAGGGAATGAAATAGTGTATTTTATTTAATTTTTTTTTTAACTTGTATTTTTGAAGTGATTGATTTTTTTGTTTTTAGAGGTTGACAATTATGGATTTTTGAAAGTGATGGGATGGTCGAGGTGGGTTTATTTTTAAGATTGACGATATTGGTGCACTGTGTAGAGAAGAAATGATCCTCTCCCCTTGCTGTGAGGCTTATTTTTGTGTGACTTGATGGACTAGATGGCAATGGTTAAGTACCTAAGGTTTATGGAAATCGCAAGAAGATTGATGAACTAATTTTTGCTATCAGTTGAGCTGACCGAGAATTTTGATAGCTGTTGGCACAACAGACTGGATGTTTGTGTGGATGGTTTGTGTGTGTGCGCATAAATCGTGACAAACTTGGCTTTGTTCTACGTGGTGATATCAAATTATCTGTATTTCGGTATGCAAAACAGTTTTTTTTCTACAATTTCTCACTTATTCCGAACATATTGTTTTTAAAACCTTCCAAAAATACTGTATATAAGAAATCATTCGAGTGGATGTAAAGATCTGAAACGATGTTTTTCCTATTCTGTTTAGCATGTTGTTATTTTGCTGTTTGATGCCAATTATACTTTAGTTCTAACCACTGAAGATATAGTAATGCATGTTCTCTCGCCCTGTGTAGTTGAGAGAATGATGCATATTGGCAAAATAAATCAAATGCCTTTCACTTTTGATTCATTTTTATTGTCAAGAGCCCAGCAAATCACGGGGACAATATTAAGGCTGGTACTGCTTTAACGATGAGCAAAACTGAAGACATTCAATACCAGCATTTAATAACTAAAACATTGAAAGTTCATTTTAAATCAGTTTCATACAAGCTTCTTTAAAGGAATGCCACAATATCTGAAAAAATTATGGTATGCAAAAATACATTGCAGCACCCTAAAACGTGTTCCTCGTGAAATTTGCAAGTATATTACACACGCATGTACGCACACACACACACACACACACACACACATGCACACACACTCTCTCTCTCATACATACACACTTACGGTGGAGGAAAACCAGTGCAGGCAACCAGTTGCAACTTCTCCATCACTTTGAAAATGATATCAAAGATTTGAATGATTATTCACTCCCCCCAACCCCTGAACAAATCCTAGAAAAAATAATGATGGCATCTTGGCCATTTTTGTAAGAACCAGGTCTTTGGCCTGACCCGACTAGTTTTGGCTCCAGGATGAGCCCTCGTCGGAGGTCCCTGCAGCGAGTGATTGAAGTTTCACCCTTGGTGGTATCTTAAAGCAAGGCAATGTTCTTTATATATATATATATATATATATATATATATATATATATATATATATATATATGGGTGTTGTTGCATTACGTGGTACTAAAACACTTGAAAGAGCCTGAGGCTGATCTGATTTTGTGCCTGACCAAGCCTGTTGTAATACAAAGTAAGGTACAGAACTTCCCCCACTGTTCTTGGCCTACATTTGTTTGTGTGTATGTGTTTAATATGATTATAAACTTCAAATGAGCTTTGCTCTGTATCTCTCTCTCTCTCTCTCTCTGTCTCTCTCTGTCTCTCTCTCTCTCTCTCTCTCTCTATGTATTTGCCTTATGCATGGAATGCATTATTTTATATGAATGTTTGGTTTATAGTTTTTGTGATGCCTTCTTTATCATCTTTCTAAATACGTGTTATCTTCCTTTTCTTCCCCGTTCGTGCTACTTTTAGAAACATAGTAAGTTTGATCGATAGCTGGTTTGTCTAACTTGTCATTGTTTTGTCATCGATTGGTGTTTTACAAAAAAAAGTTTTTTTATTATTAGGCTTTTGGTCGTGATTTGACATATTTCATTGTTAGTATTGTTTTAAAGAAGGGTTTTGTGCAAGTGTTTTGCTATTTTTTGGTTTTTGGTTTGTGTTGATCATAATGGAACCTGAAGATGTTTTCTCTCTCTCTCTCTCTTCTCTCTCTCTCTCTCTCTCTCTCTCTCTCTCTCTCTCTCTCTCTCTCTTAATTTATTCTCTTTTCTTCTAACTGCCACTTTTACATAAACTATCATAAACTTATCATTTGATAGAAATACTTTTGTTCCTATGTTGAATTTGAAATTGTATTTTGTTGTCAATTCACATTAGGGCTTCAGCCTTACACAGTGACACAGATTGTTGACCCGATGAGGCAGGTGCCTAGGAGCCGGTATGTCTGCTAGCACTATGGCTAGCAAAGAGAAGCGGGGAAGGGAAGGTTTTTGTTGAAGATGTATCTATCTCCTTTGCTTTGATAGTCCCTAATCGGGGCAAGTGCCGAATGGAAAAAAGTATGTAAATGCTTATCTGTAACCCTTGAAAAATAAAGATTATTCATCTCTCTCTCTCTCCCTTCCACCCTACCCCGTTTTATTTTTATGTTCTTTTGAAATTAATATAAATCAAACAGCCAGGAAAATGATACGCATTCATTGTTTCACAACAATCAGGAGGGGGTGGGGGGAGCTAAGGGAGAAGACAAATGTTCTTTAACTTAAACAAATAATTATGAGCACAGTCAAAACAAAACGAAACAAAAAGATACCGTTTTATGTAACGGGCGGAAATGTAAAACGTTATTCATTTCGAACAAATCATAGAGTCCAACTTGGATTTGAACCTTAAAAGCTCTCGTTAGTTTATACATGATAGATAGGGACACGTTATAGATAGGGAGGGACACGGTGTAAAACAGAGATCATGTCCGATCTAAAGAGCACAGAAACCTTCCCTTCCCCGCTTCTCTTTGCTAGCCATAGTGCTAGCAGACACACCGGCTCCTAGGCTCCTGCCTCATCGGGTCAACAATCTGTGTCACTGTGCAAGGCTGAAGCCCTAATGTGAATGTTATGGGGAGAAGATGAAAGACTGGTGTGGCGATAAAATGCTAATCAGAAGGCCATCAGGAAGCGGCAAGGAAATTGTATAGTGGGGTTACCAGGATTAAGTGTCGAACACTGTCGGCTTCGCTGCAAAATTTCAAACTGTAATCTACATGATGTGGTTGTGTAAGACTAAGGAGATAGCGCGTGTGCATGCACTCGCACGCACGCGCGCGCACACACACACACGCTCGCACACATACACGCGCACACGCACATATGCATAGAAAGAAAAAAAGGGAACAAAAAACAGGACTTAGATGGTGGTTAGGTTCTATCTAGAAACACTGTGTTATGAGTACGATTTTACGAACTTTTCGCCCGACTAGGGAGCCTCGTGGTCTGGGTGCTAGTCTTTCAGACCTCACGAATCGTGTTTTATGCAACACTTTCGTTTTCAATCCTCGGCGGCTAGAGCACCGGTTCCCAACGTGAGATTGTGTGTAAATAAGTATCTATGCATGTGTAAATACACACACACACACACACACACACACACACACACACACACACACACACACATATATATATATATATATATATATATATATATATATATATATATATATATATATATAATATATAGGCATATGCAACTGTTTTTACCGCGTCCCGACTTCGGGTATGATGTATCACCACGTCAGTCCGCACGCCATACCATTACATACCGTACCACCCGTACCATGTCATACTAAAGCTCACCACACCATACCGTACCATGCGATACATTGTCACAATATAAAATACCATACCTTACCTTACTGTGCCATACAATAACCATACCATACTAAGATGACCATTCCATGCTATGCCATGTCTTACCACACCACACTGTACCATAAATACCACACCACACCATAGCTAGATTTAATGAACTATAGTAACCATTTTATACATTGTTGGACAGATGCGCACAGAAACGGACGCACACCCGTACCCACCTTCCCCACGCGCGCACACTGACACGCATACCTGCACTTTTTTCCCCAAACACATGGACGCACAAACGTATATGCATAGTAGAATGTTCAATGTTATACTGCTTCCCAAACTGCCGTCTGCTATCGATTTACCTGTTCGCTAGAAAATGATAGCAAAAAGCCCACCCCAAACCCACTAAGGAAAGGGCCTGCAACACTCCAGTCGCCATGGTACACACTGTTGTACATTTTCAATCAGTACATGTTGTTCAGTGTTAAAAGTCTTTGTCAGGCCCAGGCCAGAAGGTCAGTCAGTAAGTGATGTCCAGTAAAGCGCCAAGGCCTACATTATAGTGCTGTTATGCTTTGAAATGAAATGGTACGCTAAGATTGTCTTCAGTCGTGGCAAGCTTTTAGAAAAGTACTTTCCATTAAGAGGATAAAAATGTACATTATAGTGCTGTTATGCTTTGAAATGAAATGTTACGCTAAGATTGTCTTCAGCCGTGGCAAGCTTTTAGAAAAGTACCTTCCATTAAGAGGATAAAAATGTCCTTTGAAGTCGGAGTATGGCAAAGTACTTGAAAACAGCCATGCCTGCAAACTTATCCAGTATGTACTCACGTCTTCTAGCGATTCCCAGGTGGGATGAGTGAGAGCGCATAAACTATGCTTTTGGCTAGAGCTTAGGGTTAAGATCGAAAGGTTTTACTTTGTCCCGAAAATTTGATGACAATGGGGAGGGGGTGGGAGGGCAGATAATGATTGAAATGTTGTAATAAAAGGATAAAGATAATAGCGAGGAGCGAGTGGGGTAGTTAAAGTGCATTTGTGAATAGGGCGAGTGCAGAAAGAAAATCGGCGATGAAAATGCCCTAATTGGAACTGCGCCCTAAGAGTCGAACGGAACCGCCAAGAAATGCCTGCAATAGTAATTCCATAGAGGAGAGAAAGCTTTTCTGTCGGTAGTTCTGAAAAATATATCAATGGGCTTTTCAGTGTTTCATGGCCGTGAGACTTTAATTAATTCATTCTTTTTTGTATGTTCTTGTCTGTCACACAAACATACGCGCGCATTCACACACACACATAGACACACACACACACACACACACACACACACACACCAACTAGCCGTTCAAACCATTTTTTTCCCGGCTCTCCCTTCTCGGATCCCTCGTCCTGCCTTTCCTCATCCTTCCGATCCTCCACTTACTCGTCCTCCTCCCTCTCCTGATAATCCTCCTCCTGCTAATCCTCCCTCTTCTCCTGTTAATCTAACCTTCCTCCTTCTAATCTTCCCTTCCTCCTTCTAATCCTCCCTCTCTTATTTCTTCTGCTAATCCTCACTCACCTGTTAATCCTCTTCTGCTAATCCTCCCTCTCCTCCTCCTCCTGTTAATCTTCCCTCTCCTTCTTCTGCTAATCCTCCTTGCATTCCTTCCTCTCCTAATCCTCCTATCTTCCTTCTCATTCTGCTAATCCTACCTTCTCCTGTTAATTCTTCCTCTTCCTGTAATCTCCATCTCTGTTAATCTTCACTCTCCTCTGTTAATCCCCTTCTGCTAATCCTCTTCACCTATCCTTCCTCTCCTTCTGCTGATTCTCCTATCTTCCTCTCCTTCTGCTAATCCTCCCTTCTTCTGCTCCTTCTAGTCCTCCCTCTCTATTCTTCCTCTTCCCTTCTGCTAATTCTCCTAACTTCCTTCTTTTCTGCTATCTACCTCTCTTCTTCTCTGCTAATCACTCTCTCTCTTCTTCTCTCTATCTCCTCTCTCATTCTTACACCACTACCATCACTTCTACATCTACTATTACTACTATTGCTGCTTCTGCTACTACTACAACTACTTCTTCTTCTGCTGCTGCTGCTACTACTACTACTACTACTACTACTGCTACTAGTACTACTCTACTACTACTACTACTATTTCTACTACTACTTCTCCTTCTGCAGCTATTTCACATTCCCCTTCTCCTCCCCCTGCTGCTGTCCTGCTACTTGTACGGCAGTTGCAGCAGCTGCTATAACAACCGCCATTCCAGTCTCTTTCGCTGTGCTGGTGCCGAAGTCCAGTGTTATCCTGCTTATCAAGAGATCCTAGCCTAGTGCCCCCATCTTTGGCAGAGCCCTGGAGACAGAGATACGTATAACGGCCAGTTCAGACAGCACTAAATGTATTAGCTGTTCGGGAAGAGGGACGGTAATACCATTGGTTTATCTTGTTGGAAGATGTCTGGATAGTCTTATTTTGTCGCTTCCAGTAACTAAAGGACGCCTGTCACTTGTTTTGTTTCGAAAGGGGAAAACCAAAGCACGCGCGCGCGCGCGCACAACACACACACACATAACTGTTCATATTTCTGTTAATGTTTTGTTTGTGTATAGGTCAAATTTGCACAGCATATGCTGCATGACCTCGAAAAGAAATAGGATATTACTCTTCAGTTTGAATTAGAGGGTGACCCCCAAAGCAACAACAGTAACAGCAACAACAGTAACAGCAACAGCACCACTACAAACCATAACGACCACCACAAGCGGTCCCAAAATTCCGCCCCCAGCCCCGTATATTGTTTTGGTTTGGCTTTATTTTGGTTTACTTTTCGTTCCTCGTCTAAAGTTCCGAATTTCACCAATGGTGAGATTTTGCTTATGCGACCGTTTTTGCCCACCATTAAGGTCGCTGCATTCCATCTTTGAAGATGTCTAAAGGCGACATCCAGTGTGCACGCCTTTTTAAGAAAAAAATTGTTGACAGCTTCTACCGACACAGAATGGCCTACTCTTCCAAAAGGCGGAACGGGTTTTAACGTGTGCACAAGATGCGCGAGTGTGTGCGTTCACACATAAGACCTCGTTTATAGTTTTATCCGAAAGACTATGGTTGCAGTTTAATAGGTTTTACTTGTCAGTTCTTTCAGGCATTTTTTGTTTTTGTTCATAGATAACACAAAGAAGACAGCCTAAAAGTACTCTTTAAATGTATTTCTGTGTGAGCAGTTACAGAAACCAGACAAAAGGAAATCTCTACCTTTGTACGAACCAGGCGCTTTTCACCTATCTGTCTACACGTCAGAGGCTCAGACCAATTCAATTTGGACCTGCAGACAATGACATTACTGGTCCGTGAAGAGGGGGAAAGGACTGGTTAAACTGATTTAGACAGAGGCGGCACACATCTGCGGTACCGGTGCAAGGACCCGTCATTGTCTTCACCAACACAAAGCAGAGATAGCCTACTGAAATCTTTTGCAGTTTTGAATGTAGCTTGCATGCCACCAGCACGATGGCCAGCGAAGATACCAGAGACAAGGAAAGTAACAGGGAATATAAGAATACAGAAAAGTGAAAATACAAGAAAAGACAGACAGATATATAGAAAGAAAGATGTTAAAGAAAGAACGGTAAGAAGAAAAGGAAGAAGAAAGAGAACATGGGAAGATTAGCAGCAGTAGAAGAAGAAGGAGAAGAAGCGGCAGAAAGGAGGAGAAGCAGAAGCAGAACGAGGAAAAGAAGAAGAAAAGAAGGGGGAGAGGAGGAGGCCGAAGTACATGATGAAGATGATCCTCATCGTCGTCATTATTATCATTAGCGTCATCATCATCAACCAGATCGTCAGCAGCAACAAGAAGAACACAAATTATAGACTACAAGAGAAAAAAGTCCACCCCTGCTTGGTACTCTTTAAAAAAAAATCCTGTCACACTACCTGGACTCAGAACCCCCCCTCCCCCCCCCCTCACTATTTGCCATTTGATAGGGGGCGAAAATAACCCCACAACTCTGCAAGAAAAATACCCACTTTTCTGTCTGTCAAAATGTGACCTGAGGTAAACCGTATGATCTTCGCCTGTAACCTTATGATCTTCGCCTACCAGCCAATCTTTCAGTCCAGAGGAACTCGGACAAGAGCAGTGCAGACAGGATGATAATACGAGTTATCGGAGAAGGAAAAAAGGCTGCCATCGACTTATTGCATTTCCACGCCTCTCCGACACACTTCTGTGCTGTTGTATGTATGTATGTAGGTATGTATGTAATAAAAGGCTGTCAGTCACTGAAACTCTCAGGCTGGTTCAAACTTTGAAGTAGTGGTTAGAGCTTAGAGGACGTGATCTAAAGTAATTCTGGGGTCTAAGTTTGAATCGCTACTGGGATGTTTATCCGAGGGGGATTTTTTGGCCACGTGGTTATCTTTGGGTATATGAATATTCTTCTTTTCCTCCTCCCCCTCCTCCTCCTCCTCCTCCTCCTCCTTCTTCTTCTTCTTCTTCTTCGTCTTCCTCCTCCTCCTCCTGTTCTTTGTCAAATGCTCGGACAGCAACTATTGTTGCCTGTCTTAAGAAGCAGAAAATGCGTTGTCCTGCCATTAAGCGCCTGACAAGTCAGGCCCAGCGCACCCGACTTCGGCACGGGTTATAAGTATTATTCCCTCCAAGTTGTTTTGATGAGAGTGTGAATCGGTCGGCAGTTTTGCAGTCGGGTCGGAGGTCTCCTGTGCTGCTGGTCACCGCGTCACTCGTGCAGCACTATCCTCCACATGTGGGGGGTAAGGGCAACAGCACTGGCCCGGCGCCCAGGCCACAGGCTTTGTTATGGAGTAATGCAAGCACAGTGTTAAAGCCTTCATCAGCATGTCGCTATGTTGTGAACCGTCGTGTTGACTCTGTCTACAGGCACGACAAACTCAAAACCAAACTTGTCCTCCTCATAGAAGGAGGGGAAAAAATCCTCTGAAGTCGGAGTATGGTTGCCCGCATTCATGATGCGAGGTAGTTGACAACAGCCAAACAATATCATTGATACCTACGATCTTACAGAGATTTGCAGGTATGATGAATGAGAAAGAGTGCACATTGTGGGTAACCTCCAGTGTGTTAAGCTGAGAAACGCCTAACAAGTACAGCACCTGGTGGTAGCCCATAATATGCTCTCTCTCTCTCTCTCTCTCTCTCTCTCTCTCTCTCTCTCTCTCTCTCTCTCTCTCTCTCTCTCTCTCTCTCTCTCTCTGCGCGCGCGCGCGCGCCTAATGGCATCAAAACCGATTCAGTTTTCGTTACAGGTACCGTTACAGTGTTTTATATTGAATCTTACAGTAGGTAAATCATCATCATCATCAACAGATTCATCATCATCATCATCATCATCATCATCATCATTTAGTCATTCATTCTTAACTACTACTACTACTACTACTACTACTACTACTACTACTATTAGTGAGACTGCTGCTGCTGCTATGGATACTGTTGGCATGGATTCGACAGAAAGCTTTAAAAAAATCATCAGAAGCTTAAGTCAATGTTTCGAAACTCGCTTAAGAAATGACCAAGAATGGAAAGCAATGGAACTATGCGGGAAAAATCGTCAATATACTCACAACCCACAACCCACACCCTCACAAAAATCCATCCCCGCAGAAAAAGGAAAAAGTACCGCTGACTCAGAGGATCAAAGAGAAAAAACCAACAACCAAAAACCAAAAACGGCTGTGCATCTGAAGACACATGAAAGCATTGCTTTGAAATTGATCCAAGAAGAATATCAGAAGACACGTAAAAGAAAGAGCGTGGGACGCGGTTTCGAAAGATGATATGGACTCTCTTTGGACATATCACACACACACACACACACACACAATAATATATATATATATATATATATATATATATATATATAATTCGTCAATATAACCACAAACCCACACCCTTACAAAAGTCTGGAGAGAGAGAGAGCTTAACAGCTTTACTACGACAACAAATATTGACAGAAAATTTGAATATTAAAGAACATGGAAGAAACAACCCACCCACCCCCGAATAAAAGGGAAAAAAAGAAAAATCTCAGCAGAGAAAACTAAATGAGGATAACAAACCATAAACGGTGACACAATTTAAAAGAAAAGAGAAACAAAAGAACAAAATAAAAGTAAGAAACACCCCAGCAAAGACAGATAGGATGACTACCAGAAAGAATAGGGAAAAAAGAAAAATAGGGACGGAACAGAAGGAAAGAAGGAAGATAACAAGAAAAAAAAAACACAGGAGAAAAGAATGAAAGAAATAGGTGTAAAGAAGGGATGGAAACACAAGAAAAGAAGAAAAAAGAAGACAGCAGACAAGAAACAGCAACACAGAAAGGAGGAAGACGAAAACAGAAAAGAAAGTGTGGAATCCCGAGTGGGAAACATACATAGACAGACAGACAGATAGACAAACAGAAACACACACACACACACACACACACACAGAAGATAGAACAATTATAGGCTGAACGTGCTCGCGAGGGTGTAAGAGAGCCAACGAACGAAAGAAAGAAAGAAAAAACGAAAACGAAAAAATCAAAAGAAAGCAACAAAGAGAACAAGAAATAGAGACAGAAGCAAATAAAGACAGATAACAGACAAGAAACAAGCAACAACCAGAAACAATAACAGAAACCCAATCAATAAGTAGATACATGCATGAGTTTATAACTTTGGGGGGCCATTTTTCCACTAGAGATCTGAGGTTCACCAATGGTGAAACTTTTGCGTATGCCACCGTTTTTACCTTAAAGGTAACCGCATTCCGACTTCGGGGATGGTGTCTAAACACCACACCAATACGCATGCGGTTTTTGTTTTTGTTTCTCTTTTTAATAAAATCTGTCATCCGTTCCTGCAGATACAAAACGGCTAACTCTTCCCATAAAGGAAGCCGGTTTTTAACTTGTGCACATGTACTTCGTACATTCGCAAGGGGACCTCGGTTTATAGTCTTATCCAAAGGACTTTGGGGGGAGTGGAGTCAGTAATGATGTTAACTCTAGGGTAAAATTTCCTAGTGGCTCGATCCTGGGCCGTGAGATCACGAGTGCAACGCTCTAACTACTAGGTTATCCCACCCCATATAATTATTTGAATAAGTACCTGCACAAATCAGAATAACTGAAACAGAGAGAATGAAAGAAAGAAGAAAACCCCTATAAAATACACTACATAAGGTCTTCTGTCAACAAGTCCACGGAGCAGAGTTTACTCACTGTACGTCTAAATGTGCTGTTTAGGCCTCGGGTGTATTTTGAGTATTTTCTCTGTTTCTACAATCTAGCAAACCTGATATGAATGACAGGATCTTTTACCTGCATAACTGAACCTTCTAAATGCAGGTATAGGCAAAACAAAAACGACATTGCTAGGCCTGCATTTAAGCTGACACAAAAAATTGTTTTAAAAAATCGGCATCTTCATTCTAGCAGACGCTGCCAAGATTCAAACACGCAACTCGCCACATCAGTAGAAGTAGAAGAGCATCATCATATTACACTGAGCTCTCCCATCCACGCCTGAGGTTAAGTCTCATGTAATCTTGTCCCTAAACAATGCCTTCACTGGGAAAGAAAGACAGGGGTGAAAAGCGGTTCCTGGGCTTCGGGAAGCCATAAGGGAAATGAAGAGGACAGCTCTATCACTGTGAGGAACATTGCACAGAGAAGGGAGCACAAGGCTAGATGCAGGCTGTGTCAACACTGGCGTAACCTGCCACCTGCACACTGGCCTGTGGCAGAGACTGGGGGTGTGGGGGAGCGGTCAGCATCATTACATCATGGACGTGCTGGCCAAGGGAAGGGGTGTGAGGGGAGATGTTGATAGGCTTGAGGTGGTTAGGGACTGGAAGTGTAATTGATATTTCTGAAATAAGACGATGGAAGTTTCAAGAAATGCATTACAGATTGAGTTGTTTGTTAGATCAGATAGATAGATAGACAGACAGACAGACAGATAGGTAGATACATACATACATACATACATACATACCATACATACATACATACATACATACATACATACATACATACATACAACAGAAAGATAGGTAGATAGATAGAAATATAAATAGATGATTATATAGATAATTATATAGATAGATAGACAGACATATAGAAATACAGATAGCTAGACAGACAGACAGACAGACGGACTAATAGTTGGGACAGATAAAGAGATAGAAAGATAGATGGATGGATGGATGAATGGATGAATCGATAGATAGATATACAGATGGTCAGACAGATAGATAGAAAGACAGACAAATGATGACAGAATGAGACAGAGATAGGGACAAGGGGACACACACACACACATACACACACACACACACACACGCGAACATAATTACCTTTCTGAGAGGGGACAAAAAGATCAAAAGCGCCGAAGGCCATCCCCAGCACAGTATGAGACTCCACCTTGTCCTGTCTGACTCACCACCGTCCCTGACTGTGGAGTTGTGGACAGCAGGCAGGACTGCACTGTGGCATTAGGACCAAACACTCTGAGAGCTAAGCGGAGTCGACACCTTCATGCAAGGTGTCCGGAAGAACAGGCAAGGAGATACACATTCTATCAAAGAGGGCGGGGTCTTCTGACTGGAAATTGGTTTCTTACACTGCCTTGGGTTTTCTCATGTTTGCCAGAATGCTGAAGAGGTGTGGGCAGGGGGCTGAGTCGATATTGTGCTTGATGCTTAATCTGAAGTCACGAGTTTGATTCTCATTTGTGGGCACAAGGTTGGAAATGTGTGAAGATGTTTTTCCAAAGCCAGTTGGTCGGATTTTTAAAAACAAAACACGTTTTCTTGTCCTCAAGATGATATTGGAAGCTAGGTACAGTTTATGAAAAGAGACATGGTCAGTCTTGACGCATGAAGAATCCCATTACTTTCTTTAAAAAATGTGAGCATCAAGTGTCAACAGAAATACTTGACAGCCAGGCAAACAAGCAAACAGATGAACGACCATCCAACCAACCACGATGATAAAATACACACATTGGTGTCGCGCTTAGACATCACTCACTCCCCAAGTCGTAATGTGGCGAGCTGAATGATTGGGAGTCCATCGCATACACAACAATCTTACCTGACCATCAGGGTGAACCTTGAAGTACCAGCTGATGATGCTGATCATGACAATGATGATGGTTGCGATGATGATGATGATGGTTGCGATGATGATGATGGCAATGACGATGATGGTAATGAAAATAATGAGGATAATGATGATAGTGATGTTAATGGTGGTTATGATGATGATGGGGGACGGGATAGCTCAGTGGTCCGAGCACTCGCTTTCCCCCAGCCAAGTTAAGCAGCGTCGAGCGTGGCTACCAGTTGGATGGGTGACCGTTTGCGCGCCTTGGCTTCAGTACAGCTCCCCCAGTTCACCCAGCTGTAAATGGGTACCTGCCCTCTTTAGGATCAGGGAAGGTAAAGCAGCGAGGGAGAGGAGATGGGTGCCGCCCTCAATATGCTGGCCCTAGAGAAGTGAGGTCTCTGACGCCCCGCTCCCCTACGACCTTATAGCTTATGGGACTCCTTTACCTTTTTTTTTTTTTTACCTATGATGATGATGATGATGACGCGACGATGATGGTAATGAAAATGATGGTGATGGTGGTGGTATTGGTGGTGGTAGGGTTGATGATGATGACTGTGATGATGATGGTAATGGTGATGATGATACTTATATCGATGATGCATGAAAATGTATTCTGAGCGGTTGAAGCAAGCGTACACTGGATATTTTGTTAAGGTATAAAAGAAACAATGGGAGAGAGAAGGATTGGTTTGAAAACTTATAATTGTCGGATACCACTGCAATCACGCTTGGAGATGTGGGGGAACTTCGAATTTTTAAACGCTCTATAAATCATACGTTCATTCATTTTCTGTAAGTTTCTTTCCTTGTCATAAATGTACCGTTATGCAAAGCAATAAGTCTGTTTTATCTGACTAGTTGTCTTTCCTTTCGTCCGATCTCCATAGTTGTCTCTGTCTCTCTAGCTCAATAAGCTCAAACATGTCAAAGTATACTTAGGTAAACACGCGTGAGTGTGCGTGTGCGTACACACACAAACATACAAATACAGCCAGATACAGAATTTTGACACACAGACACAAGCGCACACACAGACAAACTCACTGACAGTCTTACAAAACATACAGAAACACACAAACACACACACAGAAACACACAGACAAGACACACACACTCACAAACACACACACACACACACACACAACACACACAACACACACACACACACACACACACACACACACACACACCACACACACACACACACACACACACACACACACACACACGAACGAGAGAGAGAGAGAGAGAGGAGAGAGAGAGAGAGAGAGAGAGAGAGAGAGAGAGAGAGAGAGAGAGAGAGAGAGAGAGAGAGAGAGAGAGAGAGAGAGAGCAACAGAGATATAGATAGAGAGAAAAAAGTCAAAGCACAAGCGTTGGCTCTCAGGAAAAGTGGGAGAGGTCCAAAAATGAAGACGGGTCAAACCCAGAATAGAACAGGGTTCATGTGTGAACACGTCCTTCATTCATGATGGCCACCCCTCTCCAATATTGCACACAGGCCCACTCCTCACCACTGTCAATATTGGCCACCTTTTGGCCTCTCCTCTTGTCCCCTGAAGCCAGCGGACATGTGGGTAACTTTTACAGACACCGGGCCATTTCACAGAATCAATACGCTGTTGGTATACCCAACGACTACTTATAGAATTGATGATGAAGAAGAAGAAGCAAAAGAAAGAGGAGGAGGGGGAGGAGGAGGAGGAGGAGATGGAGGAGGAGGAGGAGGGCCAATCCAATCCTATCTGTTGTTTACAACCCCGCGGACCACAGAGGCCATATCAGGGCTGTCACGTCGTCAAACTTTATATCTCAGATGGATACTGTGCAACTACTTACAGAAAAGTACAGGGTATAAAACCAACTCTACTCTCCTTCCTTGTATCAATGCCCTGACCAGCCATAAGGGTCAACATTGGAGCGCTGTGAGGAGGAGGAGGAGGAGGAGGAGGAGGAGGGGGAGGAGGAGGAGAAGAAGAACATCAACAATAAGAAAGAGGAGGAGGAGAATGAGAAGGAGGAGTCAAACCAATTTTGACGAAGTAAAACTTCTTTAAAATACTCCCAACATGTAGATAGCTGTCGATTCTATAGGGTAGTTTTGTTCTGAAAGACTGCGGGGGAAGGAGGAAGAGGAGGCTGGAGGGGCGGAATGCCCAAGTGGTTAGAATGTCGAAGTGAAAATCTAACCGTACTTTGAGGGCCCAGTTTCGAGCCATTGCTGATGTGATTGTTTGAAGGTCCACCCCGTCTCCACCCCGCCTTGTGTTGAATATTCGTTCCGACAGAATTCTTCTAAAAGTCCTTCAAATGAAAACTGACGGGGAGGTTCCATGTGTTTGCGTATGCTTGACCTTTATCCCACACGTTAAAACATGATCCTAGTCATCTGTTGTGGAAGTTACATGCCAGCCAGGACTTGTGGGGTGGATAAAAAACGCATGTTGTCTGTCAGTCTGTTAGTCCGTCTGTCAGTTTAATTCTTTTCTCTGTCCCCTTTCCTCACTTCTGTCTGTCTGTCTGTCTGTCTCTGTCTGTATGTCTGTCTATCTGTCTGACTGTCTGTCTGACTGTCTGTCTCTGTCTGTCTATCTGTCTGTCTGTCTATCTGTCTGTCTGTCTATCTATCTGTCTGTCTATCTGTCTGTCTGTCTCTGTTCTGTCTGTCTCTGTCTGTCTCTGTCTGTCTGTCTATCTCCCTCCATCCCTCTCTCTCTCTCTCTTTCTCTCCTGTTTCTGCGTTTGTCTATGTCTATTTGCCTGCCTGCCTGTCTATTTGTCTGCCTGCCTGTCTGTCTGTCTATTTGTCTGCCTGCCTGTCTGTCTGTCTATTTGTCTTCCCGCCTGTCTGTCTATGTGTCTGCTGCCTGCCTGTCTGTCTATTATTTTATCTGCCTGCCTGTTTGTCTGTCTATTATTTTATCTGCCTGCCTGTTTGTCTGTCTATTATTTTGTCTGCCTGCCTGTTTGCCTGTCTATCTCGCTTCCCAGCCTTTTCCCTTCCTCTCCTTTCCTTTCATTCCAATACCTCTGCTGGTCATATCATAGACCACTCTCTGCTGATTCCTCTAAGCTAGGCGTACTTTCACACTTGTCGGCCATCGGCATACCTCCTCTTTCTTTCCTTCTGAGGTATTACTTTTGAACTGCCATTCCTCCTATCAGATTTTCCTTCGTCTGTGTGCGAAGAACACTCCACTCTTAAGCAAAGTCATTCCCGAAGTCGGAATACAGCCACCTTAATGTTATGGCT
>CM054134.1:98965527-98978027 GCA_028751875.1 Rapana venosa
GCTTTTTACATCCAGTCCCCGTGTGTATGCAATTATGTAAATTTTGTCTCCCGTTCCTACCGGCACACAATGGCCTTGTCTTCTGAAAAGCGGAACGGGTTTTAACCTGTGCACCAGATGTTCTGCGTACTTTTGCGAATGGGACCTCTGTGAATAGTCTCAGCTGAAGATCTTTTGGGGGAGTGGAGTCAGCACTGATGTTAACTCCAGAGGAAACATCCTCTTGAATGAGATACGAACCCGGGTCAGCAGATCAGGAGCACAATGCGCATCGCTCTAACCACCAGGCCATCCTGTCGCGCATCCTGTCACTACAAGAGGGTGCCCACTGTTACAGCAGGGCATTGTGGAGCAAGGTCAAAGAACGTAACCATTAATAAAAACAAACCCAGTGTTCAAAGAGTTGTATGTTTAATGCCCAAATTTATGGTAAGACGGATCATGCTAATTTTTACACACATGTTGCAACTGTAAGCAAGCAGGGTTAAAGCATTGCTTGTAAAAGTAAATGTACTCATTACAAGATTAAGTGAGAAGGTCAAGTGCTTATGAGATGAACATGTTGTTTCCAATACTCATGTGAAGTTTGAGTGCCCAGATTTAAAGCCTTTCTTTCCTCTCTACTTTTGGTGAGCATTCACTTGACACTGTTAATTGTTTGTTATATGGTTAGCTTGAACACATGTTATAATTGTTTTTATGGTGGTTGTTTCATGTCGAAATTCTTTAATACTTCCTTCTTTATAATTATTCCCTGTAATGTTTTAACTGTACACGACCATGTACCAGCCAAGGTGTAATCAACCCTTTGCCCTCACACACCAGTTACCCATTCCTCCTTTCCCCAGTCTTCCCCTCCTGTACTACAACTACAGAGAACACACGTTAGACTGGAGACTGATGCTGCTCCACAATCTGAAGTGAAGAATCACAAACAATAACACATTCAATTTAACAGACAGCGCCAAGATTCAAACCGGCAACCAGCAATTGTGTTACCTTTATGAAACCGTCATCCTAATCCACTCAGCTATCTCAGCCCGCTTTTGAAGTGAAGTCCTGTGCATGCAGTCTTGTCCCTAAACAATGCCAGACATGCTCCTTCACTGAGAAAGAAAGACAGGGGTGAAGAGCGGTTCCTGAGCTTCGGGAAGCCATGAGGGAAATGAAGAGGACAGCTCTATCACTGTGAGGAACATTGCACAGAAAAGGGAGCACAAGGCTAGATGCAGGCTGTGTCAACACTGGCGTAACCTGCCACCTGCACACTGGTCTGTGGCAGAGACTGGGGGTGTGGGGGAGCGGTCAGCATCATTACATCATGGACGTGCTGGCCAAGGGAAGGGGCGTGAGGGGAGATGTGGGAGGCTTGAGGTGGCTGTGGGTTACAAGTGTAATTAACAGTGGGGAAATACCCCGGGGATGTGACATAATGGACAAATCTGGGTATGGCTGGGGCGGAGTGAGTAATCGGGGCGGGGTGGCAACAGCAGAGCTGGGCAGAAATGTCACAGAAAATGAGGCAGCCAAAGAATAGCTGAAATAAAGATTTGGCGATGATGGCGCGCCCACACAGCTGCACGCAGGCGCGTGCACAAACAGACACAGACACACACACACACACAAACACACACACACACACACACACGTACACACACAGACACACACAACTCACACACGAATGCTCGCACACAACACACACACACACACATTGATTTCAGTATTGGAAACATTTTTTTCTTTGGAGAAGATAAAGATTTTTGTCATCAGAAATTCCAGCTATATCAGTGGTCCTTTTTTTCTCCCTTTTTCCAAAAGTCATCTTTCCATTTTCTGCATAGCCTCCAAATGAGCAATAATTTATACTATCAGTGTTTTAAAAAAAGCTGATGTTGTCATCCGAACTATGTCATTTGCTAAAAAGGTTTCTCAGACTGGCACATTTAACATGCCCTTTTTCACTACAAGAATTCTGTAAACATGTATTAAAAGCACAACAAACATTATAGCAGAGGACAAGACATTTTCCTGTCTAGATGTACACAAAGAAATATAAAAGTTTGAGTGTTAACAACAACAACACATAACACAAAACAACAACAACAAAAAACACAACAAAACAACAATAATAATAATAATAATAATAATTAATAATAATATAATAATATAATAATAAATAATAATAATAATGTATAGAATATATCGCGCTGAATCTTGTTAAACAACAAATCAAAGCGATTACACACTCAAATGATGTACACACACGGAACCGTCCACAAACAGGATTAACAGATGCCAAATCTACACATAGACACGTGCGTACTGCGCGCGTGCAAACACACACACACACACACACACACTTAGGCAGGGTGATGAAAATGTTCATCTAAAACACAAGAAAGTGATATTTATTGGAAAAACAACCCCTCCCCCAAAATAACCCCACCAAAAAAACCAACAAAAACCAACCCCACATTGTTTCACTGGCTTGCAGATGGAAACTGAATTGCTTCAAGACAAAATATCTGTTTGCCCATGCGAAAATGATAAATAGTAGACCATATACAAGAATCTGCCACAGCTTAAAAAGTCATACACCTATTTTGACGTCATCGTCTCGATGACAACTTTTTAATATCTCCAATACTTATGTGTGGCTGTAAAGTAAACAAATAAAGTCAAGATTAAAGACGCCAAAGGGCATCCTGGTATACAGCCTTACCATGTCTGTCTTCTCTTCCAAACTGACAGCAGACCTGACATGGAGTGAATGAGAGACAGACAGACAGACAGAGACAGAGACAGAGAGATAGATAGATAGATAGATAGAGAGAGAGAGACAGAGAGAGAGACAGAGACAGAGACAGAGATGAACCGTGGCATCAGGAACAAACACCTTGATCTCAACACGAACAGAGTTGACAGCTCAATGCCAAATAGAAAGACAGCGCCATGAAGAACTAATAATAATAATAATAATAAATGGAATTTATATAGCGCTGTATCTTGCAGAGACAATGCAAAGCGCTTGCACTCAACTCATTCTTACACAGTCATACAACCAGTAACAATTAATAGTTCCAACAAGTCCAAATGTGCACGCACTCACGCACGCACGCACGCACGCACACACACGCACGCCGCACGCACACACACACACACACGCGCGCGCGCGCGCGCACACACACACACACACACACACACACACACACACACACAGGTCACACACCCTGGTAGAGCGATAGAATCTCGGCTGTTGAAGGCAAGGAAAAGCTATGAGATGAACAGGAGAGTAATATCTTAGGTTTGAAATGAATATGTCTTGAGACTGGATTTAAAAGTGTCCTAAGAAGGCTTTTGGCGGAGAGAGAGAGAAAGAGGGAGGTCATTCCAGATCGATGGACCAGAAATAGAGAAAAAGCGACGGCCGAGGGTGGATTGGTTGAATCTAGGTATCTGCAGCAGAGCGGAGGGAACGAGAAGGAGCGTAAAAGCGAAGACATTCACAGAGGTAGGAGGGTGCTGTTTTGTGGAGACATTTGTAACAGAGGGTAGTGACCTTATAGACAGGGAGATGAAGTCTTTGTCAAAATGGGTGGTGCTTTCTAATTGAGAATGAATTTTTGTTATATCACTTCGAGCCCTAAAGGCTGTCAACATGTCGAGTGGCTGCTGACAGAGGGGGGAGGGTGGAGGGTGTGTGTGTGGTGTGTGTGTGTGTGTGTGTGTGTGGAGTTAGGGGAGGGGGGGGGGGGTAAGTGCATAGAACCCTTTATGCTTGATTGAAGTAATGGGCTTGAGAAAGGCAGCCACTACGATTGAAAATTTAGTGAAGAGTTTTCTTCAAAGGCAATCAGTGGTTGGACTAACTATACTCTTCCTCTTTCTTTCTTTTTCTTTTTCTTTTAAAGTTGTTAAAATGAGAGTTTATACCTACGCCACATAACGTGAAAAGAGGTTAGAGAATCTTCTTGAACAGGGAGTGAAAGACGTCCTTCCTTTCGAAGAAAAGTGGACACTCAAAGTCATCAGAAATGAACTACTAAGCAAGCAAGCAAGCAAGCAAGCAAGCAAGCAAGCAAGCAAGCAAGCAAGCAAGCTGTCAACCAACCAACAATATCATTACCAAGCTATGAACCAAAGCCCCAAAGAAAGAAAAAAGAAAAAAAAAGCAACAACTAATGCACAATCACGTCGTGTTGAGACAATCATCATTCACGTAGTTTGAATGGAGCAGCCTTAGTAATTGAAAATCGATCGCACACCCCTATATTATCTTACTCATAGTATCCTTGAAATTACAAAAGAGATGGATGGAGAACACTAAAGTGTAAACCAACCTGGGCATAGCATTGTCGCTGCTAAAGACTGAAGACGGACCAGGCCTACCTGGAGAAAACTGCCCACATACACACCCCCGGCGATAATCTAGATAAAAAGGATGCTGATGCTGCTGCTTATGTGGCCGCAGTTGCTGCTGTTGTTGCTGCTGTGGCTGTTGTTGTTGCTGCTGCTACTGTGGTTGTTATTGTTGCTGCTGCTACTGTAGCTACTATGAGGCTGCTGCTGTTGTTGCTGTTGCTGCTGCTACTGCTGATAATAATGAAGCATGAGAACTGTAAAAGCTTGAAGTGAGTGCATAATATGAGGACATTAGGAGCGCCACTGAAGATGACGGGAGACAGAAAAAAATGGGCAGGATGCTAACAACATTAAAGAATAGCACTGAGATCACGCCTACAGGTAAGGAGATGTTTTGTGTTTTATATAATATCAACAAAACGTTCACTCCTTTTCTGGAGCTGCCCTTTTGCCATTTTCTTTTCTTGTTATCAGTTTTCCTTTTCTGTAGAGCTGTCAGTCTGTTGTGTCTGTTTGCTGATCTGTTTGTCCTGTGTGCAGGCTTGCTTGCCTCTGCACCCCTGTTTCAGTAAGCTCAAACGCTAAACAAAGTAATAATCACGTAGATATTCATGCGCGCGTACGCACGCACAAATACACACACACACTCTCTCTCTCTCATACACACACATACTCACACAAAGATAGGGACATAAAGACAAACAGTCTCACAGACACACGAACAGAGACACATACAGAGAGACAGACACAGACAGAGGAGACAATCGCAGGCGCACACACTCACACACACAAAGAGAGAGAGAGAGAGAGAGAGAGAAGGAGAGAGAGAGAGAGAGAGAGAGAGAGAGAGAGAGAGACAGACAGAGACAGAGCAGAGAGAGAGACAGAGGCAGAGACAGAGAGACAGAGAGACAGAGACAAACAGACAAGGACACAGACAGACAAGCATATATAATAAGAGCCAAAGACAGCAACAGAGATGGTTGAAAATCAGCAATAGCGATGACTCTCTGGAAAAGTGGGAGAGGTCCAAAAATGAAGACCCCCTCAAACCCAGAATAGAACAGGGCTCATGTGTGAACACGTCCTTCATTCATGATGGCCACCCCTCTCCAATATTGCACACAGGCCCACTCCTCACCACTGTCAATATTGGCCACCTTTTGGCCTCTCCTCTTGTCCCCTGAAGCCAAAGGACATGTGGGTAACTTTTACAGACACCGGGCCATTTCACAGAATCAATACACTGTTGGTAGGAAGATCTTAAAGGTGGTGTCTGTGTGACTCCTGATAGCATCTTTGGGGAAGAGGAGAAGAGGAAGAATAACAACAACAAGAAGCAGAACAATAACAAGAACAAGAAGAATAAAAACAAAGAGAAGAAGAATGCAAAGAACAAGAAGAAAAAGACAGTCGCAAAGACGATGAAGAAGAAGAATGCAAACAAAATAAAAAGAAGAATGTAAAGATGAAGAAATGCAAAGACGAAGAGGAAGAAGGTTGCAAGTGAAGAAGAAGAAGTAGAAGTACGAAAAAGAAGAAGACGAAGAAGAAGACGCAGGCTAGGACGACGACGACGAAGAAGAAGAAGAAGGAGAAAGAGAAGCAGAAGCAGAAGAAGAATTGCGAAGAAGAATTGCGAAGAAGAATTGCGAAGAAGAAGAGAAGAAGAAGAAGAAGAAGAAGAAGAAGAAGAAGAAGAGAGAAGAAGAAGAAGAAGAGAAGAAATGCGAAGAAGAATTGCGAAGAAGAATTGCGAAGGAGAAATTGCGAAGAAGAATTGCGAAGAAGAAGAAGAAGAAGAAGAAGAAGAAGAAGAAGAAGAAGAAGAAGAAGAAGAAGAAGAAGAAGAAGAAGCGGAAGCAGAAGAACGGTGTTGGTAGGCACTCTTCAAAGTTGTGCCCCAATGATTTTCAAAAGAATTACTAAGGGAGAAGACGAAGGAGGATACTGAGGAAGATGCGGAAGAGGATGTTAGGGCGGGGAAGGGGGGGATGGGGCGGGGGGAGGGAGGATGAAGATGAGTGGAGGAGGAGGAAGAGGAAGCACACCAATTTTGTAGGAAGTAAAACTTCCTTTCGCCACTCCCAACTTTCACATAGTTGTCGACTCTACTTGCTTGTTTCATTCTAATAGACTGCCAAAGGGAGTGGAGCAAGGGGGCGAGGGGAAAGGCTGGGGGTGGGGTTAAGATGGCCTGGTGGTTGGAGTGTTCAGCTTGTGGTCTTATGGCCCGGGTTCGAGTCGTTGATGTGGTGACTGTTTGAAGGGGTTGACTTGCTGGATTTGAATTCCAGTCCTTCAGATTCAACTAGAAGCGGAGTCCCCGCGTGGTTACGTTTGTACGACACGATCTATTACTTCTGTTAGAAACTTGGTAAAAGAGTTTACCAGCTCTAGCTTGTGGTATGGATGTTACTAACATCCATTAATTAATTAATTAATTAATTAATTAATTAATTCATTCATTCATTCATGCATTCATTCATTCAGTCAGTCAGTCAGTCAGCCAGCCAGCCAGTCAGTCAGTCAGCCAGTCAGTCAGTCAGTCAGTCAGTCAGTCAGTCAGTCAGCCAGTCAGTCAGTCACTCAGTCAGTCAGTCTCATCTTTCTCTCTCTTCTCTCATCTCTCTCTCTCTCTCTCTCTCTCTCTCTCTCTCTCTCTCTCTCTCTCTCTCTCTCTCTCTCTCTCTCTCTCTGTCTGTCTCTCGTTGCTTCTCTTCTCCTTTTGTTTGTCCTTATCACTCTCTACCTGCCTCTGTTCTGTCTGTCTGTCTGTCTGTCTGTCTGTCTGTTGATTCCCTATCCCTTCTTCCCCCACCCTTTCCTTTCTTTTCATGCCACAGCCTCCACCCAGTCACATTCCCTCTTTTACGGATTCATCAAACCTACGCGTACTTTCAGCCTCGATGGCCATCACCGCACTCCTCTTTCACCTCACGAAGGGAGACATGCTTCTTTACAAACTGCCGTCTGAGGTATTACTTTGAAAAATTGGCCTGCCTGTCTGCTTCCCTGCCTTCGTCTGCGTCAAAGAACGCTCCATTCATAACGAAAATTAGTTCCAGGCTTAAACTCTTTTTATGCGACTTAACTCCACGTTTTGAAGATAGTGAATCCAAAGTTCAGAACTATATATCGATTTTCCGGTGGCTGCCTCCAGTGACGTTGTCATTTTGAATTCGGTACAGTGCTTTTGGAAATGGTGGTCAGTGCTTTTCTTCTTGAGACACGTACCTTTATTTCATCGTGCTCCATTGCTTATAAGCTTTCATTTTCGTGCAATATACGAATTAGTATAACTGTGAAACGGAAATAAGTTAAAAAAGTAAAGAAAGTTAATGAGAACGGTTTTGAGTTTTTTGGGGGGTTTTTGCTTTGAAGAAAGCAAGACACTTTAGTTGCAGCATACGATGCACTGTTTACGGTTATAGTTATTGAAAAATCTGTTCAATGTTCTGGGTCACTTTGCAAACCTAAAAAACCCACAACCTTTGTCCATTTGAAGTCTGCACCGGTGCGTCATGTGTTTTCAACGCTATCTATTGGATTATCTTTTTATGCCATTTCTGGCCAAACTACACTCACATATTTGTTAGGATGTTTGCGATATCAACAACAGCATAGAAACAACATTTTTATACTTTTTATACTTATATAACCGCACAACATAGTGTCAAAAAACTACAAGATCCACGTGCAAAAATGACCGAGTCTCTCCAATTGCTTTCCTCTTACTTTTTTCTGTTTAGTTCTAATATTTAGAGATGTCTGAAAATCGAGAGATAAGATTATTGTCTAACATTTTTTACGGCATATACTCTGAAAAGGTAGGCTATTCATCCTGTTGTCAAATTGGGGTTCTTGCAACTGTGACATCAAAGCAAGCGATTTGAATAAAAACCAGACTAAAAGGGGTAAAGAGGGAAAAAAACATTACAGAAGAATGATACAATGAAGAAAAAAGTAAGAAAAATAACTGAGGGGAAATAGGGGAATCCCCAGAAAGAATTCTTGTGCATGAGTAAAGACACAACAAAATGGCAAAAGATATAAAGAATAAAAGGAAAGAGACTAACCAAAAGAAAGAATATGGAAACACTAATTTTAGAAGGTTTGACTAACAAGATTAGCCATAGAAACTAACGGAAGTCCATTAATTCCTGTGCCTGTATTGCTCAAAGCCACAAGACAGACTTTGGTACTGGCTAATTTTTCCCTTGACCTTAATATCTGTCTAACACCAGACGTGGCAATCTTTTCTTTGACAATCCCATCATGCCTTTTTCCTGACTTCCGCTCTGCCTCTCTGAAACTGCCTCCTGAGTCAAAGAAAGTTGTGTCCATTTCTGTACCAGATGACTTCGAGGCTTGGTGTTGGAGTTGTAGTTGTTGTTGTTTTTGGATAGTTGGGCGTTTCTCAGCTTGACACTCTAAAGGTTAGCCAGAATATACACTCTTCCTGACTCATCTCGCCCTTCCCCCCCATTCTCCCCCCTCCCCCCCCCCTTCCCGGGGGATTACTGTAGGACTGTAAATACACACTGGATGAGAAGTTCGTGCGTGTGACTGTGTTCAGACACCTCGCCATATTATACGCAGCCATACTCCGACTTTTCTCCCTTTTTACAGAGTTGACCTGCAAAAAAGCTTGTAATGTGTGATGAACAATTTCAACATAACATTTCAAACACAACAACATTTAAGAATAGGCTTTAGCTCCTTGCTTATCTCAATAACTGGCAAATACATTGACTTAGGCATAAGATCAGTGTTTAGATGTCTTTATCGGGTAGGTCCATTTCTTTTTTTTCTTTTCTTTTTCTTTTTAGCACAGAAAGACACAAATATTCTCAATTTGTGATTTTTCCCCTGTTACTAAGATCGTTGTATTTTTAGACTAGTTTTTTCTGCATTTCTTCTGACTTGCCGTTTTTGTGTTAAGTTTTAGTAATGTAGAACATAAAATCAAGACTTGGACTTCTGGATTTAGCTAAGGCTCGTTCATCAACAAGATTATGCGACTTTATCAAGGAAGGAGCTATTTTTTGGTTGCAAACGATCGATGAGTACTTTGAGAGTATTTCAAATGCTTATCTGCAGAACATTGATCCTTTAGGTTTCTTTTGTCCATTACTCATATAGTTTTTGTGTGGGTGTGTGACAGAATCCACTACAGCACTGCAATCACTACAGTCTTACACTGTTTCTGTAGTCACGCAGATTCATGGATTTAAACAGAACAGAACTAGAGTAAGTCCGAGCCAACGGGGAAGGAAGAAAATGAAGACAAAAAAGAAACTGTCTCAAAAAGTCAGCAGACAAACCCAAAAAACTGACATAAGAAATAAAATATAGCATTAGAAAAAAAATAAGTGAAGAAAAGAAACAAACCCATCAGCCAGCAGAAGAGATAGAGAGACATCCAGAGAGACAGACAGACAGACAACCAGCCATCCAGCCAGCCAAAAGAGAGAGAGAGAGAGAGGAGAGAGAGGAGGAGAGAGAGAGAGAGAGAGGAGAGAGAGAGAGAGAGCGATGAGAGCGAGAGAGAGAGAGAGAGAGAGAGAGAAAGAGAAAGAGGGAGAGAGAGAGAGAGAGGTGATAGAGAAGAGGAGAGAGAGAGAGAGACGAGACAGACAGACGACAGACAGTCAGTCAGACATAGACAGCCAGCCAGAGAGACAGACACATAACTAGAGAGACAGACAGACAGCCAGAGAGACACACACAAAGTAAGAGAGACACACAGCATAAAAGAAAAGACAGAAAGAACGATACGAAGATAGAAAAGAAAAAGAAAAGAAAGACAGAAAGAAAAAGGAAGAAAAGCATGGCTAAAGGGAGAATATGCTTTTATCCCAGACCATGTGATATTCTCACCCTAAGATGCATTCTGTATTTCGATAGATAGATGTCCTCTTCTCCAACTAACATTCTAGGACCTTTTTGCTCTGGGGGGGAGAAAGTCTGATTCCAGGATTACTGTTCCTTCTTTCATAGAGTTGCCGTTCTTTCCTCAGGTTTGAAAAAAGTTTGGGACTGTTGCTTTTGACAGCAGTTTACTTTTCAGCTTTGGCATTATGTTCTGAGAATCAGGCGTCTGTCTTCTTCAGTGTGTTTGCATCTGTCTGTCTACCTGTGTCTGTCTTCTTCAGTGTGTTTGCATCTGTCTGTCTACCTGTGTCTGTCTTTCTCAGTTTGGTTATATCTGTCTGTCTACCTGTGTCTGTTGCCTTCGTTAGGTTGTTTGTCTGCCTACTTCTTCAGTTCGTATATATCTGTCTGTCTACCTGTGTCTGTCTTCTTTAGTTTGTATCTATCTGTTATTCTGTGTCTGTCTTCTATCTATCTGTCTGTCTACTGGAGTCTGTCTTCTTCAAATTGGTTGTATCTTGTTTTTTGTTCCGTCTCTACACTCCGAGGGTCACCATAGTGAGATTTTTGCGTATGCGACCATTTGTCCCCCCCCCCCCCACTCCCACCATTCAGGTAGCTGCATTCCGAATTCAGGGAGGTGTGATCTGTTTGTGTGCTTGTGTCTGTCTTCTGTAGTTTAGGTTATACCTGTGCCTCTACTGTGTTTGTCTGCTTGTGTCTGTCTTCTGTAGTTTAGGTTATACCTGTGCCTCTACTGTGTTTGTCTGCTTGTGTCTGTCTTCTGTAGTTTAGGTTATACCTGTGCCTCTACTGTGTTTGTCTGCTTGTGTCTGTCTTCTGTAGTTTAGGTTATACCTGTGCCTCTACTGTGTTTGTCTGCTTGTGTCTGTCTTCTGTAGTTTAGGTTATACCTGTGCCTCTACTGTGTTTGTCTGCTTGTGTCTGTTTCTGTAGTTTAGGTTTACCTGTGCCTCTACTGTGTTTTGTCTGCTTGTGTCTGTCTTCTGTAGTTTAGGTTATGCCTGTGCCTCTACTGTGTTTGTCTGCTTGTGTCTGTCTTCTGTAGTTTAGGTTATACCTGTGCCTCTACTGTGTTTGTCTTATTCAGTTTGGTGAATTTGTCATCCTACTTGTATATGTCTGGCTTTTGTTTCTGTTTTTTTTTAGATAAATATTTTGTGTGGGCTTTTTGTGTGGAAAGCCTCACCGCGTCTTTTATTACTTCTGTCTTCATAACGAGAAGATTTTCCCTCTCATTAATTAAAATGCAAATGTCATACATATTCGCAAGTATGTTAAAGAAAACAAAAACAAAAAAAACCAAACAAAAACTCCAGGCGCTCTCTAATATTGAAGTCAGATGTTTTAGGAGCTGAGACGAGTCTCTATCTGTCCACTTTTTTTTTTTTTTTTTCATTCTTTTATATCGAGGATAATGGAATAAGCACTTATGCGCTTTTTTACATCCAGTCTCCGTGTGTGTGCGGTTTTGTAAATTCTGTCATCTGTTCCCACCGGCACCCAATGGCCTACTCTTACGAAAAGCGGAAAAGGATTAACGTGTGCGCAAGATGTTCTGCGTGCGTTCGCACACGGGGCCTTGGTTTATAGTCTCATTCGAAGGACTTTGGGGAGATTGAAGTCTGCACTGATGTTAACTCCAGGGGAAAATATCCCCTTGTCTGTCTGTCTGTCCGTTTCCTTTTGTGTCTCTGTTCCCCTCTTCCCCTCACCCCTCCCATCCCTCCCCCCGCCCCCTCTCTCTGTCTCTTTGTGAATGGTGTTTCTAGGCGAGTCTGTTTCCATGTTAATTTGTTTGTCTGTCAGTTCTGTCGCTGAACCTAATTGCATGTCTGTCTGTTTGTCCGTTGATCCGCTCGTCTGCAGTCTGTCTGATGCCTCTTTCTCTCTGTCTTTTGTCCTCGTCTCTGTGTTCATCTCTCTGTTTCTAAGTACCTCTGTCTCCACTGTCCATTTCTCTGTCTTTCTATTTCTCTGTCTTGTTATGACACTTTTAAATCCAGCCTCAAGACATATTTATTTCAAACCTAAGATTTCCCCCCTCCTGTTTCATATCAGAACTATACCACCTTCACTAACCCATGTCCTATCACCCTGCTAAAGTATACGACCTGTGTGAGTGTGTGTGTGTGCTTTTGAAAAAAAACCATTTGACTATTGACATTTTATTTCATAGATTTTGTCTTCAACGCGCCATGTTTGTAATATCTGTTTGTTTAAACTATTGATTATTTATC
>CM054134.1:98983027-99008027 GCA_028751875.1 Rapana venosa
GTGCTCCTGCCTGCCCTGAACCCAGCTTGTTCCTCTGCAAGGTGTTCTTCTGCCTCCTTCTTGAGTCGATTCAAAATAACTTTGAGCATGATCTTGCTGGCGTGGCTGATGAGGCTGATTGTTCTATAGTTTTGGCATTGGTGTAAATTCCCCTTCTTGGGCAGGGGTATGATGAGTGATTGTGTCCATTCTGTTGGCCACTGTTTTTGCCTCCCAAACCTTCTGACAGATAGCTGTAACATATGTGATGAGTGTTTCGCCACCATGCTTGAGCAGCTCTGCTGGTATATTGTCTGCTCCTGGGGACTTTCCTACTGGTAAGCTGCGGATGGCTTCTTCCACTTCTTCCCTCAGTATAGGTAATGGCGAGGGTGCTCTTGATGTTGCTTCTTTCTCTTCTATTATGCTCTTGTCAGGTTGTATTGGGTAGTTGTACAGTTCTTGACAATATTCAGACCACCTGTTCAATGCAGCTGAGCTTTCTGTGAGGAGGTTTCCGGAGCTGTCTTCAATGACTGATGATTTGGTTTGAAGTGGTTTTGTGAGTTTCTTCAGGGTGTCGTATGCCTTTTTACTGTTGCCCACTTTCATGCTTTTTTCGATCTCATCACATTGATCACTGATCCACTTCTCTCTGACCTTTAACATTGACTTCTTCACGAGATTGTTGGCCTCCCGGTATTCTTTAGGGTTGGAAGACCTGGTTGGTTTCAGTGCTCTTCTTGTATCGCAGAGGTTCAAGATGTCATTGGTAGTCCATGGCTGGTGTTTATTCCTCTGACGACCGAGTACCTCCTCTGCTGTTTCTCGAACTGCCTCATTAAAGTTGTTGGTGAGGTCATTGATGTCATTGTCCAGGAGGGTTAATGCCGCAAAACGTCCGCCAAGCTTAGTTTGGAAGATCTCCTCGACATCTGGATCTTTCAGTTTGTCCACGTCAAATTTGATACGTGGGTTTGCAGGCTGTTTGTTTTTCTTCAGCTTCATTTTGAATACCAGCAGCACAAGGTCGTGGTCGCTGCCTTTGTCAGCTCCAGGGTAGGTTCTTGTTCTGGCTCTGTTGATACTGGATTTGAAGCGCCGTGGTGTTAAGATAAAATCTATTTGGTTATGGATCTTGCCGTTTGGCGCATGCCAGGTTGTCCTCCTTGACTGCTTGTGGGGATAGAGGGTATTGGCAATGGTAAGTCTGTGGGTGCAGGCAAACTCCAGCAGACGTAGTCCCCTGTCGTTGGTCTCCCCAGTTCCAAACTGACCAACTGTTCCAGCCCATTGGTTGTACGAGTCAGGACCTACTTTGGCGTTAAAATCACCTTGGATGATGATGATGTCCTTCTTGGGTATTTTCATAATGGTCTCTTCAAGATCTTCGTAAAATTCTTCTACTTCTTCATCTGCATGGTCACATGGTGGTGCATAGATTTGTATGATGGTGATGTTCTTGGGCTTGGCCGACACCAGGATGCTGATAATCCTGCTGGAAGCCGGTGTACAGCTGATAATGCACCCCACTACTTCCTTTCTGACACGTCTGGTCAAATAATAATATAAAAAACAATGATAAAGATAATGATAATTATGACGATGATGATGATGATGATGATGATAATGATAAAAATTTTAATGATAATAATAATATATCTGTCTGTCTGTCTATATTAATTTTTTTTTATACTCTTTTATTTATTTTACTGTTTTATTTTGAGGATAATGGAATAAGCACTCATGCTTTTTTTAATCCTGTCCCCGTGTGTATGCAGTTTTGTAAATTTTGTCATCCGTTCCCACCGGCACACAATGGCCTACTCTTCTGAAAAGCGGAACGGGTTTTAACGTGTGTGCAAGATGTTCTGCGTGCGTTCGCACACGTGACCTCGGTTTATAGTCTCTGTGTGTGTGTGTGTGTGTGTGTGTGTGTGTGTGTGTGTGAGTGTGCACGTGTGTGTATGTACATGTGTGTGTATCCATAAGCATGATTCGTACATCTACACCTCAACAAATCGAACCAAGTCTCTAGATTCTTTTTTCATTTTTTAAGTTTCTGACATCATCCAAACTAAAAACCAAGTCCATGACACAAACCTCCAAACAACAAAACCCCGACCAGTGAACACTAACATCCTTGATCACTCACAACAGAAGTGGCCAGAAGAAAATATGCCACATCACAGCTTAGGAGCTGTTTCTGCTTGGAGCAGCAGCAGCAGCAGCAGCAGCAGCAGCAGCAGCAGCAGCAGCAGCAGCAGCAGCAGCAGCAGCAGCAGCAGCAACATCTGTGTGGGTCCTGTCTTAACCTTCACTCTCATCATGGTCTTGCCAATCCTCAGAATGTTTATGACCCTGTGCCAGGCGTTGAATCTTCGGCATAAGATGTTTTAATGTGTTTTCTGTGGATTTGCGAATGGTTTAAAGCATTGCAGTGTGTGTGTGTGTGTGTGTGTGTGTGTGTGTGTGTGTGTGTGTGTGTGTGTGTGTGTGTGCTGTGTTTGTGTTTGTGTGTGTGTGTGTGTGTGTGTGTGTGTGTGTGTGTGTTGTGGTGTGTGTGTGTGTGTGTGTGTGTGTGTGTGTGTGTGTGTTGTGTGTGTATGTATGTATGTATGTATGTATGTATGTATGTATGTATGTATGTATGTATGTATGTATATATATATGTATGTATGTATGTATGTATGTATGTGTGTGTATGTATGTATGTATGTATGTATGTATGTATGTATGTATGTATGTGTATGTATGTACATATATATGTATTCATGTATTTGTGTTTTTATTTGTTTATTTGAATGTGTGTATGTATGTGTGTATGTATGTATGTATGTATGTATGTATGTATGTATGTATGTATGTATGTATGTATGTATGTATGTATGTATGTATGTATGTATGTATGTGTGAATGTATGTCTGTGTGAATGTATGTATGTATGTATGTATGTATGTATGTACATATGTATGTATTCATATATTTGTGTTTTTATTTGTTTTCTGTGCGTGCGCGTATGCGTTTGTGTGTGTGCATATGTTTCTGTGCTTGCGTGCATACATTTGTGTGTGGGTGTTAGTTTGTGTGGCCATGTATTCATGTGTGTGGAAATGTACCCGTACCTCCACGCATCCATACTTTTACATTATGTGGGTATGTTGGCTACTTATTCACAGTGTAACCGTATCATCAGCGTCAACACATGTACAAGGCCATACATTAGAGGAAGAATAAAGAAAATGATAATACGTAGTTTACAGCCATCGCTGTTGGCAGGAGAAGAAGAACACTACTGCACACTGTCCCGCATGTCTCCACTGTTCAGATCAGTTCATTTCATCATCATGATCATGATCATCACTAGTGTTTGCAGAAGGCTCCAGGTCTGAAATGAGTTTCCTGATCAACAATCTGTTACCTTTTTTCCCCCTCCCAACCTGTCACTTTGTGTCTGTCTGTCTGTCTCTCTGTTCGTTTTGTCTGTCTTGTTTGTCTGTTCCGCTCTTCTCTGTGTCTGTCTTTCTTGTTCACTGTTATTTTTATTAAAAAAAATATGTTTTGGTTTTGTATCTCTATCTTTTTTGTCTGAGAGAGGTGTGTGTGTGTGTGTTTTGTGTGTGTGTGTGTGTGTGTGTGTGTGTGAGAGAGAGAGAGAGAGAGAGAAGAGAGAGAGAGAGAGAGAGAGAGAGAGAGAGAGAGAGAGAGATAGAACGAGAGAGAGATGGAGAAAGTTCGTGTGTGTGTGTGTTTATGAACGTGCACGTTTACCTGGGTGCATGTAAATGTTTTTGCGTATATGTGTCTGTGTGTATGTATGTGTGCGTGCATGCGTACGTGTGTGTGCTCATGCGTGGTTGCGTGTGTGCGTGCGCGTGTGTGTGTGTATGTGTGTGCGTGCCGACGTGCGTAGTGCATGTATGCATGCATACAGAATGTGCGCGTGCGTACGTACGTGCATGCGTGCGTGTGCCTGCATGCGTGATTGCGTGTGTGTGCATGTGTGCGTGTGAATGTATTTGTCTGCATGTGCACGTGTACGCGCATATGTTTGTTTATGTGTGTGTGTATGTTTGAGTGTGTAGAATGCGTACCTACCTGCATGTGTATGTGTTTTTCTTAAAATCTCATTAGTCAAGTAAAATGACAGTGTCGCTTTATTGTTGCCAGTGATGGCTGCACAAAGCCAGCGAGATGAGAAGAGCCAACATGCAGTCATTCTTTTGGTCCCCATCTTCTCCCAGCTAAAGAAGCATAACTGCATCGTTTCCTTCTGTTTGCAGAAGGCTTCACAGCCCAAATGGGTTTCCTGACCAACAATATGCTGCTAACTTTGCGCTTCTTTTATACCTCTAGATTGTTAACTTGTCTGCTTGTGTGTTTGTATGTCCTTGTGTTTGTCAGTCTGTGGGTTTGTCTGTCTGCCTGTCCTTGCGTTTTGCCTGTCCATGTGTTTGTTTGTTTGTTTGTCTGTCTGTCTGTCTGGTTGTATCTTTACTTCTATTTTTCTTTCTCTTTCTTTGTCCCCTGTTTTTTCTTGTTACATTTCCTACTGTCTGTTTTAAAAAAAAAGTCTGGTTCGTCGTTTGCCTGTGTGTTTCCTTAACTAGCTGATTTTATGTTTCACAGCCTGTGTGTATGTGTGAGAGAAACAAAGAGAGAGAGTGTGTTACCTCTTGACCACTGTGTGTGTGCATGTGTGTGCGCGCGCGCGTGCGTGCGTATGTGTGTGTCTCTCTCTCTCTCTCTCTCTCCCTCTCTCTCCCACCCTCTCCATCTCTCTCTCTCTCTCTCTCCACTCCTCTCTCTCCTCTCCCACCTCTCCACTCTCTCTCTCCCCTCTCTCCCTCCCCCCCCACTCTCTCTCCCCTCCCCCATCTCTCTTTCTCTTCATTCTTTTTCTCTCCTCTTCTGTGTATGTGTCCCTCTCTGTTACTTTTCCCCTTTCTTTAAAGGATGGTAGAAGACGATACAATAACAACATATATTTATATGGGCAACACAGAAGCATGTGTAAAGATCACCGAGCTAGGAAAGTAATAAGAAAAAGTAGGATAAAACAACAAGAAATCCTATTTATACATGCATTGATACAAACACACGAACAGGCAGAACAACAGAAAGATTGAAAGACAGACAGATAGACAGACAGACAGACAGAGAAACTGTTTTACAAAGAAACTGTCCTACAGACAAACTGCCTTTCATACTTCGTAGCAGATGGCCATGTGGACTGTTTGGTCATTGAACTAACTGTATGTACTTTATTGTACTGTTTTGTATTGTATTGTATATCCTTTCAGTCATAGCAGATTTGTCTGTCTGGAACTCTAGCTGCTTTACCCGAAGAGAGCATGTCGCCACAAGAACAGTGCGACCCATTTTTCGTATTCCTGTCTGTATGTTTATTTGTTTCCCTATTAAAGTGACATTTTCTTTCTTACGGAAACCTTGCCAAGGGCAACTTTCTTGTTGCTGTTGGTTCTTTTACGTGCACTTATTGTGTTACACAGGAAACCTCGGTTTAAATCTCATCCACAAGACTAGCACCAAGGCACACCACACAGGGTCTTTAGAATGGAAAAAAAGTCATCATGGGGAAACAGACATAGAGACAGAAATATCTTCTTCTTCTTCGAACGCTCAGACAGCAATTATTGTTGTCTGTATTATGAGCGAAAATATATCACGCTGCCGTTAAGCGCCTGACAAGTCAGGCCCAGCGCATCCGGCTTTGGAATATAAAGATCCGTGGCAGTTTTCTTGTGGTGAAATGCTCTCCTCGGGAAGAGTAGCCAAGAACAGGAATCGAACTTGCGGGTTCTGAGTTTCCAGACACGTGTTCTGCCTCTAGATCACGATCTACGGCGCCATCACGCCCAATGTGCTGCAGGCTGTTTCATTCACTACGCCAGTTAGGGCTCAAGGACATATTTCACAACGACGACCGTTGTTTGTTTTCCCTCTAAACGAAACTAACAAAACAAATAAGGAATACATTTCTCACGCCAAAAAAAAGTGTGTGTGGTTGGCATTGATTTTTTTTGGCAATGTCTTCTTTTTTTTTTTTTGGGGGGGGGGGGGTGTTTTTCGTTGTTTCAAATTTTTAACCATGAACAAATCGTGTAGATATATTCATTCTTACATTCTCTCCATCTCTCTCTCTCTCTCTCTCTCTCCTCTCTCTCTCTCTCCTCTCTCTCTCTCTCTCTCCTCTCGCTCTCTCACCCTCTCTCTCTCTCTCTCCTCTCTCTCCTCTCGTCTCTCTCCTGTCTGTCTGTCTGTCTGTCTGTCTTCTATCTGACTGGCATGTACATAAACACACACACACACTGAAGAAAAGCAAATGTATTGCTTATTTAATGTACCATCTGGAAATAAAGATTTGATTTGACTTGACTTGACAGACACGCACGCACACACACACACAGCGCGCGCGCGCGCATGCACATACACACATACACTGAAAAAGCAAATACATTGCTTATTCAATGTACCATCTGGAAATAAATGATTTTGACTTGACTTGAACACACACACACAACACACACAACGCACACACACACACACACACACACACACACACACACACACACACACACCACACACACACACACACACACACACACACACACACACACACCACACACACACACACACACAACACACCCCACACATCACACACACACACACACACACACATACACAAACAGCTCTTCCCCCAAAAATGATTGGTACAAGTCATGAAACAGAAACAGCAGAACCTACCAACACGAGCAGATACACCGACCAAAAACCTAAAAAAACCCAACTCCACAGAACAGCCAAAGCACTAGGGAAGGACCGATGCTGTGCTCAATGCACGATGTTGCTGGTGGGCAAGAAGTAACAGGCCTAAGAGGATTCCAAACCCTGACGACTTGCTGCAGCAGCTCTTTCAAGATGAGGAAACCTTTTTTTCCTCTCCTCCTCTCTCCTTTTCACGGTAATGCACAGCAAACAGCCCCTGCCCTACTGCATGTCTGAAGAGAAGAAAAGACTTTGGGACCGACCATGTATGTACACAGGTCAGCGACATGAGAGAGAGACACACACATACGCACACACAAACAGACAGGCAGACAGAGAAAGAGAGACACAGATACAGGCAGAGACAGACAGAGATACCGAGACAGAGACATAACAGAGAGAGAGAGAGAGAGAGAGAGAGAGAGAGAGAGAGAGAAGAGAGAGAGGAGAGAGAGAAGAGAGACACAGAAGACAGGCAGAGAGAAGAACCAGAACAGAAACCAGAGATTACCGAGACAGAGACATACAGAGAGAGAGAGAGAGAGAGAGAGGGGAAGAGATAGAGAGAGAGAGAGAGAAGAGAGAGAGAGACAGACAGACAGACAGACAGACAGAGACGGAGAGACACCGATACAGGCAGAGACAGACAGATATACCGATACAGAGACAGAGAGAGAGAGACAGAGACAGACAGACAAACAGAGAAAGAGAGACACAGATACAGGCAAAGACAGACAGAGATACCGAGACACACACAGAGAAGAGAAGAGAGAGAGAGAGAGAGAGAGAGAGAGAGAGAAGAGAGAGAGAGAGACGACAGACAGACAGACAGACAGACAGAGACGGAGAGACACAGATACAGGCAGAGACAGACAGAGATACCGAGACAGAGACATACAGAGAGAAGAGAGAGAGAGAGAGAGAGAGAGAGAGAGAGAGAGAGAGAGAAGACAGACATACAGACAGACAGACAGACAGACAGAAAGTCAGAGAATAAGAAAGAAGTCAATGTCTTTATTTCATAGGTGGTTCAAAGCCATTATATCGCCTCTATTCAAAGGGCACTATGGGCACACAACTTAAATATACACGCGTATGTGTATGCACGCGCGTGCGTGCGCGTGCGTTGCACACATATCCACACCCCACATACACACACAAACACACTCACTTACACCCCCCCCCCCCACACACACACATACACATACACAAAACGCCCGTGTCACACGCACATGCACACACAACACAAACACCTGCACACGTGTCCATACATACACGCACATGCATACACACAATCACACAACACATCACATAACACAAACACAGAAACGATAGACAGACAGACATACAAACACACGCGAAACACACACAATCTAACAATCACCCTATCAGATAAAAAATACAACAACAAACGATACAAAAAGCAAAAAAGAAAAGAAAAATAATTGCACAGACTAAAGTACAAGAAACAGAAAACTGTAACAGAACACACCGATAGGAAAATCGTGGAACATTTGAGAACGAAAGAGAAGCACAGCGGGGCAGAGAGCTTGAATGGTATCCGGTCATTCCACTCCCCTTCTACAATGAAGGAGAACAGCTTGTAAGCAATGAAAGAATCCAGATTGAAAAGCAGAGACGCAATGCAATGTAAAAAAAACCAAAAAGTAAACCCCAAACAAAAAACCAAAAGCAAAACAAAAAAAAAGAAAAGGAAAAAGCCATGGAATGAAAGATGTTTACTGCTGTTAGTTCTTTGTGATTGGCTGAATCTGCTATTATATTCATTCTTCTTGCCCCTGATTGGCTTCCAGAGACGATTGTTGATTTGCCCTCTTCTCGCTCCATGTCTGTGCGTCTGTCTGTCTGTCTTTGTCTGTCGTTTCGATTGTTTGTCTTTCTCCCCATTCTTTTGTTGTGTGTTGGTTTGTTGTGTGTTGGTATATGTCCGTTTTCTGTTCTATTGTCTGGTTTTTGGTTGTTTGTCTCTCTGTCTGTGCTTCAGGACAATGTGTTTGTCTGTTGGTCTGTGTGTCGTTATTTTTTTATATCTGTCCCACCTGCCTGTCTGCTACCTGTCTTTCTCAATTTCTGTTTTCTCTGTATGGTCTGTCCACTGTCTCGCTTCTCTCTCTCTCTCTCTCTCTCACTTTTCTCCTCTATAATAATAATATATATATTATTATAAATAGTGTTTTTTCCAAGTCTCCGCAAATTGTTAGCTTTTCTCTCTCTTTATCTCTCTAGGTATCTATGTCTCTCCATGTCTCTCTGTTTCCCTATGTCTCTCTGTCTCTCCATGCCCCTCTGTCTTTCTGGATACTCTGTAGCCGTCTCCTTTCTTTCCCTTCTTGCCAAAAGTCATCGAATATTGCAGATTACCATTTCAATCTTGATAATAAAAGTAATCATGCTGAAAACATTTCCCTTTTTATAATCATATAATAATAGTGTGAAAAAAACACCAAATCTTTCAGACTAAATTTTGAGCTATTGCTCTCCTCTCTCTCTCTCTCTCTCTCACTCTCTCTCCTCACATCTTCCTCACCTCTTGTGTAGCTGACCATCTTCTGAATAAAACTGACAAACACAGCACTCATCAACACATACACTCTCTCATCTTGCGTCTTCTTCCCCTCTCTCTCTCTCTTCTCCTCTCTTCTTTGTAGTTATGGCCTTAGACGGGTTATCCTAATTAAACATTCTCTCTACTCTTCTCTTCATCCCCTCTTCTCTCCTCTCTCTCATTGTTATTGTGTATTAATAAAGGCATATTCATACTTCGATTTTCAATAATTTTGGACTTGTTGGGCTGTACTTGAAGGGTCCAGTGAATCTCCTATTTTAATATCTTTTACACGGTAACAACTATGTGTACTATTCTACAGATGAAGGTTTTTCAATTTTTCATCTATAAATTGGCTTCTCTCTCTCTCTCTCCCCCATTCGTCGTCTCTCTCCCCCTCTCTCCTCTTCGTCTCTCCCTCTCTCTCTTCTCTCTCTCTCTGTTGTTTTTGTTAGTTTACTTTGTTCTTTGTTGGAATTGATTTGGATTTTCGCCTTTTTATTTTGTTTTGGTTATATTTGTTGTGCTTGTTGTGTGTGTTGTTGTTGTGTTTGTGTGTGTGTTGAATGGGGAACTGCGTTTTTTTGTTTTTTTTGTATGATTGTTTTTTTGTTTTTCATTGTTGTGTTTTTGGTTATTATTTTTTTTCTCATTTGTTTATTTGATGTTTTTTTTTACTTGTTTTTTGTTTGTTTATTTTTTTTTGTCCTGCATTTTGTTGTTGGTGTTGTGGTGGTTTTTTTTTTTTCTTCTTTTTTTTATTTCTTCTTTTTTGTTTGTTGATGTTTTCTTTTTTGGGTTTGGTTTTTTTTTTGTTTTTTTTTTTTTTTTTTTGGGGGTGGGGGGTTTCTGGGTATGTTTTGTCTTTTGCTCGTCTGGGGTTGTTTTTGTTTGTTTTTTTTTTTCTTTTGCTCTTTTCCTTTAAAAAAGTTTTTTTCCTTGCTTCCTCTGCTTGAAGTATGAGTATGAGTGCATTTTTAAAGTGACCCATGGCGGGGACGGATGTAAAAAAGAACATGAATCTATCATTATCCTGGAAAAAAAGAATTTGTTTCTATTACTACAATGTGTAGATGTTCTTTTTATGACTTTATTGGCTTTCCCCTTTTATTATGAGAGTGTTGGGTATGCCTTATTTTATTACCAGGCATTCAATTGCATGACATATTTTAAAAGTGGTTTGGGGGTTGATCGTGTGCTAGGAGTGGGCTATTTAGTATACCTTTAAACCCCCCCACCCCCACCCCCCCACACACACTCAAACACCACACACAACACACCAACACACACACACACACAGCAAAAACACACACCCACACCCACCCACGCTCAAACACACACACCACACACACACACACACAACAACAAAACAACGCTCAAACCACACACACACACACACACACACACACACACACATCAAATACTATCACTCACCCCACCTATTCTCTCCCTAAAGACTGTATAGTTTTTAATTTCTTCTTGTTTGTTCGTTTATTGTGGGGTGAGGGAAAAAATTATTTCATTTCAGACATATAATTTGAAACATATATCTAAATGAGTGTTAATGGATTCGCATACTGTTTTGGGATTTATATTTGGATTATCTCTGAAATACACACCCACTCTCTCCCGTCTCTTCTTCCTCTCTCACCTTTATCGTCCTGCTTATAGTCATAGTATATCGATGAAGGATTTCATATTTTCATATTTTCAATTTCTTTATTGACGCCACGTACTTAAGTTTAATGAGTGCCCTATTCAATACCCTTTTAATTATGTGTACAAAGTATGTTACCATTTGAACAAAAGTGTAGATGTTTATCTTAGAACTATTAAGTTGGTTGTGTATTTTCTGGCCTTTGTGACCTGTCTGTTGTTGTTGTTTGTCTGTTTTCCTCTTTTTAAACATCTTTTTTGGTTTGGTTTTTCCTTCTCTTTTTTGTTTGTTTGTTTTTGGTTAGGGTTTTTTTGGGGGTGGGGTAGGGGTGGGGTATTCTTAGTTTTCTTTAATTTCTTGCTTGGGGGGGGGGGGGGAGGTGTTGTTGGGGAGCTTGAAAAGGGTTATTTTTGTTTTTTTGAAACTTATAATTGGGTTTCATTTTAATTCCTCCTACTTTTAAAAACTTTGCTTATTCATTAAACCTGATAAAATTTTCATTTTCATGTTTTGACTTTCTTAATGTTTTTTGATAGCTACTTCTTTTATATGTGAGGTACTTGTTGTATTATTAAACTTAGTTTTGGTTTTTTCCTTTTTTTACACTGGTTTTTTTTTTGCTTTTATCTTTTTAGTTATTGGGGGGAGATGGTTTTTCCTTTGTAAAAATTTTTTAAGTTTTGTTGGGGGGGTTTATTAGTTTTTTTATTTAAATTACTTGGATTTGGATAATTTTTGAGGGAAAGTTTATCCTGGTAAATGAATGGATGGTTGGTTAATTTACCTAAGGGTGGGTGAAAAATTTTTATCTTTATTCCCGGTCAAGGGGTTTTAAGGGATACAATGTCTTGTAACCCCTTTAGAAAGGGGAAAAGTTTTAAAGCTAAATTGTATTTTGCTGCTATCTAAAAATTTTTTTTTTATCCTTTTTTTAAGGTGAGACTGGGTATTTCGGTAGTTTACTGGTTTTCCATAGTAAAAAAATATTTCTTTCTTTTAAAAAAAGAACAAGAGCAAATAATTTTCATTTAGAAATCTTACTCTCTGCAATGTGGTCAATGAATGATGCTTTTTAAAAAGAAATTTACTTTCGAAGAGTGTTATGTTTTAGCTTTCCATTGTTAAGTCCAGTTTTAATAGAGATTAAAACATCAACCTGATACTGCTTAATATATAAATGATTTGTAGATTTTCCCCCCATTTTGAGCTAGCTCTTAGAAAAAAAGCTTTGTTATGCTTTTATTCCTCATACTGCATTCATTGTTAGCAATTTGGCAAATCCTGTCACTGTGTGCGTCATTTATTCCTCAAAATAAATTCATTGTTACTTGTATTTGATGAATTCTGTCACTGTGTGCGTCATTTATTCCTCAGAATGCATTCATTGTTACTTGTATTGGATAAATTCTGTCACTGTGTGCGTCATTTATTCTTCTGAGTGCATTTGTTGTCTGTCACTGCCTGTGTCATTTCTTCCTCAGAATGCATTCATTGTTACTTATATTTGATAAATTCTGTTACTGTGTGTGTCATTTCTTCCTCAGAATGCATTCATTGTTACTTGTACTTTGCGAATTCTGTTACCTTGTGTGCCATTTATTCCTCAACATGCGTTCATTGTTACTTGTACTTTGCAAATTCTGTTACTGTGGGCGTCATTTAATCTTGAGAATGTATTCATTGTTATTTATAGCTGATGAATTATGTTACTGTGTGCGTCATTTCTTCCTTAGAATGCATTCCTTGTTACTTGTACTTTACAAATTCTGTTACCTTGTGTGCCATTTATTTCTCAACATGCGTTCATTGTTACTTGTACTTTACAACTTCTGTTACTCTGTGTGACATTTATTCTTCAGAATCCATTCATTATCTGTTACTGTGTGCCTCATTTCTTCCTCAGAATGCGTTCATTGTTTCTTATAGTTGATAAAATTAATGTCACTGTGTACGTCATTTCTTCCTCAAAGCATTCACTGCTGACCAGCACTTGGCAATTTCTGCGCTGCTGTGTGCGTCACTGCTGTGTCTCCTGACTGCAAACTAGAGCAAGCAGCCGCCTGGTATGTATGCGGTGACCAGAATGACGGGGGCTGGGACACCCAAACACGCACATTCCTGTTATGCCACATGCTTTCCATCCCTCCCATGTTGCCTGGACAACCAGTGACATGGGACATCACCTCAGCGCGGCATGGCATCGTCTGCAGTTGTCCGCCCTCTGGTCAAGAATGCAGAGAATTTTAGGGCGATCCTGTCAGTAAGCCAGTCCATTCTCTTTTATTGGTTGTTGGTTGTTTTGTGTGTTGTTTTTTTACAGGTTCTTTGGTCGTTTGTCTGAGTTTCTGTAGGTTAGGTTGAGGACCTTTGCGTTTTTCTGTCGGTTTGTATTAAAAATGTGTGTGCTGGTGTGTGTGCTGGTGTGTGTGTGTGTGTGTGTGTGTGTGTGTTATTTTTTTTTTTGTATATTTAATTAATTTTAATTTTAATCTATTTTTTTATATCGAGGATAATGGAATTAAGCATTAGTGCTTTTTTAATCGATCCGTGTGTTGCGTTTTGTAGTTCTGTCATCTGTTCGAAACAACAAGCCAAATTAAAGAAAAGACGGAACAGGATTATATTATCGAAGACTTTGGAGAGTGGAGTCTGCAATGACGTAACTCAGAGGAAATACCTTGAACGAATCGAACCAGTTGATCTAATGCGACGCAATGTCCAAAACAAGCTATCTCTGTTGTTTGCGTGCGCGCGGGGTGCGCGGATGCTTGTAGTGTCAAATTTAATCTGTTAATATCTATGAACGGAATGTGAAAAGATTCGAAGAATGCGTTGAATGTGCTATTTCACTCAAATAATAATTAAGAAACAAAACAAAACAAAATAAGAAAGAAACGAACAAATTAATACAAACTAAACAAAATGAACAAACGAACAACGAATGAATAAAATGAATAGATGAATTAATCAATGAATGAGAAAAGAAATAAAAGAAGGAATGGAAAATCATAGTAATGCAGGAAAGAAAGACAGACAGAAGAAGAAAAAAAACGAAAGAAAGAAGAAAGGAAGGAGGAAAAGAAGGAGGGAGAAAGAAAGGGCGGAAAAAAAGAAAGGAGGGAAGCAGGGAGGAGGGAAAGAACGAAGGAAGTCAAGTCAAGTCAAGTCAAGTCAAAAACACTTTAATCATTCCATGAAGGGCAATTATAATACTGACAGGCACAATGATACCTATAATTATCTCACAAGACACAAGAAAAACACATTTCATATTGTTATAAGCATTCCAAGATAGCTTAAAAAAATTATCATACACAAACCCAGGTGCGCGCACACACACGCACCGCGTACACACACACACACACCAATGCAGGAATACAATATTGTACAAATACCATTGATTGGAAAAGAAATAACAACTTTTTGTGTGCGTGCACGCACGTGCGCATTCACACACACGCGCACACCCATACATACACACACCAATATATGAACACAGTTTTATCATACATACACACACACACACACGTGCACCCGAGCACCATAATGACCATTATCTAGTAAAGACATACACACACACACACACACACACACACACACACACACACACACACACACACACACACACACACACACACACACACACACACCGCACAATTTAGAAATCAGAAGGAGATATGGTAACAAAGACCACGATGGATACAAAGCTTGCACCCTTTACTTCAACACGCCGACTTTAAAACTGACTCTCCTTAACTCCAAGACAGACCATCAACTGAAGGCACCACACCTTCATGCAGCCTGACACTGGCAAGTTGAACCTGGCCAGACCCCTCTCTCTCTCTCTCTCTCTCTCTCGCTCTCTCTCTCTCTCTCTCTCTCGCCTCTCCTCTCCTCTCCTCTCTACGCTCTCTCCTATATATATATATCCCTCCCCCTCTCTCTTTCTTTCTCTCTCTCTCTCTCTCTCTCTCTCTCTTTCTTTCTCTTTCTCTTTCTTTCTCTCTATCTCCCTCCCCCTCTCTTTCTCTCTCTCTCTCTCTCTCCTCTCTCTCTCTCTCTCTCTCTCTCTCTCTCTCTCTCTCTCTCCTCTCCACTCTCTCTCTTTCTTTCTCTCTCTCTCTCCCCCCCTCTCTCTTTCTTTCTTTCTCTCTCTCTCTCCCTCCCACTTTCTCTCTCTTTCTCTCTCTCTCTCTCTCTCTCTCTCTCTCTCTCTCTCTCTCTCTCTCCCCTCCCCCTCTCTCTCTTTCTTTCTCTCTCTCTCTCTCTCTCTCTCTCTCTCTCTCCTCATCTCTCTCTCTCTCTCTCTCTCTCTCCTCCCTCTCTCTTTCGTTCTCTCTCTCTCTCTGTCTCTCTCTCTCTCTCTCTCTCTCTCTCTCTCTCTCTCTCTCTCTCTCTCTCTCTCCCTTCTCCCCCCCCCCCTCTCTCTCCAAGTCGAACATCATTGCATGTAAAATAAAAGTGTATGTACATCGTTCATACCACCAGCCATCAGTACCTGGCATACACTTCTATGAAAAAAACAAAACACAGGCGTTTTAACAAACTTACAATTTTTTTCTGCATATTTTCTCTCACGAGAGGACATAGATTATTGTCTCATCGGACAAAAAATATCACTGGATATAAAAGGTAAAGGTGTCCCATAACCTTTAACATCGTAGGGGAGCGAGACATCGGAGACCTCAACTTCTCCAAGGGCCAGCATTTTGAAGTCGGCGCCCATCTCCTCTCCCTCGCTGCTTTACCTTCCCTGACTCTAAAGAGGGCAGGTACCCATTTACAGCTGGGTGAACTGGGGGAACTGTACTGAAGCCAAGGCGCGCAAACGGTCACCCATCCAAGGGGTAACCACCGCTCGATGCTGCTAAACCTTAGCTGAGGGAAAAGCGAGTGCTCCGACCACTGAGCTGTCCCGTCCACCATATCACCCACCACGCATCCTTCATTACTCCAGATAGCTCAGCAGCAGAAACCTCGGGCAGGGCAGGAGACAGAAGGCTTTGCTGGCTGTGTGCAGTGCCTGATCAAAGGGCCTGGCTTCCAGACACACCACCCTGACGTCATGCTTCATGAGAACGCTGCTGTGCATCTCTCTGTCTGTCTGGCTGTCTAGTCTGTCTGTCTAGTCTGTCTGTCTGCATGTGTGTATGAGTGTGTTGTGTTGTGTGTGTGGTGATGTGTGTGTGTGTGTGTGTGTGTGTGGTGAGTGTGTGTATGACTGGGTGTCTGTTTGTCTGGCTGTCTGCCGAATCTATTTTGTTTCTCTGTGTGCTTGTCTGACTGTATGTCTATCTTTCTTGTATTCTTTTATTTCGCGAATAATGGATCGTGTGCTTTTTTCTTTTTTTTACATGCACTCTCCGTGTGTATGGCATTTTTGTCAATTTTGTCATCTGTTCCCATCCGGTCTGTCTGTCTGTCTGCCTGTGTGTATCTGCCTGTATACCTGTCTATCTGTCTTCCTGTCTGTGTGTCTGCCCGACTGCCTATCTATCTGCCTGCTTGTCTGGATTTTTTATGTCTGACTGTCTGTCTGTCTGTCTGCCTGCCTATATGTCTGCCTCTGTGTGTGTATGTGTGTGTGTGTGTGTGAAGTCAAATCAAGCCAAATTTTTATTTCCAGATGGTACATAGAGTAAACAATGCATTTGCTTTTTTACATCAAGCCATCTATCTAAGAACAAATTTCTTAATGTGTGTGTTTGCGCACGCGCGCGCGCGTGTGTGTGTGTGTGTGTGTGTGTGCGTCTGTGTGTTTCCGTGTTTGCGTGTCTGTGTGTCTGTTGGTGTGCCTGCAGGTGATGGGGCATCAGACAGCAGGGTGAGCAGTGGCTGATTGCAGAAGTTGATTACTGGCAGTGTGGGCAAGACTGGGAGCTTTGCCAGCACAGCACAGCAACCTGTACCTAGCCTTGCCTGTATGTACCGGGGCAGGGGGGGGGGGGGGGGCATGAGGTGGGTGGGTCTGGGTGCTGGGGGTAGTGGGGGGGGGAGGTTTTGGAGTACACTCGCACAAACTTAAGCACACACACACACAGTCAGAATGGGAGGCGGACACATACAGAGACACACGGACGTAATAGATACTTACCTGTATACCTACCTACCTGCCTACCTACCTACCTACCTACCTGCCTACGTACGTAGGTACCTACATACATACATACATACATACAATGCATAATGCATACATGCATGCATGCATACTTATATACAGACATACACACATATACATACATAAATACATACATACATACACACGTACATACATACACACATACATACATACATACATACATACAAACATACATAATACATACATACACTATACATACATACATACACGCATACAAACATACATATCTACATACATACACACATACATTCATGCATGCATACATACATACATACATACACACATACATACAGACAGACAGACGCTAATGCAACACACACACACAAACAAACCACACGCATGCACACACACATACACACAAACACACACACACGCGGCGCATACATACATACATGCATACATACATACATACATACATGCATGCATGCATGCATACATACATACATACATACATACATACATTACATACATACATATAGACGGACAGTCAGACCCTAATGCAACACACACACACACACACACACACACACACACACACACACACACACACACACACACACACACGCTTTCTTTCTTTCTTTCTCTCTCACACGCACACTCCCCCCCTCCCCCCCTCCCCCCCCCCCACACACACACACAAACAACCTCCCAACCTTTAACATCCCTTCAAAATGAGACTTCACTTCTAGACTATACATACAAATCACAGTCCTAAAGTAAACAGCATCACATGAACGATAATAAACATTAGGCACAACATCATCGGTGTCTACTTTCCCTACAGACTAATGGACTACTTTACGCACAGCACTAAACAAACCCAACAGCGAACTGATACCACCCCCCCCCCCCCCTTCCCCACTAGGGCACAGGGCATAGGGCACCTGTTGCTGCGCAGAAACCTTTATCACATGCAGTATCCCCGTGACGTCACGTCTCATCATGCGTTATCAGTGCTTCCTAATTATAGGCCCGTCTGCCTGTCTGTCTGTCTTGTCTGCCTGTCTGTCTGCCTGTCTGTCTGTCTACCTTTTTTTCCAATGCCTGCTCCCCTGTCAGGAAGTCCTTCGGATAAGACTATAAACCGAGGCCCCGTGTGCGAGCGCACGCAGAACTTCTTACGCACACGTTAAATCATGTTCCGTTTTTCGAAAGAGTAGGCCATTGTGTGCTGGTGGGAATAGATGACAGAATTTACAAAACCGCCTACACTGGAGAACTGGATGTAAAAAAAAAGGCACATGAATACTTATTCCATTTATCCTCGATATAAAAGAATAAACAATTTTTAAAAAAAAAGGATGCCGGGTGGGGTGTGGGGGTGGGGTGGGGGGTGGGGGTGGGGGGGTGGGGTGGGGGGTGGGACTGTAAATATAAATGGTATCTCGGCATCACCTTCTGGAAATCCGGTACCGGGAATTCCCTCTTTTCTATCCTTCTCTTTGCTGTTCCTTTCCCCCCCCCCCCCCCCCCCCCCCCTGTTATCTGTCGGCCTCTTTTTGTCTAGTTTTTGCCTTCTTGGTCCATTCGCCTGCAGTTTGGGTTTTCTTCTCCACAAAGACCGAAAAATAACAATCCTTTCCTACGCCGAAGTCGGATGTTTAGGGCCCGACTTGTTAGGTTCTTAACGGCATCGCAACGGTGGTTTAAAATTTTGTTTTTGCTCATATGACAGGCAATAGTTGCTGTCTGAGTGTTGGAGGATGAAGAAGAAGAAGACATGCCTGCAAGTGGGTAGGCCACTATGCTGAAGGGTGCCGGCTAATGATAATGAAGTGATTTATCTTGTAGAGTTTTTGTTGTTGTTGCTGCTGCTGTTTTTGTTGCTGCTTTTGTTGTTGTTGTCGTCGGTGTTGTTGCTGCTCTCGTTGTTATTGTTGCTATTGCTGCTGCTGTTTTTGTTGCTTCTTTTGTTGTCGTCGTTGTTGTTGTTGTTGTTATTGTTGCTATTGCTGCTGCTGTTTTTATTGTCGTTGTTGTGGCTTTTGTTATTGTTGCTTTTGTTGTTTTGGGGCTTTCCCCAGCTTAACACCCCAGGGTCACCTGTAACGTGCGCTCTGTCTTACACAACACATCACACCTAGGACTTCATAACTATGAGACTGTCAGTGCACAATTTTAAACGTTTGCTTGCATTACTGATTTCGAAGACCTCACCATACAGGCAGTCATACTCCAACTTCAGAGAAAATTTATTTACACTTTTAGGAGAGTGTAGGCTGTTATACTAAGAGCTTGTCATGGTGGATGAGAATCTGAGTACTTCAAAGTACGCCACTGTTTACACCCACCATGAAGGTAGCCGCATTCCGACTTTGCGGATGTATGCTGGCTTTGTTCGAGTTTCCGTAACTCACCAAACGCTGACACGAATGACGGGATCTTTAACGTGCATATTTGATCTTCTGCGTGAAGGAAATCAAGGTAATGGCAGATCTGAATTTCAAGTTGACCTGGGAGATCGTAAAAACCCCAACTCTTAATTCAGCAGACGCCGCCGAGATTCGAACCCACGACTTCATGGACCCACGGGATAGGAGTCGAACAGGTATAACCTAGTGGCTATAGCGCTAATGAGACGTTCGTGGTGGTGATAATGATGATGATGATGATGATGATTGCGGTGAAGAAGATGATGATGATGATGATGATGATTGCGGTGAAGATGATGATGATGATAATAATAATTATAATTATGACGACTATGATGATGACACCAGTGATGATGATAATGAAAAAACATCAAGAGACTATCAGCTGTGTCTGGGCCCCCTCTTCGTGTTGTGCAAGGCAATTGCCGATGACATGAAATGAAACAAAGCCCACAGCAAGCTGCAGCAGCCCAGGCAACAGGGCCACAGGGCAACAGGGCCACAGGGCAACAGGGCCACAAGGACCACAGGGCAACAGGGCCACAGGGCAACAGGGCAACAGGGCCACAGGGCAACAGGGCCACAGGGCAACAGGGCCACAAGGACCACAGGGCCACAGAGATACAGGACCACAGGGCTACAGGGCCACAAGGACCACAGGGCCACAGAGATACAGGACCACAGGGCTACAGGGCCACAAGGACCACAGGGCCACAGGCTACAGGACCACAGGGTCACAGGAACACAGAGATACAGGGCCACAGGGCCACAGGGCTACAGGGCCACAAGGGCCACAGGGCCACAGAGATACAGGGCCACAGGAACACAGAGATACAGGGCCACAGGAACACAGAGATACAGGGCCACAGGGCCACAGAGATACAGGGCCACAGGCCACAGGGGCATAGAGATACAGGGCCACAGGAACACAGAGATACAGGGCCACAGGAACACAGAGATACAGGGCCACAGGAACACAGAGATACAGGGCCACAGGAACACAGAGATACAGGGCCACAGGAACACAGAGATACAGGGCCACAGGAACACAGAGATACAGGGCCACAGGAACACAGAGATACAGGGCCACAGGAACACAGAGATACAGGGCCACAGCAAACAGAGATACAGGGCCACAGGGCCACAGGAACACAGAGATACAGGGCCACAAGGGCCACAGGAACACAGAGATACAGGGCCACAAGGGCCACAGGAACACAGAGATACAGGGCCACAGGAACACAGAGATACAGGGCCACAGGGCCACAGGAACACAGAGATAGAGGGCCACAGGACCACATGGACACAGGGCCACAGGGCCACAGGCCAAGCACCTGTTGCTGTTCCCACAGACAGGGGCATCACGTGCAGTGGTCCTGCACCCCCACTGCCTCACGGCTTAGCAGTGCTCCAGGCCCCCCCCCTATAATTCTAATTATACCTGTCTGCCTTTTTGGTTTTTTGGTTTGCAGATGGTGGGTTCATTAGTATGACGAGTGCACAGCTAATGGTGCTGAAATGAATCATTTGTATGAAGTGAATTACCAGTTGAATGCCCGCTCACACAGACCCAGAGAAAGATACACAGACACAGACTCAGAGACACAGACACAGACGCTAGCACGGACACGACACACACACACACACACACACACACACACACACACACACACACACATACACACACACAAACTCCACCCACCCCTACCATCACCCCTACCCCTGACTGACACACACGCTTCATACCATTTTTCCCCCTAATATTGGGTGTGTGTTTTTTTTAAACAATTATTTTTATTTTTTGCTCCACAAGTGTTCTCTACTGTCATTTGTCACCCCCAAAACACAGGAGGGTAGCAGATCAGCTCATGGGGAAAAATGAGAGGAAACTTCAGGGAGCAGAGATATATTGTTTGGTTTGCCAGCTGTTACACACAGACAGACAGACAGAGACAGAGAGAGGCAGAGAGAGAGAGAGAGAGAGAGAGAGAGAGAGAGAAGTAAGGAGAGATAGAGAGACAGTAAGGGAGAGAAGAGAGACAGAGGAGAGAGAGAGAGAGAGAGAGAGAGAGAGAGAGAGAGAGAGAGGGGAGAGAGAGGAAGAGAGAGAGAGAGAGAGAGAGAGAGAGAGAGAGAGAGAGGAAGAGAGAGAGAGAGAGAGGAGGAGAGAGAGGCAGAGAGAGAGAGAGAGAGAGAGAGAGAGAGAGAGAGAGAGAGAGAGAGAGAGAGAGAGAATGGCCTGTCACACTTCCATGCCGTGGTACAGCCCATCATCACTCACTTGTTGTGTTGTCGTCCCCTGTGACTGCCAGATGACAGCCTATCAGAACAGCTGGAATGTTTCTTTAGCATGTTCTTTTTATCGGTCTGTTGTTCGTGTAGTTCGTGTAGATCCAGCGCTATATAAATTCCATATATTATTATTATCATTAGTTTTAAATATGGAGTTAATAAAAGCTTACTCTCTCTGCCTCTGTCTCTGTCTGTGTATGTCTTTCTCTCTATCTCTATCTCTGTCTGTCTGTCTGGCTATCAGATCTGTCTCTGTCTGTGTGTCCGTCCATTCTTTCCTTCCTTCCTTCCCTACATCCCTATTTTTTTCCTTCCTCCTTTTTCTTCATTCAGCCAGTCGTTGGTCAGCTCGTTCGTATCTCTACACACAGTACCACACTTACTTCAATCCCAGTTCTTCAAAACTTAGCATAAAAGAAGCCACGCTGTCGTGCAATTCGCTCGACTCCAGTCCCCCTCCCTCTCCCTTCTCCCTCCCCTTCCTCCTATTAAGAAAAAGTAAAGGTGTCCCATAACCTATGTGGTCGTAGGGGAGCGAGGCGTCAGAGACCTCAGCCTCTCCAGGGGCCAGCATATTGAGGGCGGCGCCCATCTTCTCTCCCTCGCTTCTTTACCTTCCCTGACCCTAAAGAGGGCAGGTACCCATTTACAGCTGGGTGAACTTGGAGAACTGTACTGAAGCCAAGGCTTACAGTCACCCATCCTCTTGGTAACCACGCTCGATGCTGCTTATCCTCGCTGGAGGAAAGCGAGTGCTCTGACCACTGAGCTATCCCATCCCCCAAATTAAGAACGCCTTCCTCCTACACAGACCACTAATCAAAAAAACCCACATCACCACAGGAATCGTAACACATGTTGGGACTAGTACACAGAACAGTGCCAAAGCCAGAATAATTTTTATGTCTGTTAGGAAGGAAGGTGGCAGGATGGTTAAGACGTTTGCCTGACAGCAAGTAAACCGTGAGGTTCTGGGTTCGATTCCCAGCCTCGCCCTTTCTTCCCAGTTTGACAAAAAAATCGAACAGAATGTCAACGTCCTTCGGATGAGACTATAACCCGAGGCCTCGTGTGCGAACGCATGCAGAACATCTTGCGCACACGTTAAATCCTGTTCCGCTTTTCGAAAGAGTAGGCCATTGTGTGCCGGTGGGAACAGATGACAAAATTTACAAAACCGCATACACACGGGGACTGGAGGTAAAAAAGCGCACGAGTGCTTATTCCATTATCCTCGATATATTAAAAAACCCACTTTGATTTGTTGCTTTACAAGATTCAGTGCTTTATAAATTCCATACATTATTATTATTATTATTATTATTATTATTATTATTATTATTATTGTTGATTGTTGCATATTTTTTTCGTTGGGAGGAGAGAGGAGAGGAAGAGGAGAGAGAGAGAGAGAGAGAGAGAGAGAGAGAGAGAGAGAGAGAGAGAGGAGAGAGAGAGAGATAGAGAGAGACAGAGACAGAGACAGAGACACAGAAAGACAGAGAAAGAGAGACACAGAGAGACAGAGACAGACAGAGAGACACAGAGAGACAGAGACAGAGAGAGGGAGGGAGGGGGAGGGTGTGGTGTCTGTTTCTGCACCACCTGTTGGGTGAAGGCAACGTGTTACAAATACAAGTGTGGCTGCTGTTGGTCCGCTGTCTGTCATCTTCCCTGCAGGGGGTATAGTACAGCAGGCCATGTGCTGCTGCTGCTGCTGCTGCTGCTGTGGAGCACGCCAGACTAATGACGGCACTGACAGGAGGAGAGGCAGAGAGCTGAGCACTCTTCCTTCAGCCTCACAGCTGGGGCCCTGTGAATCACTCAGTGCAGCAGGGTTCTTTTTGTTTTGGGATGACGGGGGGGGGGGGGGGGGGGGAGGGAGGGGGGGCAGGGGGGGGCAGGGGGGGCAGGGGGGGGGTAGGTGGGGGGTTGAGGGATGGAGGTGGGGGGGGAATGGGAGGAGGAGTGTGGCTGGACGCAGTGGGGTGGGATGTTGTTGGTCGGGGTTGGGGTGGGGGGTGGGGTGGGGTTGGGTAGGGTTAGGGGCGAGGTTTGGACTGGGTGGGATGGTGTGTGTGTGTGTGTGTTGTGTGTGAGTGCATGTGTGTGTAAGTGTGTGTGAGTGGGGTGGGGTGGGTGTGGGTGTGGGTGTGGATGGGTGTGTGTGTGTGTGATGTAGGAAAGGAGAGGATGGGTATGATTGATTGGTATTAAGAACTGCTTGTTGTTTGCCATTTTGTGGTTGTATGGTTGCTTTTGTTGTTAGTTGGGTTGGTTGGCTAGTTGGTATATCTTTTCTTTGTTTTACTCAGTTGGGTATTTGGCTGGTAACTTGGTAATTGTCTTTGCTTTGTGTAACAGTAAGGGAAAGTCCATGATCTGGTATTGATTCAGTAACAGCAGCAGCAGCAGCAGCAACAGCAGCAGCAGCAGCACCACCACCAGTAATAATAGGAGCAGCACATGGGAATATTTTGATAACATGAAAGCTGTCCCTGAAGTGTGAAATAAATCCCAAACACGCTGTACTGATTTTGACACCACAAGTCTGAGTTTGGTCATTTTTGACAGGTGCTCTTTAATTTCTGACAACTGAAGTACAAACAAATGTGGGTGGGCGGGAAAAAAACAAGTTATAAGCATTTTTCAAGTTAAAAAGAGCATGATACCAACACAACCGATCATCACAACAAGCAAAAACATGAACAGTGAGGTGTTAAGCTACAGATGTTTTTATGGCAAATAATGCTGCTGCTGCTGCTGCTGCTGCTGCTGCTCCTCCTCCTCCTCCTACTACTACTACTACTACTATTACTACTATTACTACTACTACTACTACTGCTGCTACTACTACTACCACTTCCACTACTACTACTACTACTACTACTACTACTACTACTACTACTACTACTACTACTACTACTTGCTACTGCTACCACTACTACTTCTACTACTACTACTACTACTGCTACTGCTACTACTACTACTACTACTACTACCTAATGATATGATTCTCGATAATTTAATTTACAAAATAAGTACAATAGTTAGGTACAGCAAACCATAGCAACTTTCAGGTTAAGTAATTATCAATGACATCTATTCTGTTATCCAAATCAAAATTAATGGAACATGAAGACCCTGCAGAAAAAACAATAACAGCATAATAATAAGCACACTCCCTTGCACACACTTCAAAGTAAGTA
>CM054134.1:99023027-99035527 GCA_028751875.1 Rapana venosa
GTCATGAGGAATCAAATAAATTCAATACCATACTCTCACCCAATAAAAAAACAAGGGGGAAAGGAAAGAAGGAAAACAAAACCCAGCCAAATCTATTTTTTTTTAAGGTCATTAGTGAGAGAAAAAGATAGAGAGAGAGAGAGAGAGGAGAGAGGATGAGAGAGAGAGCTGAAGAGTGAGAGTGAGGAGAGAGTGAGTGGTGTGTTGTGTGTGTGTGTGTGTGTGTGTGTTTTCAGGGATAACATAAATATATATATATTCTCCAAAACAGTGCACGATGACCGTCAACCCTTATTTTGATTATACTCATGCAGGTTATATGTTCATGATAATGAAAATTAAACTCAATACTCCGTGTTACTCACACAAGAAAAAACAAGGAAAGGAAGAGATAGGGGGGATAAAAACCAATCTATAAGGTCAGGGTGACGAGAGAGAGAGAGAGAGATGAGTGGGGAGAAGAGAAGAGAGAGAGAGAGAGAGAGAGAGAGAGGAGAGAGGTGTGTGTGTGTGTGTGTTGGTGTCGTTGTGTGTGTGAGTGAGTATTGTGTGTGTATTTAAGGGTATAACGTGTGTGTGTGTAATTCTCAAGACGCACAGGATCACCTTCAAAATTGTTTCGAATATACTCGTACCGCCCCTACAAAATGAATGTCAGAAAAGTAGAAAGCCAATACCAATTTACACTCTTTACAATATGGAGAAAAAAATCACTTAAGTCATAAAATGAACATCTATCTTTTAAGTTAGAGAGAGAGAGAGAGAGAGATGAGAGAGAGAGAGAGATGAGAGAGATGAGAGAGCAGGTGAGAAGACGAGAGACAGCTGGCATGACCAAATTCTTTTATTTCGAGGATAATGAAATAGCACTCATGTGCTTTTTTTCATCTAGTCCCCGCCGTAGGATACATGTTATGATAATACCGCCAACACTTATTACAGTCTCACAGTAGAAACAAGGGGAATTATCCTTTGTTCAAAAACAGCACACCCCCCCCCCCCTGTCTCAACAACCCCACCCCGACCGAAAGCAAACAAAATAAAAAGAAAACCCTAACAAACCCCCAACCCCCCACTCGCACCCCCCAAAAAAAGCCCAACCAAAAACAAACACAAAAAGAAGAGAAAGAAAAACCAAACCAACAAAAGAAGAAAAGAGGAAAATCAGACAAACATGAACACAACAAAACCAAGAAAAAATAACAGCCAAACTTTATTAGTCATAAAGAGTATAAACTCTCACATTGTCAAAAGGTAGGTCACATACTTGTTACAATCACAATAAGATTTCGACAGGGCACTCATTAAAATTAAACTACAGTGGGACAGGTCAATAAAGTATGTGAAAATTTAAAATATGAATCCTTCATAGGCTACACTAGAACTATAAGCAAAACGATAAAAAGTGAGGAGAGACAGGAGACAGGAGTGACAGAGAGTGTGTGTGTGTATTTCAGACGATAATATCCAATATATATTCCCCAAAAGTACACGTTCACCATCAACATTCTTTTTGATTATACTCGTTTCAAACGCTATATTTCATGATAATGAGATAAAATCAATAAACTTTACGCATTCACACTATAAAAATAGAGTAGAGAGAACAAAACAAAAGAAAGAAATCTAAACCTATACAGTCAATTGAGGGAGAGAATGTGATGCCGAGTGTGTGTGTGGGGGGGGTTGCAGGGATAATACTGAATATATATATCACATAACACACTATCAATACAACCTCCTTTACTTATACTCATACAAATTGGTAATGTCATGATATTGTCATGTCATGATTAAAAAAAGGGTTGGGCGCTGCTCTTGTGCGAACGCGCTCTCCCGCTCTCCCCGGGGAGAGCAGCCGAATTTCACGTGAGAGAAATCTGCCGTGACTTGAAGTGTATGAAATGAAATCTGAGCGCCTTTGATTTGTTGCTTTACAAGATTCAGCGCTATATAAATTCCATACATTATTATTATTATTATAATAAAATAAGTGCAATACCCATACACTCACACAATAAAGGGGGGGGGGGGGAACCCCAATAAAGTCATAAAAGGAACATCTACACATTGTAAGTAAGAGAGACAAATTATTATTTTTTTCCAGAATAATGAATAAGTACTCATGTGTTTTTTATACATCCAGTCCCCGCCGTAGGGTCAAATATTAAAAATGAATCAGTACTCATACTTTCAAACAGTAGAAGCGAAAGGGGGAAAAAACGGTTTAATAAGAGAAAAGAGAGAAAGAAAGAAAAATCAAACAAACAAGACAAACAAACAACACAACCCAGACAAACAAAAAAACAAAATAAAACCCCCAGAAACACCCCCCAAAACAACAACAACAACAACAACAAACCCACCCAAACAAACAAGCCAAAAACAAGAAAAAACAACAACAAACAACAAATGAGGAAAAAACCACAAAAGAAACCAACCCCGGTCAACCCCCCCCCCCAAAACACAAACACATATCACCAAAATAACCCAACAAGGGGCAAACAAAACCCCCAAACTATAATCAACAACAAAAAAAAAACTCCAGCAAAACTACAGCAACTACAAGAGGAGGGAGAGAGAGAGAGAGAGGGAGAGAGAGAGAGAGAGAGGAGAGAGAGAGGAGAGAGAGAGTGTGAGAGAGAAGAGAGTCGCTAGAGAGAGAGTGTGAGAGATAGGAGAGGTGTAAGCCAAACTTATAGGAAGTCCTAAAATTGAACACCTTTTTCATATTGTTGAATATTACACATAGTTGTTTACACGTAATAATAAGTTATTGAAATAGGACATTCACTGGAGCTCAAATTGTACAGTCAACAAGCCAGAAAAAATAACATATTGGAAATAGAAAGATATGAATATGCCCTTTATTAGATACCAACTATAGGAGAGAGAGAGAGAGGAGAGTGAGGAGAGAGGGAGAGTAGGAGAGAGACGGAGAGAGACTTCGCAGTGGAGGGAGGGAGAGAGAAGAATTGAGAGAGAGAGAGAAGAGAGAGAGAATGGATTTAATTGATATCGGGTGTTTGGCCCACAATACAATGTGAGAGAGAGAGAGAGAGGAGAGAGAGAGAGAGAGAGAGAGAGGAGAGAGAGAGAGGGGAGAGAGTGAGAGTGTGTGTGTGTGTGTTTCAGAGATGGTAACTAAATATATACGCTCAAAACAGTACACGATCACCTGATCAACATTATTTTGATTACTCATACAAATTGTATGTAATGATAATCAAATTAAACTCACTACCCATACTCTCACACAATAAAAACAGGAAGAAAAGAAAGAAAAAAACAACCCAAAAACCCCCAGCCAAATCTATAAGGGTCATAATGTGAGAAGAGAGAGAGAGAGAGAGAGAGAGAGAGAGAGAGAGAGCTGAGAGAGAGAGAGAGGAGATGGAGAGAAGTCGCAATGAGAGACGCAAGAGAAGAGGAGAGAGAGACGAGAGAGAGGTTGTTTCAGGGATAAAACACTAAAATTTATAATTCTCAGAACTGAGTGCACGATCAAAGTCAACACTTACTTAGATTATACTCATGCAGATTCTATGTCACGATAATGACATAAACTCAATACCCGTATACTCACACAATAAAAACAAGGAAGAGAGAAAGGTGGGGGGGTGCTTAAGCCAAATTATAAGGTCAGGGAGAGGAGAGAGAGAGAGAGAGAGAGAGAGGAGATGAGGAGAGAGAGAGAGATAGGGAGAGAGTTGAGAGACGAGTGAGAGAGTGTGTGTGTGTGTGTGTTTCAGATAATACTAAATATATAATCTCAAGGGACAGCACCAACCAAGGGTATTCACCATCAATATTCTTTTCGTGTTATACTGTTCAAATTGAACGTCATGAAAAAAGAAAATAAGCCCAATACCAATTTACACTCTTAACAATAAGGAGAAAAAAAATCCTAAATTCATAAAATGAATATCTATACATTGTTTAGTAAGAGAGGAGAGATAGGGGGGGGGGGGGGGGGGGAGAAAATGATGAGAGAGTGGGAGAGAGAACTGGAGAGGGTAGAGAGGGGGGAGTGTGTGTGTGTGTGTGTGTGTGTGTGTGTGTGTGGCTGTGTGTGTGAAGATAATGCTTTTTGTTTGTAAACAAACAAACAAAAAAAAAACGACTAGAAAAAAAATACGATTTATACTCAGAAACAGCACATCATCACTGAGATGTACACTCTTTTCATTATACTCGTACAGGATTTGTGTGTTATAATTTTTAGTGATAGATATATACTGATAAAACTATAGTGTAATTAAAAAACTAAAAAGAAAAAAGAAAAAGAAAAAAAAAGAAAAAAAAAAAAAAACAGAAAAAGAAACAAAAGAGAAAAAAGAAAAGAAAAAAGCTTTCAGACTTGGGTAAACTCACTTATTTACAACAATGAAAATGTGCAAGAGAGAGAGAGAGAGGGAGAGAGGAGATGAGTTAGAGAGAGAGAGAGTAGTAGAGAGATGTGGAGAGAGAGTGAGATGAGAGAGAGGAGAGGAGAGAAGAGAGAGAGAGAGAGGGGACAACGGTCTGAGCATGACTCGACAGGGACAGTGTGAAGGGAAAGGAGGTGTCAGCAGCTATGTTGGGGGTGAGAGATAGGTAAGGTGGAAAGGGCAGATAGGTAAGGGAGGATAAGAGCAACTTGTTTTTAAGGTTATGGACTGTGGTTTGTTATTGTTGATGTATCAAGTGAGTTGATAATTGAGTTTTGTAGATTATTATTGATTGATGGACAACATCAGAGAATGGACCAGGATGAATGACTCTGCACTACTGCGCAGAGCCGAGGACTGAGATGGATGGAGGAGGCTTACCACGGCATCATCTTTCGTGTCTCCTCCACGACCGCCAAGGTCACGGGACTGATGATGATAATGATGATGATGATTGATTGATGTTGTTTAACTGAATCAGGAAGGGAGTTCCACTGCATAGGGCCAGAGTAAAGTAGACTAGATTTGAATGTCTATTCTTGGAATTGGGAACAGAGAGAGAGAGAGAGAGAGAGAGAGAGAGAGAGAGAGAGAGAGAGAGAGAGAGAGAGAGAGAGAGAGAGAGAGAGAGGAGAGAGAGATGAACAAAAACATACCAGTTTTATTTGTATGTTTGCATATTTGAAAGAAAAAAAGAAAGAAAGAAACCAAAAGGAGATAGATAGGAAGGAAGGAGCAAGGAAGAAAGAAAGAAAGACAGATAAAAAGACAGGCGTCTAGACAGAACAGACAAATGGCAGAAAGAAGAGAGAAAGACAGGTAGAAAAAACCGTGATAAAAAGGAAGAAAGATTAGAAAAGACAGACAGACAAAAAATGAAGAAAGGAAGAAAGGAAGAAAACTGGAGGGGTGGAGTTGATGGGGAGGGAGGTAGTCAGTCAGTATTTAAAGAAAAAAAGGAAGGAAAGAAAAAAGGCGAAATTAAAGAAAGAAAGATCACAACAGAAAGACAAAGAGAGAGAGAGAGAGAGAGAGAGAGAGAGAGAGAGAGAGAGAGAGAGAGAGAGAGAGAGAGAGAGAGAGGAGAGAGAGAGAGAGAGAGGAGAGAGAGAGAGAGAGAGAGAGAGAGAGAGAGAGAAGAGAGAGAGAAATTTTCCTTTCTTTCTTTTCATATTTATTTCATTTTTATATATAGTATCTTTCCTTTTTTCTCCTTCCCCCTTCCTTCCTATCTGTCTTCTTTTGGTTTCTTTCTTTCTTTCAAAAAATGCTAACATACAAACAAAGCTAGAAAGGAAACTGAGAGAGAAAGAAAACAAAGCTACACAATTATTCTTTAAAAAAATAAATAACACAACCACATAGACAGAAAGACCCCCACCCACCCCCCACCCACCCCCATGCCCTTTAAAAAAACAACCTAAGAGAATGAGAGGAGGAAGGAAAGAAAGAAAATGAGAAAGATAGACAGACAGACAGGCATACAGACAGACGGACAATTAACCAACAAACAAACAGAAAAAAACGACAGAAGGGGGGAAAAAGAGAGAAAAACCCACTTGAAAAAAAAGAACGTCAGTCAATTTGTAAGGAAGGAAGGAAGAGTGAAAACATTAAAAAAAACCAAAGAAAAAAGGATACGAACAAAACAAAAAGAAAGAAAGAGAAAGAAAGAAGAGAAAAGATAGACAAGTAAGCAGACTGAAATGAAAAAAGAAAAGACAAGACAGGAAGAAAGGAACACAAAAAGAAAGTATATATATATATATATATATATAAAAATATTGAATAGATTATATATATATATTGAAAAGTAAGAAAGGAAAAGAATTGCAGAAGAAACGAAAAATAATGAACAGAAATATAAACAAAAAGACAGAACAGAAAAAGAAAAGAACGAAAGACAGAATAGAAAGAAAGAAAGACATACGTACAAAAAGAAATGAATGAATAAATCAAACGGACAAAAAAACTCTAGCAATATTATCATTGTAAATCAAATAAAAGTAGACCTGTACTGCAGGGGTTTATCAACAAGTTGACAAGAAGATATTCGATAGAGGGGTACATAGCACGTAAAAGTTTTTACTCGTAACACTTTTGTTCTTGAATGGACTCCATAATTATAAGCCCTTGTTTAATGATCAGAATTGAGTATTTGAATGTCTGTTGAAAAGCCTTATTGTACTATGAACATGTTTCATGTTGCATGACAGTCATTATCACTATATAATTTATAACCTTCACAGAAAAATGTATGATAACCCATGTAAAACACACTACCTCTTTTGTGACCTCTGTCTGTCTGTCTGTCTGTATGTCTCACCCTTCTTCTCTTTCTATCCTTTACTTAATAATAATAATAATAATAATAATTAATAATAATAATAATAATAATGTATGGAATTTATATAGCGCTGAATCTTGTAAAGCAACAAATTAAAGCACACAGATGACTTAAATTTTAAATTTTTTTTATCGAGGATAATGGAATAAGCACTCATGTGCTTTTGTTACATCCTGTCCCCGTGTGTATGCGGTTTTGTAAATTTTTGTCATCTGTTCCCACCGGCACACAATGGCCTACTCTTTCGAAAAGCGGAACAGGATTTAACGTGTGCGCAAGATGTTCTGCATGCGTTCGCACACGGGGCCTCGGTTTATAGTCTCATCCGAAGGACTTCTTAGAGCGAGTGTGTATATATGTGATTGGGTTTTATTTTCGTTCCTTTTCCCCCCTCATGTTTAGTCTATCATTTTTCCTTCTCTTTTTTGTGAACAGTTTTTGTGAATTTTTCTCACTGCTTCCCCCCCCCCCCCCCCCTATATAACAAAACTATATTTCATGACATATAACAATGTACAACATGATAAAACTTTATAAACATGGTTTAAAAAAACAAAACTCTATCAACACCACACACACACACACACACACACACACACACACACACACACACACACACACCAACACGCACACCCACGCACACACACACACACACACACACACACACACACACACACACACACACACACACACACACACACACTTACTTGGACTCGATTTCCCTTCAGGGTAGAAATCCACGGAGAGAGAAACTGGAAGAGTACTGTTGACGTCACGGCTGAAATGACACGTCACTCTGGCTGAGACCCTGACGTCATCACGGACTGCCGTACACGTGCCCAGCGTACCTGCAACAAGCGTTATTCTTCACTCAGAACCACCAGCTAGAAAGATTGGGCTCGGTGGGGGTATACCAGGGGTCGGTCGGGCAGTCAGTATAAATAGTATCCCCACCTTGTGGAAAGTCTGTGCTAGGACTTCCTTCTATTCTATCCCTCTCTTTTGTTTCTGCCGTGTTCCTTTGTTTTCTTTGTCACCCCCTTCTTGTCTAGTTTCTGCCTTCTTGGTCCATTCTCCTGCGGGTTTTTTTTTTCTCCTCCCCAGAAAGGCTCACAAAATATCAATTCTCTCTCTCAGGCCGAAGTCGGAAGGTAGTCTAATTAATTGCCTAAGGACGAGGCGAAGATGGAGTACCTGATTAATGATTATACTGTCCACAGAGTTGTGCAACTTTGGTTGGTTTGGTTTGTGCTTGTTTGTTTGTTTGTTTGATTGATTTTTATGGGATTTTTTCGGGGGGGGGGGGGGGGGTGTTATCCTGCATGTGTGTGTGTGTGTGTGTGCCCGCGCTTGGTTTCTTGTGGCACCTCACACTCTACACGCTACAGCTCAGAACAACACAAAATAGCACTGCACCCCCCCCCCCCATACCACATATCACACCACATCACATCAAACCACACCACACCACACCACACCTTACCCCACCACACCACACCACAACACAGTACATAATACCACACCACCCCCAACACCAAGCCACACCACACCACATATACCACACAATAGCACATCAAACTGCACCACACCACATCACACCACACATACCACACAACAGCAAGCCACACCATAGCACAGCACACCATACCACAGCACACCACACCATACCATACCACAGCACACCATACCACACCACAAACACACCCCAGCAAACCCTACCACAGCACACCATACCACACCACACCATACCATAGCACAGCACACCATACCACAGCACACCACACCATACCATACCACACCACAGCACACCATACCACACCACAACACACCCCAGCAAACCCTACCACAGCACACCATACCACACCACACCATACCATAGCACAGCACACCATACCACAGCACACCACACCACAGCACACCACGGCACACCACAACACAGCACACCACAGCACACCACACCACAGCACACCACACCACAGCACACCATACCACAGCACACCATACCACAGCACACCACGGCACATCACAACACAGCACAGCACAGCACACCATACCACAGCACACCACACCACAGCACACCATATAACAGCACACCATACCACAGCACACCATACCACAGCACACCACGGCACAGCACAACACACCACAGCACAGCACACTATACCACAGCACACCATACTACAGCACACCATACCACAGCACAGCACACCACACCATACGACAGCACAGCACACCATACCACAGCACACCACGGCACAGCACAGCATAGCACACCATACCACAGCACACCACGGCACAGCACAGCACAGCATAGCACACTATATCACAGCACACCATACTACAGCACACCATACCACAGCGCACCACACCACAGCACACCACGGCACAGCACAGAACAGCATAGCACACCATACTACAGCACACCATACCACAGCACAGCACACCACAACATACTACAGCACACCACGGCACATCCCAGGACACCATACCACAGCACACCACGGCACAGCACAGCACACCATACCACAGCACACCACGGCACAGCACAGCACAGCACACCATACCACAGCACACCACGGCACAGCACACCACACCATACCACAGCACACCATACCACAGCACACCACGGCACAGCACAACACAGCACAGCACAGCACAGCACACCATACCACAGCACACCATACCACAGCATAGCACACCATACCACAGCACACCATACCACAGCACACCATACCACAGCACACAACGGCACAGCACAGCACAGCACAGCACAGCACACCATACCACAGCACACCATACCACAGCACACCACACCACGGCACAGCACAACACAGCACAGCACAGCACACCATACCACAGCACACCACACCACGGCACAGCACAACACAGCACAGCACACCACACCACACCACAGCACACCATACCACAGCACAGCACACCACGGCACATCCCAGTACACCATACCACACCACACCACACCACGGCACATCCCAGTACACCATACCACAGCAGAGAATTGCACATCATACCACAGCACACCACAGCACACCACAGCACAGCATAGCACACCATACCACAGCACACCACATCACACCACAGCACAGCATAGCACAGCACGCCACAGCACAACACACACGCACAGCACAGCATAGCACACCATACCACAGCACAGCATAGCACAGCACACCACAGCACACCACAGCACAGCATAGCACAGCACACCACAGCACACCACAGCACAGCACACCATACCACAGCACACCACGGCACAGCACAGCACACCATCCCACATCACAGGACAGCACAGCACAGCACAGCACAGCACAACACAGCGCATCACACCACTTCACACCACAGAACTGCACAACACAGCACAGCACACCATATCACACCAAACCACACCACAGCACATCAAACCACACTGCAGCACTCTATACCACACCACAGTTAACCACACCATACCACACCACTTCACACTACACCACACAAAACCACACCAGCCCACACCATAACACACCCCTCCACACCACACCACACTATACCACACCACTCCACACCACACCACACAAAACCACACCAGACCACACCATACCACACCACTACACACCACACTTAACCACATCATACCAAACCACACTACACCACACCACACTAAACAACACCATACCACACCACTCCACACCACATCACACAAAACCAAACCATACCACTCCACTCCACACCACACCACACCACTCCACACCACACCACGTCACAGTAGATGGCACCATACAAAAGCACACGATATACATTACATTACACTACATTACATTACATTACAATACATTACCTGTGCTATTTTCAGCAGCAGTCGCTGCAGCCAGACTCAGGCCCAGGACATTCAGCATCAGAAACGTCTGATTAAGAACAGACAAAGCGTTTAGGACTCTGTAGGTCTGTCTGTATGTCGGTCTGTCTGTCTGCATGCCTGTCTCTGTCTGTCTCTCTATCTGTCTGTGTCTGTCTGTCTGTGTCTGTCTTTCTATCTGTCTGTGTCTGTCTGTCTCTGTCCGTCTCTCTCTATCTCTGTGTGTGTGCAGGCTTGTGTGTGTGTGTGTGTGTGCGTCTGTGCGTGCGTGTGTGTGTGTGCGTGTGTGTGCGCGTGTGTGTGTGTGCGTGTGTGTGCGTGCGTGTGTGTATGTATGTATGTGTGTTAGTGTGTGTGTGTGTGTGTGTGTGTGGAACACCTAATCTTTTACTTTTTTTTGACGTAGACAAAATTTATGACGTTATATTGTTCAACATGTTTTGATCCTGCTATCCACACAGCATACAGTTATACAACAAGCATATCAATATGACCAAATCCGTAACGGTTCAATGTCATCAGCCAAAATTATTGATAAAGACTGTGACCTTCTGTAGATTTGATTGAATGGTTTCTATAAACAAAATGTGATAAACATGTGAGCTGAACAAAGGATAAGCATACTGCGACACAAGATATAATACGGAATACAAAGGTGGCCTCGTTATCTTTCTGTCAGTATTTCAAGTCGTATGCGCTTTGAGGACAATGAGAAACTAATCTCTGTGTGTGTGTGTGTGTGTGTGTGTGTGTGTGTGTGTGTGTGTGTGAAGTGATGTATGTACGTGCGTGCGTGCGTGTGTGTGTGTTGTGTGTATGTGTGTGTGGTGTGGTGTGTGGTTTGCGTATGAGTGTGTGTGAGTGTGTGTATGTGTGTGTATGTGTGTGTGTGTGGTGGGTGTGTGTATGAGTGTGTGTGTATGTGTGTGTGTGAGTGTCTGTATGTGTGTGTGTGTGTGTGTGTGTGTGTGTGTGTGTGTGTGGTTTGGTGTGTGTATGAGTGTGTGTGAGTGTGTGTATGTTGTGTGAGTGTCTGTGTAAGTGTAAGTGTGTGTGTAAGTGTGAGTGTGCGAGTGTGTGTGTACGAGTGTGTGAGTGTGTGTGTATGTGTGTGTGAGTGTGTGTGTATGTGTGTGTGAGTGTGTGTGAGTGTGTGTGAGTGTGTGTAGTGTGTATGTGTGTGTGATTGTGTGTAGGTTGTGTGTATGTGTGTGTGTGTGTGTGTGGTGTGGTGTGTGGTATGTGTGTATGAGTGTGTGTGTGGGTGTGTGTGTGTGAGTGTGTGTGAAAGTGTGTTTGCATGTGTGTATGAGTGTGTGTGTGAGTGTGTGTAAGTGTGTGTGTATGTGTGTGTGAGTGTGTGTGTGTGTAAGTGCGTGTGTATGTGTGTGTAAGTGCGTGTGTATGTGTGTATGTGTGTATGTGTGTGTAAGTGTGTGTGGTGTGGTGTATGGTGTCTGTGTATTAAAAAAAATTCTTTTATGATGTGTGTTGTTTATTTTTTATTTATTTATTTTATTTATTTATTCTTTTATATCGAGGATAATGGAATAAGCACTCATTTGCTTTTTTACAACCAGTCCCCGTGTGTGTGCGGTTTTGTGAATTTTGTCATCTGTTCCCTATGTGAATGTGTATTCTAGGTGTGTGTGTGTGTGAGTGTGTGTGTGCGTGCGTGCGTTGTGTGTGTGTGTGTGTGGGTGTGGTGTTGTGGGTGTAATCAAGTGGGTGGGATTTCCATGTTGTATCACCCAACATGAAAGACACTGACTGCCGAATGACTAGACCAAACCGAACCCCTGCCCCCCCCCCCCCCCCCCCCCCCCCTCCCCTTTTAAAAAAAAAAAGTCTGTGTGAATGCGGGCTACATTCTTTC
>CM054134.1:99040527-99045527 GCA_028751875.1 Rapana venosa
AAAGCCTTTAATTCTATTTGTACACACGCATGCGCAAACACATAGCCCTCTCCCCCTCCCCCTTCGAACACACAACGCGGGAGCGCGCGCGCGCGCACACTTACACACACACACACACACACACACACACACGCACGCACACACACACACACACACACACACACACACACACACACACACACACACACACACACACAGCACGCACGCACGCACGCACACACATACACATTCAAATAAGTCTATATACGCCTTGCATGCACTCACACCACACACACACCACACACACACACACACACACACACACACATATATATATATATATATATATATATATATATATATATGCTCTGCCCTGCCCTGCACAGCTCACCTGGAGGTGACCACGTTATCTTTAGTTTCTCTCTCTCTCTCCTCTCTCTCTCTCTCTCTCTCTCTCTCTCTCTCTCTCCTCTCTCTCTCTCTCTCTCTCTCTCTCTCTCTCTCTCCTCTCTCTCTCCTGAAGGTGGCAGGATGGTTCAGACGTTTGCCTGCCAACAAGTAAACCGTGAGGTTCTGGGTTCGTTTCCCAGCCTCGCCCTTTCTTCCCAGTTTGACAAAAAAATCGAACTGAATGTCAAAGTCCTTCGGATGAGACTATAAACCGAGGCCCCGTGTGCAAACGCATGCAGAACATCTTGCGCACATGTTAAATCCTGTTCCGCTTTTCGAAAGAGAAGGCCATTGTGTGCCGGTGGGAACAGATGACAAAATGTACAAAACCGCATACACACGGGGACTGGATGTAAAAAAGCACATGAGTGCTTATTCCATTATCCTCGATATAAAAGAATAAATAAATAAATAAATCTCTCTCTCTCTCTCTCTAGTTCGTTCCTTAGCACTACCGGCAAAGTGACTATTACCACAGTCCAGTCATAATCAAGTATAACAACTAACAACAGTTGTTGGCCTTGAGTACTTCTCGCAGGTATAGGATTATATTTTAAAGATAAAAAACCCCCACCAATCTCCGGTTTACATCCGATTCAACAGCACTATTATGAGTAGGTATGGGGATGTGAAGAATTATTCAAGTCTGTATTGTGTTGACAATGATCAAGGTCAAGCATTTGAATGTGTAGAAACGGAGAGGTGGTGGTGGTGGATTCAAATCCTATTTCAAACGGATACATACCCTCTCATCCCACCCCCGCCCCTGTCTTTTCACTATGTCTACTAAACTATGAGTAACTTAAGGGTTGGGTGTTGGTGTTGTTGTTGTTGGTTGTTTTTTTTTTTGGGGGGGGGGGGGGTGGGTTACGTTTTGTATGGGTTGCTTTCTTTGTTCTTTTGATGAGGATAAACCGTGATCAGGTATATAATATATATATATATATATATATAATATATATATATATATATATATATATATATAATATATATATATATATATATATATATATATATAGAATATATATATATACCTGGGGACGGGATAGCTCAGTGGTCGGGGCACTCGCTTTCCCCCAGCCAAGTTAACCAGCGTCGAGCGTGGTTACCAGTTGGATGGGTGACCGTTTGCGCGCCTTGGCTTCAGTACAGTTCCCCCAGTTCACCCAGCTGTAAATGGGTACCTGTCCTCTTTAGGGTCAGGGAAGGTAAAGCAGCGAGGGAGAGGAGATGGGCGCCGCCCTCAATATGCTGGCCCTAGAGAAGTGAGGTCTCTGGCGCCTCGCTCCCCTACGACCTTATAGGTTATGGGACACCTTTACCTTATATATATATATATATATATATATATATATATATATATATATATATATATATATATATATATATATATATAATATAATACATAGAATTTATATAGCGCTATATCTTTTAAAAAACAAATCAAAGAGTTTATATATATATGGTATATGTATACATACATATTATATCTATATCTATATCTATATCTATCATATATATCTACTTGTGTGTGTGTGAGTGTGGTTTCTTTTCCTTTGTTCCTTTGTTTGTTTGGTTTTTTTCACCTTTTCCCTACGGGTAGCACACTGCAGGGTAACCCGATATCTACACCACTACTGGGTGACACAAGCATACACAAGGGCAAGGTGCACATGTCGTACTTAATGTAGGCAATAGTTCGGGGCTTTTTCCTGCTCAGATATCAGGTTTTGAAGGCAAGTTTAGTAGGCCACATGCGCAGGAATGTTACTTTACTCCTGTAAAAGCATGAACACCTCTTCTTTTTGAAGAGCTGTGTCCCCTGTAGGTGCCCGGGGAAAAGACAGGCGATACAGTCACCAAGACCGCTGATGGTGAATCATCTAGGAGAGTAAAAATTTTTTAAAAATGATGATAGACTATACTGCATTACACTAGGCCACACTACACTAGGCTACGCTAGACTAGACTACACTACACTATAGTACACTACACTACACTACACTACACAACATTACACTACAGAGTAACATTTTAAAAGATTATCACACTACACTACACTACACTACACTACACTACACTACACTGCACTACACTTCTTCTTCTTCAAGTGTCGGGTCTGGTCCTGCAGACATCGACGATCATGGCTCTCCATTCTTCCCTGTTCTCGGTCCCTCTCATGAGCTCATTGTTGGTGCCCTCTTTATTCGTTGCGAATTTGTTTAAGCTGTCTGTGAATTTTGTGCGTTGTCTTCCTCTGCTCTTTTTTCCACAGATTTTGCCACTCCATAACAGTTTCTCTAGTCCGTCAGCCCTGATTACATGGCCGAAAAATTTGAGCTGTCTTTCTCTGATGGTGTTGAGAAGGGATCTCTTGTACCCAGCCATTTCCATTACTTCTGCATTCGTTTTTCTTTTTGTCCATGAGATTTTCATGATTCTCCGGATGAACTACATTTCCACTGCTTCTAGTCGCTGTTCTGTGTCCTTGGCTAGGGTCCAGCACTCACATCCGTACAGAAGAATGGACCATACGTAGGCTCTCAAAACATGGATCTTTGTCTTGAGGCTTATCTTACTGTTGGTAAAAATGCATTTCATGTTGTTAAAAGTTGCCTTAGATTGACCGATTCTCTTCTTGATTTCTGTGTCACACTTGCCATCCGGGGTGATAGTACAACCAAGGTATTTAAAGGTGTTTACTTGTCTGATTCTCTCTCCTTTACAGGCTATGTTGTATTGTGGTATAACAGCTTTACACTACACTACACTACATGACACTACACTACACTACACTATACTTCGCTACACTACACTACACTACACTACACTACACAACATTACATTACGCCACACACCACTAGGCTACGCTAGACTACACTACACTTCATCCATTACACTTCCCTACACTACACTACATACACTACACTACACTACACTACACTACACTACACTACACAATGCCAGGAGAGATAAATTTAAAAAACGATTATCAGACTACACTACAGAGTAACATTTAAAAAGATTATCATACTACACTACACTACACTACACTACACTATACTTTCACTACACTATACTTCTTCACTATACTACTACACTACACTACACTACACTACACTACACTGCACTACACTACACTACACTACAGGACGTTTCACTTCACAACACTACACTACACTATACTTCGCTACACTACACTACACTACACTATACTACACTATACTTCACTACACTACACTACACTATACTACACTACACTACACTACACTACATGACACTTCACTACACAACACTACACTACACTATACTTCACCACACTACACTACACTACACTATACTTCACTACACTGCACTACACAACATTACACTACACTACACCACACTACACTACACTACACAACATTACACTACACTACACTACACTACACAACATTACACTACACTACACACACTACACTACACTACACTATACTAAACTTCACTACACTACACTACACTACACTACACTACACTACACTACACTACACTACCACACTACACTACACACTACACTACACTACACTACACACTACACTACACTGCACTGCACAACACTACACTACACTACACCAAACTACACTACACTACACTACACTACACTACACTACATGACACTTCACTACACAACACTACACCACACTACACCACACCACACCATACCACACCACACTATACTACACTACACTACACTACACCACACCACACCACACCACACCACACCGCACCACACCACACCACACGACACCACACCGCACCACACCACACTACACTACACTACATCACACCACACTACACCACACCACACACACACCACACTACACTACACTACACCACACCACACCGCACCACACCACACCACACCACACAACACTACACTGCACTGTTCCTCGTCACTGTGTTGCACTTACACTCCCCTCCAGTCCACTTCCCCATACTAGGCTACACGCACCCCCTCCATTCTTTCCTGTCATGTCATCATCTTGGAACCACACCTGGTTTTCATTTCTTTATTCCATTCCACACCTTTTTTATACGTTAGGTGATGTAAACATTGCTACTTCAAATGTATCGGTGGATACAGTAGCAATCTCGTGATCATCATCGTGATCATAATCGTAATCATCATCGTCATCGTCATCATTGTTGTCATCATCATCATCGTCGTCGTCATCCTCTTCCTCCTCCTCCTCCTCCTCCTCCTCCTCATCCCTCATCATCATCATCATCACCATCACCATCGTTGCCGTCATTAGCATCTTCCTTCTACTTTTTTTGTGTCTTCGTTTTCGTCGTTATCGTCGCCTTAATCTCGTCGTTAATGCCGTCGTCATTGCCTCTGATTATTTCCATTACCAATGAATGGACTAGGAGTAAAACGGTGATAGGGTTAGTTGGTATGTATAATTGATGTGTGCTGTTTTGTCATACGTAGTTTTGATATAAACGTATCCCTCCTTCCATCCATCCATTTGCTCTCTCACTCACTCACTCACTCACTCACACACACACATACACGCGCGCGCGCACGA
>CM054134.1:99050527-99053027 GCA_028751875.1 Rapana venosa
CATGAAGTCAATAGAGAACAGTTTGGGAATCGACCCCACACCTTTCGCTTTCTGGATTCCGTGCGTTACCTGTAGACCGTTGATCCGTGACTATTCTGGACAGCCGTCTTCGTCTGGGGTAACACAACTTACACATGACTGACATCACACAACAGGACACTAAAGAGGATAAAAGGAGTTGGTTGTTTTGAGGGGGACAAAGTATACCAACAGGCAAGTCAGTTCAATGTCCAAATAGCTAACAGTTTTGGAGAAAAACACCCCACTCAATCCAAGTTTTTTCTGAAGCTGTTTTCTCAGCTCATGCCATTTTGTATTTGGGAGATATATCCTGCGAACTTTTAACACTGGCCAAAAGCAGAAGCCTAATGACTTGTTAAAGACACCACTCTTTTCTTTTCACATTTAAGCTGTTGTATTTAAGTGCAATCCTTAAAATCCAACGCGTTGTACAGAGAAAATTCCCACAGACATAGCTCAGTTAAACACTATCTTTAGGTCAGATTGTAATACAGGGTCTGATACCCTGTTGTGAAAAATTTTCAAACTGTTTGTACGCATTCTAACTCCTACAAAGGGCTACATACTTCTTCGTTGAACGCTCAGACGGCAACTACCGTTGTCTGTGATACGAACGAAAATACTTTGCGCTGCCTTTAAAATACCCGAGAAGTTAGACCCAGTGCATCTGATTTAAGCGTGGGAGACAATGGTTGTATTCGAAGTCTTCATGGAAATGAAAGCAGGAGAACGGATCAAGGCGGCAGAAAACAGACAAAGAAGGAGGTGACGGGAAGAAAAGGAACGAGGCAGAAACCAAGTGAGGGATAGAAAAGAGGGAAGTCCTAGCACATAATTTCCAGAAGGTGGGGATGCTATCTATACTGACAGCCCCCCCCCCCCCCCGGCATGCCAAAAGGGGAGGTTACATCATTTTGTTTTGATGGCTAGTGCTCTTCTGCTGACTGAGAAGAACACGATGTATCTAAAACCGTGACATCACTCTTTCTTATCCTGGTCACCACTTGATGTAGCATGGAAAAGCTGCAGCAGCTTTGTCCTTTCTCTGTGTTGTCTGCAGCTTCATGTGCACAGTGCTGAATTGTGTTTCACCAGTACACCATGCTTGCTGAAGTAGTAGTAGTAGTAGTAGTGGTAGTAGTGGTAGTAGTAGTAGTAGTAGTAGTAGTAGTAGTAGTAGTAGAAGTAGTAGCAGTAGTAGTAGTAGTAGTAGTAGTAGTAGTAGTAGTAGAAGTAGTAGTAGTAGTAGTAGTAGTAGTAGTAGTGGAAGAAGTGGTAGTAGTAGATAGTAGTAGTAGTAGTAGTAGAAGTAGTAGTAGTAGTAGAAGTAGTGTAGTAGTAGTAGAATAGTAGTAGTAGTAGTAGTAGTAGTGGTAGTAGTAGTAGTAGTGTAGTAGTAGTAGTAAGTAGTAGTAGTAGTAAAGTAGTAGTGAGTAGTGAGTAGTAGTAGTAGTATAGTAGTAGTGTAGTAGTAGTAGTAGAAGTAGTCGTAGTAGAAGTAGTAGTAGTGAGTAGTAGTAGTAGTAGTAGTAGTAGTGGTGGTATGTAGTAGTAGTAGTAAAGTAGTAGTAGTAGTAGCGTAGTAGTAGTAGTAGTAGTGAGTAGTAGTAGTAGTAGTAAGTAGGAGTATAGTAGTAGTAGAAGTAGCAGTAGAGTGTAGTAGTAGTAGTATAGAGTATGTGTAGTAGTAGTAGTAGTAGTAGTAGTAGTAGAAGTAGTAGTAGTAGTCGTAGTAGTAGTAGTAGTATGGTAGTAGTAGTAGTAAGTAGTAGTAGGAGTAGTAGTAGTAGAAGTAGTAGTGGATAGTAGTAGTAGTAGTAGTAGAATAGTAGTAGTAGTATCGTAGTATAGTATGTGGTAGATAGTATAGAAGTAGTAGTAGTAGTAGTAGTAGTAGTAGTCGTCGTAGTAGTAGTAGTAGTAGTTGTAGTAGTAGTCGTAGTAGTAGTTGTAGTAGTAGTAGTAGTATTCTATTCAGAGACGTACCAATACAGACAACAATCAGATTTAGAATAAATATTTCTTGCATAGCATCTCCAGGAAGCCCAAATAATCATTCTTTTTCGTTCCTCAGCTAGATCTCCCAAGTTCACCAATAATGAGATTTTGCGTATGGAAACCTTCCCCCCCCCCCCCCCCCCCCCCCCCCCCTCCCCCGCCATCAAGGTAGCCACATTCCGATTTCGGGTGTAAATGATTACCTGACTTAGCTTCAGACAACTCTCTTCCCTCTAATTGAAGAAACGCCTCAAGGCAAACATTCCCCCATCCCTCTCCTCACACAGAACACGATTTTCCCATAACGAGCTGAAACGTGCCTGGAGTGTGCTGCACTAACCCCCAGTTCACTGGACTGACAAGATTATGTCTTCCTTCTCTTCATTAGCTTGACCACTGTACAGGACAGTGAGGAGCTCTGACTGCCTGACCACTTAACCCTCTCTCCACGGAAATGACTCCTGATGGGGATGGGCGGGGG
>CM054134.1:99065527-99073027 GCA_028751875.1 Rapana venosa
TGTCGGTGGGACGGATGACAAAATTGACAAAACTGCAAACACACGGAGACTGGATGTAAAAAATCACATGTGTACTTATTCCATTATCCTCAAAATAAAAGAATAATAATTTTTAAAAAATCCAATCAATACAGGTCCAATATGTCCAGTCAACTTTTACTTTGGCTAATTTTTCGAATTTGTAACACAATAATTAGTCATTTCAAGTGAAAGTTTATCTGTGTATGGCTATTTAGTCCCGAGACTCCGAAAAATCTACGCTTGAAAGCTCAGTGAAAATGAGGAATTAATAAATAGTGAGAATTTTTTTTTTAGTGGCAAACATTCACCTCGTTCTTGTTTGAAAGAAACTACACACACAAACAAAATAAGGAAACAAACAATATAAAACAATAAGTTGAGATGTATAACTATAGGCCAAGAACCTCATGTTCCATCGATACGAGAACATGCACAATCAGCAGAAAACGTGTGGGGGAGAGACATGTTTTCCATCGTGTCTGAGGTGTTAACAAGCGGTGAGGTGACCGCACATTGTACCCCTGTCAGCGCCTGGGCTTTATCACAGTTCTTGATTAAACCATTGACGCTGGGTGCAACAGCAAGGTGAGAGGCTGTATGACCAGTGGCTTTCCCACTCATGGAATTCCATTTTACAGCTTAGTCTTTAGTGATCGACTATGACTCTCTGACTAGGAGGCTTGACTCGCACAGTCCTTATGTGCTGCAGCCCTGGGGGCTGGTTGGCCTTTGGAGAGCATCTCCAACGCTGACTGTCCTAATGCCCACTTGGCCGAGAGAGTGGGGATGTGCTGTGGGCAAGGCATCTCCACTATAATCAAATTCTGCCCAGTTTCCAAAACAGCAGCTGCCTCCTCTACTGTTTTGGAGGTCATCGTCGGACACGACGGACAAACATACATACATGTACCCCTGTCAATTGTTACCACCTGTCATAGATGCCCGCCTTTCCTCTGAATAACACTTTGCTGGCACTTTAATGGTTCTCAACTGTTCTCTTCACCCCCTCCTCCCTCTCTCCTCCTTTAATTGTGTCAGACTTCCTCTTTCTTACATTCTGGAACATAGCAAGGGTAAGGTGATCTGATTCATGTCACCAAACCAGTGCGAAGCTACGTAAATGATGAGAGTCAAGCATAGAAGTAGTATGGACATGGTATCCATATGTACATAGATGAAGTACTTGGAGAATTTATTTTTTGTAATCTATGTCTGTGTGTCTGTCTGTCTGTTTGTCTGTTTGTCTGTTTTTCTGTCTGTCTGTCTATGTATGTATGTATGTATGTAAGTATGTATGTATGTATGTATGTATGTATGTATGTATGTATGTATCTATCTATCTATCTATCTATCTATCTATCTATCATTGTTTGTATTAGATTTTTTGGTTTCTTTGTCTGGGTTCTATTCTATTTTTCTGTACTCGTTACCCATTTTCTACATTGGTGAACAGATACCCTTTACTAGAAGGGTAAAACTGATGTTCTCTTTACAATGACACAGACGTACATGTACAACTTGACTGATCCCCCCATCCCCCCCCCCCCCCCCCCCACACACACACACTTATTTGTAGGATATTTTAGGCTTCAGGCCTTCTTAACAAGAAATGAATTAGGTATTGGCTACATTTACTCAAATTATATATCACTACATATGCCTGTGGCTCTCGGGTCTTTTAAAGTATAGGGCATATTTTGAAAATAGAGGAAGAGAGCAGCCCATTCCTGCTATCTATCATGCTGGTGTTCATCGCTTATCGTACGTAGAGGAAAGGTAAAAGGCGTACCATCCATTACGCGGTCATTGGAGAGCGAGGTGTCAGAGACCTCAGCTACTCTAGGGGCCAGCATCTTGAGGGTGGCGTCTATTTCCTCTCTCCCGCTACTGAACTCTCCCTGTCCCTAAAGAGGGTCATTTCTCATTGGCGGCTGGGTCAACTGGGGAACTGTACTGAACGCAAGGTGCACAAACGGTCAACAGTCTGCGAGGCAACCACTCTCAACGTTGCTTGATTTAATTAACCTTTGCTTGGGGAGAACAAGTGCTTTGACCACTGCACTAGGAAAAGGTAAAGGCGTCCCATAACCTATACGGTCGTAGGGGAGCGAGGCGTCAGAGACCTCAACTTCTCTAGGGCCAGCATATTGAGGGCGGCGCCCACCTCCTCACCCTTGCTGACCTTCCCTGACCCTAAAGAGGCAGGTACCCATTTACAGCTGCACTATCCCCTAAGAATAGAATGACATTTATTAGATTAATTGGCTAGACATGTTCTGGTCTCATGGTGATCCCAATTTCAGTTTCATTGCCATTTCGATGCCTATGGGTAAATACAAAGAAATTTTTAAAAAACCCCAACTTTTTAAACGACTTTGTTTGAAAAGAAATTCTGAGGTCCTTCATGTAACATGCATACCACACTCAGTCCTGCCTCAATACTGAATCACTTCAAGAATGATATCATGAAATACCACCGAAAGGACATAACTGAAGTGCAGGATATTTTCAGACTAGTGGCCTCTTAGCAGCTTAGTATCAAACACTTTCCACAAACTTGCCAGATTAGGAATTGCAGCTCAGAGATCTTGAGATAAAACCATGTGTGCGACATGACAACGATAAAAACTTGGGAGCAGAAGAACTGAACTGACACAAACATATAAGCAGCAATTGCATTTACCTTAAAAAAACAAAAAAACAAAAACGACCTGGCGAATTGTATGTGGAGGAGTGAAATTGAATTTGTGGTCGACACCGGTGTTGCAGGAGTAAGGAATGTGCGTGCATTCCCAGAATTCCAGCTGGCAGAGGAAGATAAGGAATAAACAGGAGATGGGAGTATGAGATAAAAAAAAGAAAAGAAAAAGGCGGAGAGTGATATTTTTTCTTTTTGTATTTGAGCAAGTATCGGTGAAAATTTTTGATTTAGACTTTTTATGTAATCTTTTTATACCCTTATCACCTCTCTCTCTCTCTCTCTCTCTCTCTCTCTCTCTCTCTCTCTCCTCTCTCTTCTCTCTCTCTCTCTTCTCTCTCTCTCTCTCTCTTCTCTCTCCTCTCTCTTTCTCTCTCTCTCTCTTCTCTCTCTTAACCCTTATTGCATCTTTTTATCTGCCTTTTATTTCTCCACTGTATGATATACTCCTTTCTTCACACCATCTTTCTGCACTCACCCATCCTCTTTTCTTTTCTATTCCTCGTCTCTCACCTACCATCTCCCTGTCTGTCTGTGGTGCAATTCTGCCTACAGAGAAACGAAGGCACGACAAGAAATGAAAGAAAATAATTTGTTCATGACGATGCACAGGGAGACTTGACTGCGCTGTCGAGGACAATGACCACAGGGTAGCGTCAAACGGCTAAATGTACCTCTCCATTTACTGTAGTCTGGCCTCATTGATGTGTATTCTTTTTTCAGTTACTGCATTCTGGCCTCATTGTCGTGTATTCTTCAGCTACTGCATTCTGGCCTCATTGATGTGTATTCTTCAGTTACTGCATTCTGCCCTCATTGATGTGTATTCTTTCTTCAGTTACTGCATTCTGGCCTCATTGATGTGTATTCTTCAGTTACTGCATTCTGGCCTCATCGATGTGTATTCTTCAGTTACTGCATTCTGGCCTCATTGATGTGTATTCTTCAGTTACTGCATTCTGGCCATATTGATGTGTATTCTTCAGTTACTGCATTCTGGCCTCATTGATGTGTATTCTTCAGTTACTGCATTCTGCCCTCATTGATGTGTATTCTTTCTTCAGTTACTGCATTCTGGCCTCATTGATGTGTATTCTTCAGTTACTGCATTCTGGCCTCATCGATGTGTATTCTTCAGTTACTGCATTCTGGCCTCATCGATGTGTATTCTTCAGTTACTGCAGTCTGGCCTCATTGATGTGTATTCTTCAGTTACTGCATTCTGGCCTCATCGATGTGTATTCTTCAGTTACTGCATTCTGGCCTCATTGGTGTGCATTCTTCTGTTACTGCATTCTGGCCTCATTGATGTGTATTATTCAGTTACTGCATTCTGGCCTCATTGACGTGTATTCTTTCTTCAGTTACTGCATTCTGGCTTCATTGTCGTGTATTCTTCAGTTACTGCATTCTGGCCTCATTGATGTGTATTCTTCAGTTACTGCATTCTGGCCATATTGATGTGTATTCTTCAGTTACTGCAGTCTGGCCTCATTGATGTGTATTCTTCAGTTACTGCATTCTGGCCTCATCGATGTGTATTCTTCAGTTACTGCATTCTGGCCTCATTGGTGTGCATTCTTCTGTTACTGCATTCTGGCCTCATTGATGTGTATTCTTCAGTTACTGCATTCTGGCCTCATTGACGTGTATTCTTTCTTCAGTTACTGCATTCTGGCTTCATTGTCGTGTATTCTTCAGTTACTGCATTCTGGCTTCATTGTCGTGTATTCTTCAGTTACTGCATTCTGGCCTCATTGATGTGTATTCTTCAGTTACTGCATTCTGGCTTCATTGTCGTGTATTCTTCAGTTACTGCATTCTGGCCTCATTGATGTGTATTCTTCAGTTACTGCATTCTGGCCTCATTGGTGTGCATTCTTCAGTTACTGCATTCTGGCCTCATTGATGTGTATTCTTCAGTTACTGCATTCTGGCCTCATTGATGTGTATTCTTCAGTTACTGCATTCTGGCCTCATTGATGTGTATTCTTCAGTTACTGCATTCTGGCCATATTGATGTGTATTCTTCAGTTACTGCATTCTGGCCTCATTGATGTGTATTCTTCAGATACTGCATTCTGGCCTCATTGATGTGTATTCTTCAGTTACTGCATTCTGCCCTCATTGATGTGTATTCTTTCTTCAGTTACTGCATTCTGGCCTCATTGATGTGTATTCTTCAGTTACTGCATTCTGGCCTCATCGATGTGTATTCTTCAGTTACTGCATTCTGGCCTCATTGATGTGTATTCTTCAGTTACTGCATTCTGGCCATATTGATGTGTATTCTTCAGTTACTGCATTCTGGCCTCATTGATGTGTATTCTTCAGTTACTGCATTCTGGCCTCATTGATGTGTATTCTTCAGGTATTGCATTCTGGCCTCGTTGATGTGTATTCTTCAGGTACTGCATTCTAGCTTCATTGATGTGCATTCTTCAGTTACTGCATTCTGGCCTCATTGATGTGTATTCTCCAGTTACTGCATTCTGGCCTCATTGATGTGTCTTCTTCAGTTACTGCATTCTAGCCTCATTGATGTGTATTCTTGTTACTGCATTCTGGCCTCATTGATGTCTATTCTTCAGTTACTGCAGTCTGGCCTCATTGATGTGTATTCTTCAGTTACTGCATTATGTCTTCATTGATTTCTATTCTTCAGTTACTGCAGTCTGGCCTCATTGATGTGTATTCTTCAGTTACTGCATTATGTCTTCATTGATTTCTATTCTTCAGTTACTGCAGTCTGGCCTCATTGATATGTATTCTTTCTTTTGTTACTGCATTCTGGCCTCATTGATGTCTATTCTTCAGATACTGCATTCTGGCCTCATTGGTGTGCATTATTTATTCAATTATTGCATTGTGGCCTCATTGATGCAAATGATTCCTTTAGTTATTGCATTCTTGTCTTATTGATGTACATTCTCTCGTCAGTGACTACGTTCTGGCCACATTCATGTATATATATACATATTATGTGTGTAAGTACGTACGTAGGCAAATTATTTTCTAACGAAACAAAACAAAACACACACAAATACTCTAGCAGAAAATTAAGGAAAATCTGAATAAAATAAACTCTTCAAACAAATTAGCAGAATAAATGGAAATAAATCACAAGCAATAAAAAACATATACACAAAACTGTTAAAAAAAACCCAACAACAAGCAAATAAAAAATAAATACCAAGTTTTTAAAAAGCTTACGAAAAAATAAGCAAATAAGAAAGTATTAATTAAAAATCCAAAATTGAAAGTAAAAAAACAACAAAATGACCTCTCAGAAAAACAGATGAAATCATATAGAAATGCAAATAATTTGCAAAGAAGAAATGACACTAAACTATTGATGGAACACGGTGCAAGCATGGAGGAGAGAGATGTGAGGGAGAAGAGACTGTGTTCGCTGCGTGACTCTTGTCAAGTTGGAGGCGATGTTTTTCCTCTGTGAAAATGAAGCAGGGAGCGAGCTGACATCATCAATAGACTACGTTCTTCTTCGTTCTGTCTTTCTCTGTGTGTCTGATAGTCTGTCAGTCTGTCTATTAGTCTTCCAGTTTCTCTGTCAAACATTCTGAAACACACAGGCACAAACGTGCATAACGTGCGTGTGTGCGCGCGCACAGACACACACACACACACACACACTTACTAACATGCGCATGCACGCAGACATACAAACACACATGCACATATACATAACAAATATACACGCTAGCAGATCCTATTGTCCTTCACTCCCCCTCCCCCCCTCCCCACACAATGCTCCCCCCCCTCACACACACTCACGTGTGCACGTACCTCTTACTGTCTCTGTGTGGCTGGCTGTCTGTCTGTCTCCCCCCCCCCCCCCACACACACATACACACAATCAAAGTGTAAAGGAGGGAGGTGACTGGGAGCCAATGCCTTGAAATCATGTCTTTATTAGGTGTTAAAATCACGCCATTATCTAAAGGTCTGTCATCTAGCCCACATCAAAGTATTCACTCACACACAGACAGACAGACAGACAGACACACACACACACACAAACGTACACACACACTTACAACTGTACACACGTACACACAAATGCACACACTCATGCATGTTCATGTACACGCACAACACACACAAACACACACACACTCGCACATGCGCGTGACTTTGCGTCAGCATACACACACGCACACGCACACACACACACACACACACACACACCACACACACGCATGTGCACGCACACACACAGATATTTACAACTGTACACACGCACACAAACACATACACAGACACTTAAAACTGTACACACGCACACACATGCACACACACATACACATGCATGTGCAGGCACACACGTACACACAGAACATCAGAAAAAAAGATACAGAGAAAACTCCATCTCTGAATAAAGCAATGGAACATTTTATTCATTGATAAGAAAAAAAAAACCCTAGAGAAATCTCGAAATATAAAGACAAAATGCAATAAAAAAAACAACAACAAGATGGACGCGTCTACTGGATAAAACCCACAAAAACACGCACGATTAACTAAAGCATGCATAGAATGTAGAGAAATTGGCAAGAGGACCCATTTCTGTGCTGACTTGCTCTCAACAGGACCCATGTTCTCTCTGGGGCTCCATTGCTGTTCTATGTAAGTAATTATCCCCCTTCCATTCTTCCTTCCATCTGCACCCCCTCCCCCCCACCCTACACACACAGACACACACACGCACACACTCACTGACACACACACACTCTCTCTCACTCACTCAGTCACTCACACAG
>CM054134.1:99075527-99088027 GCA_028751875.1 Rapana venosa
TCTTCTCTCTTTCTCTCTCTCTGTCTCTCTCTCTCTCTCTCTCTCTCTCTCTCTTCTCTCCCTCTCTCTCTCTCTCTCTCTCTTCTCTCTCTCTCTCGAGCAAAGGCTCGATGATTAAAAGGGGATGGGATAGCCTAGTGGTTAGAACATTGCGCTCGCAATCTGACGACCCAGCTTCGATTCCCGTTTAAGGGGGATATTTTCCCTTGGAATTAACATCAGTGCAGACTTCACTCTCCCCAAAAGTCCTTCTGATGAGACTATAAACCGAGGCCCCATGTGCGAACGCACGCAGAACATCTTGCGCACATGTTAAATCCTGTTCTGTTTTTCGTAAGAGTAGGCCATTGTGTGCTGGTGGGAACAGATGACAGAATTTACAAAACCGCATTCACACGGGGACTGGATGTAAAAAAGCACATAAGTGCTTATTCCATTATCCTCGATATAAGATAATAATAACAATAACAACAACAATAATAATAATAATAATGCATGTTATTGCCCTTGTGAAACAGATTAAAAAGTGATAAATGTTATCAATCAACGAAAAAGAGTCTGTACACATAATTATGTCTGTACATATATTGAGATAGAAAGTACATTCTTAGTGTAGTCCAAACTTGGAGAACTTGGTGGAAATCCATGGAATGTTTTCTCTTATGTCTCTCACCTAAAGTAATGTTCTAAAGTGTTACAGATACTGAAAGATAACCACACAGAGTGCACGTGATAATTGAATCAGAAATGATGAACATGAGAAGTTCTATGTAAGACTGTATGGCTACAGCAAGAAGAGGATGTAAAGATGCACACACACACACACACACACACACACACACACACACACACACACACACACACACACACACACACACACACACACACACACACACACACACACACACACACACACACACAAAAGACAGAGACAGAGAGACAGAGAGACAGAGAGAGAGAGAGAGAGAGAGAGAGAGAGAGAGAGAGAGAGAAGAGAAGGAAAGAAGGAAAATGAACATGATAACAATATACTTTAGAACAACAACTGAATCCTGGAGAGGAAACGAGTCTAGTTGTCATTGGAACAAGTCACGCACAACATGGGGTCACCTTGCCAATTTCTCTCTCCCCTCTTGTGTGTGTGTGTGTGTGTGTGTGTGTGTGTGTGTGTGTGTGTGTGTGTGTGTGTGTGTGTGTGTGTGTGTGTGTGTGTGTGTAAGCAGAGATGTATTGATTTGTTCACTTAGGAATGGGAGGGAAAGGAACGTGACTCATACAGAACCTTTTTCTTCGTAAAGAAAAAAAATCCCTAAAGTTGTGATATGGATACTTCTTCTTTTAAAAAACCACTTTTTATTATTATTAATTTTTAATACAATATAAACAAAACAATATTTTTCAACATAAGGTAATGCAACTAAACATATAAAACATCTATTATATAAACTGTATATATATGTTCACATATGCGCGCGCACACACACACACACTTTCTCTCTCTGTCTCTCTATCTCACTCTCTCTCTCTCTCTCTCTCTCTCACGCACACACTCTCACAAAGTAATACATGCCTTTAACAAATGTAGCTACACACCACAAAATAACAAAAAAGTTGAAACATGATACGGCCAAGCATAGCAATTGAGCTCATAGCTTCTTTCTCACACACATATTCACACATACATGCACACACAATCACACACACACACGCACACACATTCTCTCTCTCTCTCTCTCTCTCTCTCCCTCTCTCTCTCTCTCTCTCTCTCTCTCTCTCTCTCTCTCTCTCTCTCTCTCTCTTTTTAACCAACCACAAAAGCGCACATTCCTGGCAGTACCTGTAAGAAAAACAGACACCTCTATCTCCTATTGCTGTAACGTCATTAAAGTGTACCAGAAGAAAAGAAAGGCTGATTTTATTATGCAAAGCAAAGTTAGTCATGTATTTTAATCTTGGCAGTACAATGTTCAGAAATCGTCAATCAGTGATTTGTAACCAAGCCATTTATATTCAAAATCAATGTATTTCATATTTGTTTTTGCTATGTATTCCTCGGTTCTATATTTAAGTTTGACACTTTCTGAAATCAGTAAACACAGGATACCTACTGTCAACTTTGCATTTATAGAGAATTGTTTTTGCTGAAACTATGATATAATCAAGTGTATCATCTGTTTGTGAACGTGAATCAGTTCCAAACAGTATTAGCTCTCTTGACAGAAACAAATCTTGTACATTGGCGCAATTGTTGTTTAAGAAATTCTGAAGATTATTCCAAATCATAGTAGAAATCCTGCATGAATAGAATAAATGATTAATAGTCTCTCTTTCGGATTTGCAGAATGTGCACTTATTAGTGTCAACAACATGCATCTTTTCTAAGACAATAGTAGTTGCTAATATCCTGTGGATAATCTTTATTTGAAACCATTTTAGTTTAGTTTCTTTTATGTTTTTGAGTTTTCATGAATAGTTTACTCCAATTAAGGTCATATAACGTTTCACTATTTCATTTCTCACAGCACTAAAGCTGATTACTGTCCATAACAAGTGTGTCGTAATAAACTTTTGCCCCTTTCTCTATATTCGGAATTGTATATAGAGCTTCATGGCTTTCTTTGGGGCTGCTATTACTCACATCAACACCTGTTGTGCCTATGAACTTTTTTTTTTATTGCTGTGACAACCCTTGCATAAGCCATTAAATTACTTGCGACGTTGTATTTCATTTTATGTTCGTCATATGGGAGGAAAGAACCGTTCTGATTAACTAGATCGGCAACACGATACACATGTTTTGAAATGTATTGTTTTATTGTCAATCTTTATATGTTCATTATAAAATATATTCTCTGCCAGAAGGTCTTCTGGGCTGTCAATCTTGATCTTTTTGCCAAACAATCTGTATGCTTGTAATATATTTCTCCAGAATGAACTTAGGTATATGTTTCGGGTTGGCAAATCACAACCGTACTTGTCCAAGTGTTTTATACAAGGACATATTTCTTCTATAACAGATTTCCATTTGTGGTTACTACGTCTCAGTTTTCTTATTGGATACTTATTCTTTTCATGTTGCAATAACTCAGTTAAGTTCAAGTTACTCCAATTGAAATGCACTAAAAAGTGGATATACTGCATTATAAACCGAGGCCTCGAGTGCGAACGCATGCAGAACATCTTGCGCACGTGTTAAATCCTGTTCCGCTTTTCAAAAGAGTAGGCCATTGTGTGCCGGTGGGAACAGATGACAAAATTTACAAAACCGCATACATACGGGGACTGGATGTAAAAAATCACATGAGTGCTTATTCCATTATCCTCGATAAAAAAGAATAAATAAAATAAAATAAAACAAATCCATGTGCAAAATCTGCCCTGCCTGTTGTAAACAAACTAAAAATGAATACAATTTCCTATTGGAGTGCTGTTTCTATAAAGACCTCATAGTTAAGCTCCTAAAACAATCCTCACCTGTATCTCTTCCCATAATTTTGAAAACTAGTTCAAGCAAGACACACACACACACACACACACACACACACACACACACACACACACACACACACACACACACACACACACACACACACACCACACAACACACACACACACACACACACACACACACAACACACACACACACACACCACACACACAGCACACATTAGCATGCATGCACCACACACACACACACACACACACACACTCACACACACACACACACACAAACACACACACACACACACACACACACACACACACACACACACCACGAGTCAGATCATGTAAAAGGGAGGATAATGATAATGATAATGATAATATTATTTCGAACAGCAAGGGACCCCTGGGGTGGAAATGAGTCCAGTTGCCATTGGAACAAGTCACGCACAACATGGGGTCACCTTGCCAATTTCTCTCTCCTGTGTGTGTGTGTGTGTGTGTTGGGTGTTGTGTGTGTGTGTGTGTGTGTGTGTGTGTGTGTGTGTGTGGTGTGTGTCGCGGGTGTGTGGTTGTGTTGACTTCAATTTTACATCTGTTCACTTCTAGTGATTTTAGATGTGTGTGTGTATGTGTGTGCATGTATGTGTCTTTATGTGCATGTGTATGTGTGTGTGTGTGTGTGTGTGTGTGTGTGTGTGTGTGTGTGTTCGTGAGCGACCTTTATCTAGAAGAGAATGTTAGGGTTTTAAATGGTAGGATGGCTTCAGCACTGGATGAAGATAAATGTCACTGAGAATCTAGAGGCGAAGAAATACAAATCCTGAAACTCTGAGAACACAGTTTCCGATGCTAGAATTTATACATACATACATACATACATACATACATACATACATACATACATACATACATACATACATACATACATACATTCGTACATACATACATTCGTACATACATACATTCGTACATGCAAGCATGCAGGCATGTATCCATACATACATACATACATACATACATACACACAAACACACAGACACACAGACACACACACACACACACACAACACACACACGCAGCACACACACACAAAACACAACGCAAAAACACACACACACAAACCACACATATACATACTACACACACGCGCACACTCGCGCGCGCGCGCGCGTGTGTGTGTCTAAATGTACAGAGAGATGTCTGTATGTCTGTCTATCTGTAACTCTGTGTTGTGAGCGTGCGTGCGTGCGTGTGTGTGTGTGTGTGCACGCGCACACATCTGTGTGTTCATGCGCGCGTACGTGTGTGTGTGTGTGTGTGTGTGTGTGTGTTCGTGCGTTTGTGTGTGTGTGCGCGTGCGTGCGTGTGTACCTGGACATGTTAGATAAAAGTCAATTTTATGTCAAAGAATGAACACCATTTGAACTGTTGCTAACCTTTACAACCGATACCTGGAAATGTCACAGAAGAAACAGCAAAACTCCGAAAAGACAAGTCTTCACCTTTAGCCAGAAAGAAATCGATAAGAAATCGATAAAAATGTTCATGCAGTGTTGGACCTATGACTGTGCACACACAGAGACACACAGGCGTAGACACACAAACAAACAAGCAAACAAACCAAACCAAACCAACAAACACATGTGTGCGCGCTTGCAGGTGTGTACGAGTGCTTGCTTGTGAGTGAGGTGCTCTTGTACTTGTTTGTTTGCGTGTACAGACATAACTGACAGAGAGAGAGAGAGAGAGAGAGAGAGAGAGAGAGAGAGAGAGAGAGAGAGAGAGAGAGAGAGAGAGAGAGAGAGAGAGAATTGTGTACAGTAGATAGAAAGATAGAAAGAAAATAATTATGTGTGTGTGTGTCTTTATTTTACGTCTGTTTACTTAAAGTGATATTAGTGCATGCATGTATGTGTTGTGTGTGTGTGTGTGTGTGTGTGTGTGTGTGTGTGTGTGTGTGTGTGTTTATTTTATTCTTTTATATCGAGGATAATGTAAAAAGCACTTATGTGCTTTTTTTTTTACATCCGGTTCCCGTGTGTATGTGGTTTTGTAAATTCTGTCATCTGTTCCCACCGGCACACAATGGCCTACTCTTACGAAAAAAAGAACAGGATTTAACGTGTGTGCAAGATGTTCCGCGTGCCTTCGTATACGGGACCTCGGTTTATAGTCTCATCCGAGGACTTTTGGGGAGAGTGGAGTCTGCACTGATGTTAACTCCAAGGGAAAATAATTATCGCCTTGAACGGGAATCGAACCCGGGTCGTCAGATTGCGAGCGCAATGTTCTAACCACTAGGCTATCCCGGGTATGTGTGTGACACACACACACACGCACACACACACACACACACGCGCGCGCGCGCACACACACACACCACACACACGCACAACGCACACGCACACACCACACACACACACACAACATACACACACACACACAGAAAGAGAGAGCGAGAGCGAAAGCGAGAGAGTGATAGAGCGAGAGAGAGAGAGAGAGAGAGAGAGAGAGAGAGAGAGAGAGAGAGAGAGAGAGAGAGAGAGAGAGAGAGAGAGAGAGAGAGAGAGAGAGAGAGAGAGAGAGAGAGAGAGAGAGAGAGAGAGAGAGAGTGTAAGCGAGAAAGCGAAACAGACAGATAGAAAGACAGACAGACAGACAGAGTGCGGGAGTCAGGGAGAGAAGAATTAGGCTCATAGTGACAAACAGTGAAAGGCACTGACCGCTAGAGAGAGGAAGCACTGTCTAATGGGAGGAAGTCACGGAATCCCTCACCAATCCCCCCCCCCCCTTCTCCTCTCTCCCCCCCCCCCCCCCTCTCTCTCTCTCTCGGGGACGGTATAGCTTGGTGGTTAGAGTGATGTATTCGTGATCCGAACACATCACTCCTCTTCTGCGATCTCTTCACTGGCTGCCTGTCTCACAGAGACTGGAGTATAAACCAATACCCTCTGTTTCAAATGTCTTCACAAATCTGCACCCTCTTATCTCTCTGTAACTGTCTTCTTCTGTATACTCCATCCAGTTCCCTTCACCCAGCTGCAGATACATTGTGCTTTCGAACACCCAGATTCAAACAAATCACTCTTGGCTGTCGCTCTTTCTCTGTTTCTGATCTCCCTCTTTCACTTCGTCAAAACACTTGATACCTTCAAATCCAGCCTCAAAACGCACTTATTTCCTACCTGACACTTTCCCCTCATATCTGTTTCTACTTTCCAACAGCATCCTTCATCTTCTTCATCACCACTTAAGTGTGAGTGTGTGTGTATGTGTGTATGTGTGTGTGTGCATAAATTTGAAATATCTTGTGTTATTTGAGGAAAGTTGCATGCGTGTAAATGATATGAGTGCAAGCGCTTCGATTTGTTTGTTTTACAAAATTCAGCGCTATATAAATTCCATATATTCTTTTTCTTCTTCTTCTTCTTCTTCTCTGCTGACCTGGGTTCGATTCTCGTTCAAGAGGATTTTTCCTCTGGAATTAACATCAGTGCTGACTCCACTCCCCCAAAACGTCCTTCGGATGAGACTATAAATCGAGGTCTCGCGTGCGAACGCTCGCAGAACATCTTGCGCACACGTTAAAACCCCGTTCCGCTTTCGGAAGAGTAGGCCATTGTGTGCCGGTGGGAACGAATAGCAAAATTTACAAAACTACACATACACGGGGACTAGATGAAAAAAAGCACACGAGTGCTTTTTCCATTATCCTCGAAATAACAGAATAAAAGACAAAGAAAAACATTTCCGTGTTAGTGTGTATTTTAGTGTGTGTTAGTGTGTATTAGTGTGTGTGTGTGTGTGTGTGTGTGTTTGTATGTATGTGTATATTTGTGTGTGTATGTGTGTGTGCCTGTGCGCGCGGTTGTGTGTGTGTGTGTGTGTGTGTGTGTGTGTGTGCGTGTGTGTGCACATATGTACGTACGCAAGCATGAGCGTGGATAAATAAATTATGTTTTTGGGGTTTGTTTTTTTTCAACCCATTTTCGGAAGAGTTTTTGTAGTCAAATCTTAATACTTTATTGTGCACTGATAGTTTTTTTGCACTATATGACGATTGCTTGTCTTGTGTATCAGCCTTTTGAAGGGGTGGGGGGGGGGGGGTTGCTCATAGTGAGAGATAGAGATACACGAACAAATAGAGGAAGGGGGGGGGGGGGGTGGGGAGGGGAGAAAACAAAGAGGTAACTCTCACACAGTTGGATGGACATTAAAAAAAAAAGGAGAAAGAAAAGATCAACTGGGAATGGAAGTAGAGACCAGCTAGAAGACACGAGTGTGATTGTATTTATTTATTTATTTATTTATTTATTTATTTATACCACTTTAAGTCACGAGATTTCTCTGCGTGAAATTCAGGCTGCTCTCCTCAGGGAGTAGGAAGTCATGCAAGCTTTGGTTCATTGGTCAGTTCTCTCCCCTATTCGTGGACTAAGTAAGGTCAATTAATTTGGAGTTTGAAGGCATTTTTCCCTCACTTTTTCTTTCATTTTCTTCCTTTTAGATTGAATTAAAAAAACCGATTGACTTTTATTAGCTTTTTTGTTTTGTTTTCTGCGACATTGAGTTGATTTCTTTTTCACCTGTAGTTTTTGTTGTGAAATTTATTTGTTAACATGTAACAAAATCTTTGTAATCCGCTGTTCTCTCTCTCTGTCTCTGTTTCTCTGTCTGTCTGTCTGTCTGTCTGTCTCTCTTATTTGGCGTGTGTAAAATTATGTTATTATAATCAAATATTCATAGTTTTTATTTGTGTATGCCATTTTTATTTTGAAATAATTGATTTAGGTGTATGTGAGTTGGGTTTTCTGTTATCATTCGCTTCATTGTTGAGTGTATCTTTTGTTATTGTTTCTGTCTCTCTGCTTTTGCCCATTTTTACTCTCTTTCTGTCTGTCTGTCTCTCTCTCTCTCTGTCTCTCTCCCTCTCTGTCTCTGTGCCTCCCCCTCTCTCTCCCTCCCTCTCCCCCTCCTCTCCCCCTCTCTCTCTCTCTCTCTCCCTCTCTTATTTTTATTACTTTTTGCTGATGATATTGTTTTACTATCTGAAACTGTAGTGGGGTTGCAAACACAACTGAACAACTTGTATACTGCTGCTAGAGATCTCCAATTAAAAGTAAATATGAATAAGAGTAACATAATGGTTTTTAGAAAAGGAGGATTTTTGGCAGCTCATGAAAAATGGTATTATAGTAACACAAAAGTCACTGTTGTTAATTCATATAAATATCTTGGAGTCAATTTTACAAGTAAACTTAGCTTTAATTACATGTGTCAGGATTTAGCTTCAAGGGCTAAAATAGCTGTTTTGAATATTCTAAGTATTTTGTACAAGTTTGAAAATAATTCTGTAACGGTAAACTCTTTGATACACAGGTACAACCCATTGGGAATGGAAAATATTGTACCGATAGAAAAATTACATTTATTCGCATTAAAGAGATTCCTTGGTGTAAACTGGCGCACTCCAAATGACATGATCTATGGAGAACTGGGAAGGTATCTATTGTTTGTAAATTCTATGGTAAAATGCGTAAGCTATTGGCTTAAGATAACTCGTATGGAGGATAAGCTGATAAAATGTTATACATACTGGATTGTAAAGGCAAGCATACTTAGGCATCTAAAATACGTTTATGTTTGTGTCGATTTGGCTTTGGATTTGTTTGGGACAATCAAGGAGTTCAAAATGTAAAGGCTTTTATAAAATCATTTAAACAGAGAGTTGTTGATTGTAGATGGCAAGAGTGGTACGCCCACATTCAAAACAGTGATCGATTTTTTTCTATACAGAACATTTAAAACGTCAATGTGTATTGAACAGTATACGTTGATAGAAATGAATAAGTATGTTAAACATGCATTGTCAAAATTTAGATGTGGTGTATCAGATATTGCTGTACATGTGAAACGATATGCAAAAGATGAAAATGAGAATTTGATTTGTAATTTGTGTAAATTGGCAACACAAGATGAAATTCATGTTGTTTTGGAATGTCCAGTTCTTGGAGACCTGAGAAAAGAATTGATTCTGCAAACTTATTGGAACTACCCATCATTGGTCAGGCTAGCTCAACTTATGTCATCTGAAAATGAGCAAACTGTTAAAAATTTAGCAATATTTCTGTATAAATCTTTGAAGAGAATAAGGGATAGTAGCCTAATGTAAATTTTTCAATTTTAACAAATGTTCATTGAATGATTTATTTTCAACGATAACTTGACAGCAAATGGCTGTATACTAGCGCTTTTGTATGTTTCCACCCCTTCAGAAGGGGATTTGACCTTTCCGAATAAATATCTGAAGTCTGAAGTCTGAAGTCTCTCTTTTTCTCTCTCCCTCTCTCTCTCTGTGTTTCTATCTCTCCACCCCTCGTTTCCGTCAGGTTTTCTGTGTCTGTCTGTCCGCATCTGTTAGTCCACGTGGCTCTCTCGTGAAAGTATGTTAGCATTTGATTATGGGCATATGTATATATATATATATATATATATATATATATATATATATATATATATATATATATATATATATATATATATATATATATATATATATATATATATATGACTCGCTGTGCGTGCGTACGTGCATATATATGTGTGTGTGCGTGTGTGCATGCGTGCGTGGGTAAGTGTGCACGCGTGGATGTTTATGCGAATGTGTATGTACACGCACGTGCACACGCATGTGAATATGATTGTGTGTGTATGTTTGTGTGTGTGTGTGTATGTGTGTGCGTGCGCGCGCGCGCGCGCGTGTGTGTGTGTGTGCGTGCACGTGTACGTACAAACTCGTGTGTATGTGTGTGTATGTATGTTATTTATTTTTTAAGTTCTATTTTCTTCTTTTATTTCGAAGATAATGGAACAAGTACTCGTGTGTGTGGGTTTTTTTTTATACATCTAGTCCCCGTGTGTATGCAGTTTTTGTAAATTTTGTCATCCGTATGTACACGCATGTGCACACTCATGTGTATGTGTGTGTACGTACAGACTCGTGTGTATGTGTATGTATGTATATATGTATGTTATATATATATATATATATATATATATATATATATATATATATATATATATATATATATGTATGTATGTATGTATGTATGTATGTATGCATGTATGTATGTATGTATTTATGTACGTATGTATGTATGTATGTGCGCGTGTGTGTATGTACATGTGTGTGCATGTACTTGTGTGTGTATGTACACGTGTGTGTGTGTATGTGTGTGTATGTGTGTGTATGTGTGTGTATGTACATGTGTGTGTGTGTGTGTGTGCGTGTGTGTGTGTGAATAAGCTTTGATAGGGGATAAAGAACAGGCCTTTAGATGGCGGCATGACCTGAACACCCCAGAAAGAAACACCTTTAAAGCAAAGGGTCTGAATGACCTTCCTTCCTGACACACTGACCGTCAGAGAGAGAGAGAGAGAGAGAGATGAGAGGAGAGAGAGATGAGGAGAGAGAGAGAGGAGAGAGAGGAGAGTGAGAGAGAGAGAGAGAGAGAGAGAGAGAGGAGAGAGAGATGAGAGAGAGAGAGATGAGAGGAGAGAGATGAGAGAAGAGAGTGAGAGAGAGAGAGAGAGAGAGAGGAGAGAGAGAGAGAGAGAAGAGAAAGAGAGAGAAAGAGAGAGAGAGAGAGAGAAGAGAGAGAGAGGAGAGAGAGAGAAAGAGAGAGAGGAAAGAGAGAGAGAGAGAGGAGAGAGAGAAGAGAGAGAGAGGAGAGGGGATGAGAGGAGAGAGAGAGGAGAGAGAGAAGAAAGAGAGAGAGAGAGAGAGAGAGAGAGAGAAAGAGAGAGAGAGAGAAAGAGGAGGAAAGATGAGAGAAGAGGAGAGGAGAGAGAGAAGAGAGGAAGAGAAGAGAGGAGAGAGAGAGAGAGAGGAGAGAGAGAGAGAGAGAAGAGAAGAGAGAGAGGGAGAAGAGAAAGAGAGGAAGGGGAGAGAGAGAGGAGAGAGAGAGAGGGGAGAGGGAGAGGAGAAAGAGAGGAAAGAGAGAAAGAGAGAAAGAGAGAGAGAGAGATGAGAGAGAGGAGAGAGAGAGAGACAGAGGGGAGAGAGACAAAGAGAGAGAGAGGGGAGGAGAGAGATGTGGAAAAAAAAAAGAAAGAGGCAAGATAACAAGGAGGAAAGAGAGAGGGAAACACAGATCTAAAGAGAAACTTGCGAGAGCAGCCGCTGGAGGAAAAGACAGAGAGACTAAACCACAGGCCGACAGATGACAGAGACAGAGATATGGAGATAAAGATAAAAAAGATACGGAAAGATAAAAGAGAGAAGTCAGCCAGCCAACCAGACAGCCAACCAGCCAGCCAGCCAGCCAGCCAACCATCCAGCCAACCAGACAGCCAACCACACAGCCAACCAGACAGCCAACCACACAGCCAACCACACAGCCAACCAGCCAGCCAACCAGCCAGCCAACCATCCAGCCAACCAGACAGCCAACCAGACAGCCAACCCGCCAGACAGAGACAAAAATAGAATGAAAGAGCTGGCTGGATGGAGTCAGGCAGACAGACAGAGAGACAGACAGACAGACAGACAGAGATGGCTATAATGATGCAGCCTGAATGACAACTGCCCACTAGACAGGAATAGCGTTTCTAATTGCTGGAAGTCACGAAAGAGCTGTTTTATTGTTCCCAGTCTCTCTGTCTCTGCCTCCGTCTGTCTGTCTCTCTGTCTGTCTGTCTGTCTGTCTGTCTCTCTCTCTCTCCCTCTCTCTCTCTCTCTCTCTCTCTCTCTCTCTCTCTCTCTCTCTCTCTGTCAATGAATGTTACAGCAAATTTGAATATATTTATACCCTTTCAAATGGGGCCATTGCCTTTCTTGAATAAATATCGTTAACGTTACCGTTATCTCTCTCTCTCTCAAAGTCAAAGTCAAATTTTATTTCCAGATGGTACATATGCCGTCCGCGCCTGGGCTTTATCACAGTTCTTGATTAAACCATCTACACTGGGGGCAACAGCAAAGTGAGAGGCTGTATAACCAGTGGCTTTCCCACTCATGGAATTCCACTTTACAGCTTAGTCTTTAGTGATCGACT
>CM054134.1:99093027-99115527 GCA_028751875.1 Rapana venosa
TGTTCGTGTGTGTGTGTTGTGTGTGTTGTGTGTGTCGTGTGTGTGTGTGTGTGTGTGTGGTGTGTGTGTGTGTGTGTGTGGCGCGCGCGTTTCTGCCCGAGTGTGTGCATGCATATCTAGTTGTCTTTATCGACAACACACTCTCCATGCAAAAATTCATCACCCAGACCTGCCAGTCATGCTACTATCAATTACGGCGTATTAGTACAGTTCGAAAGTACCTGTCCACTGATGCAACATCCAAACTAATCACGTCTCTCATTCTCACGTCTAGATTATTGCAATTCTCTTCTGGCTGGTCTGCCATCATCATCTATCCACTCTCTTCAACGTAAACAAAACTCTGCCGCCCGACTACTCCTCAGAGAGAAAAAAACATCTGAGCACATTACTCCTCTCTTGCGATCTCTCCACTAGCTGCTTGTGTCAGTGAGAGTAAGCTATAAGATCAGTACTCTCTGTTACAAATGCCTCCACAAAACAGCACCTTCCTACTTCCGTGAATGTCTTCACCTGTACACTCCTTCCCGTTCCCTCCGCTCTGCTGCAGATACCTTGTGCTTACGAATACTAGATTCAACCAATCCGTCATCGGCCGTGGCTCTTTCTCTATTTCTGGTTCATTGATCTGGAATGACCTCCCTCTCTCCCTTCACCCAAAGCCTACTTTTGACACTTTAAAATCCAGCCTCAAAACAAATAATTTCAAATCTAAGACTTTCCCCTCTTGTTTCATCTCATTTCTGTTCGCGTGTGTGTATACATTTGAATTTGTAAAAACTATTCATTGTAACTTGTTGCATGGGTTAGAGTAAGATGAATGCAAGCGCTTTGATTTGTTTTTGCAAGATATAGCGCTATAAAAATTCCATTTATTATCATTATTTATTATATGCGTCTCTGTATATGTGTGTGCGTGAAGGTGCCTGCGTGCGTTCATGTGTGTGTCAGTGTGCGCAGGCAAAGTAATAAAAAAAACACCTTAACGCACCTTAACCTTAACGCACTCTCTAGAAACCTGTCCCTCAGTCATGGAGAGTAGAGTAGTCAGTTGAGATGGATGGCACGGATGTAGGCAACACCGATACTCGCCACACTCTCGTCACTTTCACCAGCACACTGGTTCATGCTAAGGGCAAAAGTATCTTCCTTCAAACGGCATATTTGGCCCAAGCAAAAAAAGCTCTGTCAGTTATCGATCCGAGCTAAGTTTCCAGACCTACGATACAGTGTTGATACTCTTTGAAACGTTATGTCGAAATTGTACCAACTACGACAAGCTCTAAGTATAACAGTCTGTACTCTACTTCAACAGGAGAAAACGCCCCCCTGAAGATGGGGGTAGGTTGCACTTTCTGGTCAGGCACCTAAAGCCAGCCATACACGCAAAGATCTCATCAGAGTGTACTTACTGTCTCGCAGTGCATTCTGCAGGTGTAAAGAGTAAGTGAGAGCACGTCATTATATTCTGGGTGGGCCACAGAGTTAAAGCTTACAGAACGACCAACGAATGGCAGACAGATAATTAGGGTGGAGCGAGTACAGAGCGTTTCCTTAATGAGAACATTTAGTTTCAGGGCATTCCTCTATTTGGAACATTTTTAATGGAATATTTCCATAGCTGGAACATTCCCTTACAGAAAGAAGAACATTCCCTTAACTGCAGCATTTAACTGATTGAACGTTTGAACGTTAACTAGAACAACTGGAACATTTCGCTTACGGAGCGTTTTCTGACCGGTAACATTCCCTCTTGGAACATTGCCTTAACTGAAACGTTCCCATCAAGAACATTGCCCTAACCCCAGCATGTAACTGGTAGAGCGCTTTGTTAACTAGAACTTTCCAGTGTCGGGCATTCCCTTACGGAGCATTCTCTAACCGGTAGCACTCATTTACGAGCATTGCCTTAATTGAAACATTCCTTCTTGGAATATTGCCTTAACTGAAACATTCACTCTTGGAACATTGCCTTAACTGAAGCAATCAATCTTGGAACATTGCCTTAATTGAAACATTCACTCTTGGAATATTGCCTTAACTGAAACATTCACTCTTGGAACATTGCCTTAACTGAAGCAATCAATCTTGGAACATTGCCTTAACTGGAGCATTCCATCTTGGAACATTGCCTTAACTGAAGCAATCAATCTTGGAACATTGCCTTAACTGGAGCATTCCATCTTGGAACATTGCCTTAACTGGAGCATTCCATCTTGGAACATTGCCTTAACTGAAGCAATCAATCTTGGAACATTGCCTTAACTGGAGCATTCCATCTTGGAACATTGCCTTAACTGAAACATTCCCGTAAATGGAACATTGCCTTACCTGAAACATTCTCGTAACTACAACATTGCCTTAACTGAAACATTCCCTACGAAACATTGTCTTTACTGAAACATTCCATCGCGGAACATTGCCTTACCTGAAACATTCCCGTAATTGGAACATTGCCTTACCTGAAACATTCCCTCCCAAAACATTGCCTTAACTGAAACATTCCCGTATTTAGAACATTGCCTGAACTGAAACATTCTCGTATCTAGAATATTGCCTGAACTGAAATATTCGTGTCTGGAACATTTTCTTAGGGAGTTTTTCGATACCAGTGACATCTCTTGGAAGCGCCAAACCAAAATAAATGTTGTTGTTGTTGAATTAATACAAGGCAGATATCTGTACACAAGTAAGGACAATACCACTACATACTCAAAATATATGAGTGACATGTGCATGCCCCCCTCCCTCTAAAACACCAAGGTAAAGTCTAGTTCATACCGATTAGTAATGGTATGTATTTTTCAAAGCAGCATTTAGAAAAAAAAAAAGTATACCCGTTGAATATACCTTGTTTTCATTGATTTTTTTTGTACAGACTAACATCACAGCGCGAAACGTTGACTAGAACATGTAGAAATAAAAGCTCTGTGTGTGTGTGTGTGTGCGTGTGTGTGTGTGTGTGTGTGTGTGGTGTGTGTGTGTGTGGTGTCATACCACTAGTGACATTGCCGTGGTAAAACAAACCGAGGGAAACTGAACGGCGTTAGCTAACGTAGTGGAAGATTTCAGGCGCTGCTTGGCATTTGAGTGACAGAAGATCCTGGTAGCTGTTTCAATGCCTGTACAGTTGACCTGAAACTTCAAAGTGTGTGTGTGTGTGCACGTGTGTGTACGTGTGTGTGTGTGTGGTTCACTATAAATGACGCTCTCAAGCGCGCGCGCACACACACACACTCACACACACACACATACACGCACACACACACACACACGCACACACACACGCACACACACACACACACACACACACACACACACACACACACACACACACACACACACACACACACACACACACACACACACGCACGCACGCACGCACACACACACACACACACACACACACACACACACACCCTGGTATTTGTACATATATATTCCATTCACAGAATGGTCACTCCTGCCACCAAAAGGAAGAAAATCGATAGACAGCCAGGGAGGGAGAAGCGATGCTCAACACATATGCTGCTGCTGCTGCTGCTGCTGCTGCCGTTGCTGCTACCTTCCAAGCCGGCGTGGGATGCAAGCAGTCGCGCGACGGATGCTCTGTGCGTTGAAGGTCTACGGCGGCTGCGGAATCAAAGAAAGCTGTTATCACCCGATCACGTATTCGGCCAGTGTGCTTAGTTCAATGTGCAGGCTCCAAGTCTCTCTGGACCCACTGTGCAGTTTGCAAAAGTGCGCTGGACTGTTTTTGTGTGAGAGGAAAAGTTTGTTCTTGTTGTTGGTTTTTTTGGTTAGCTTTTTTCCCCTCTTGATGAGACTTTTGTTTGTTTGTTTGTTTATTTGCGGAGGAGTGGTTTGATTCTTGAGCGTAGATACGTTTTGTTAGGTCAGTCGTTTAGTTCTTTGGTAGAATTGCCGCCGACCATAGATCTTTGAACTGTGTGTACAGTTGTGTGGGTTTTTGTTTGTTTCTTTCTTTTTGTTTTTGTGTTTCGATCTTGGAAAAAGTCATGTACGTACCAATTTGTTCATGGTGGAGACGTATTTTCCTTTCTTTTCTTTTTGCTTTTCGCGCGCTTATAACAGTTTCCCCTTTTGCTATTATGGTCAATTATTATATTAATTATTATAAAAGTCATCATCATCATCACAATAAGCATTATTATAGTATCGTACTGTTATTTTTATTGTTACTCAAACTTATTTCTGTAATGACTGCTTTACGCATTTTAATCGTTAATGGTTTTGTTAATATCGAAACCGCGTATGAAGATAAATGATGCATTATTTAAAGATGTGCAGCATCAAATTTGATGATTTTGAAACACAAGGAAAATAGAACTATCTTTATTAGTTCAGAACAAAGTAATGCAAATACATGACATTTATATACTATATACAAAATACTATTTTGATTCTGAAATGAAATATAACCGACAGCAGTAGTGTCTTTGTGATGAGAAAGTGAAATTAAACGAGTCTCTTTGGTTTTTATCCTATTTGTTCTATCTATTTATTTATTTGTTAAACTATTTATCTATCTCTATATAAAATTCATCAAGTCTTCTATCTATATTTATACTATCTACCATCAAAACTATTCACGTAATTTCTGCTACGATTTATAAGTACGCGTAACACTGTACAACACGTTCTAAAGATGTGTGCTATTTAAGACCCTACTGTTATATAGTTTTAGTGGTTAAAAAAGGGGCTTCTCTACTTTGATCTACATATTTTTAAATCCTAAGTATCCTAGAAATAAACGATAAAAGTAAAACCATTCCTCTACCGCAGCTTGCCCGACCTTTAACCCACCCTATTTCAATATAATTATACCTGTGGACTTACACTGCGCGGAACCCGAATCAGACTCTCTAAAACTAAAACAACATTAACAGATTAAATTCTATCCACATCAAAGAAAACAACCAAAAACAGAAGTAACAATTCAAAGTGATACAAAACAGAAAACCTCACAATCCCTAGAACAGCGGACAAAATCAGACTTCAGAGAACGGGACGGAGAACAAAACAAACCAATAACAAAGCAGACGAACAATCCTGCACGTGGGCTTGGTTGGACTTTTAGCTCTTACGTTGGAGGCCAGACTTCAGACGACCTCTCTTCCATCCAGGACACGTTGCTGCAGAGTGCCATCCGACCACCAGCACCGTCATCATCTCATCATCATCATCATCAGCAGCAGCAGCAGCAGCATCCCTCACTGCCGCTGCTGTTTCTGCCGCTTCTTTCAGAGACTCTGAGATTCCAAGACTTACGTGAAGTTTTGCTTCTTCGATTGGTGAGTGTAAGTGTGGTGTGGTGTGTGTGTGTTAGTGTGTGTGTGTGTGTGTGTTAGTGTGTGGTGTGTTGTGTGTGTGTGTTGTGTGTGTGGTGTAGTGTTGTAGTGTGTGTAGTGTGTGTGTTAGTGTGTGTGTGTTAGTGTGTGTGTGTGTTGTGTGTGTTAGTGTGTGTAGTGTTAGTGTGTGTGTGTGTGTATGTAGTGTGGTGTGTGTGTGTATGTGTGTGTTGTGTGTATTTGTGTGTGTGGTTAGTGTTAGTGTGTGTGTGTGTGTGTGTGTGTTAGTGTGTGTGTGTGTAGTGTTGTGTGTGTGTTTAGTGTGTAGTGTTGTGTGTGTGTTAGTGTGTAGTGTGTGTGTCAGTGTGTGTGTTGTGTTGTGTGTGTGTGTGTGTGTGATGTGTGTGTGGTGGTTAGTGTGTTGCGGTTGCGTGGCGTGTGTTGTGTGTGTAGTGTGTTGTGTGTGTGTAGTTGTGTGTTGTGTTAGTCTTTTTATGGCTGTCCTCAGTGTTGAATGTGTGTGTGTGTTGTGGTGCTGGTGTGTGTGTGTGTGGTGTGTAGTATGTGTGTCTGTGTGTGTGTGTGTTAGTTAATTGTTGTGTGCTAGTTCTTTCTTTAATTTAACGTCTGTTCACTCAAGGTGATATTAGACCAGATATTAGATATGTGTGTGTGTGTGTGTGTGTGTGTGTGTTGTGTGTGTGTGTGTGTGTGTGTGTTGTTAATGTGTGTGTGTTAGTTAAGTGTGGTAGTAATATGTGTGTGCTAGTTCTTTCTTAATTTAACGTCTGTTCACTCAAGGTGATATTAGACCAGATATTAGATATGTGTGTGTGTGTTGGTGTGTGTGTGGTGTGTGTGTGTGTGTGTGTGTGTGTGTGTTGTGTTATTATGTGTGTGTTAGTTTTCTTAATATTTATCTGATTATAAGTATATATAGACAATATTAGATATATGTGTGTGTGGTATATGTTATGTGATGTGTGTTGTGTGTGGTGGTGTGTGTGTGTGTGTGTAGTAGTGTGTGTGTGTGTTAGTTAATGGGTGTGTATGTATATGTGTGAGAGAGAGATTGTTTTCTTTGGTATGATTGTTTTCTTTGGATAGATGTTCGTCTTCGTCATTGCACGCTCAGACATGAACTATTGTTTGTCTGTCATATGAGCGGGAATGCACTGCGCTGCCGTTAAGCGCCTGGCAAGTCAGGCCCAGCACATCCCACCTCGCGTGGAAGGAATATTTTCTGTTACGTCTCTCTGGATAAAGGCAGGAGAATGGTCAAAGAAGGCAAAAAACTTACAAGAAGGGGAGGTGACAGAAAGAAAAGGAACAAGACAGAGACACAGCAAAGAACAGAAAAGAGAGAGTTCTCAGCGCACTATTTCCACAATGTGGGGATGCTATATATACTGACAGGCCACCGGCATCGACACGGAGCAAGGTATGGTCTCATAATAACATTGTTCCTCCCAAGAGACCATGATCCAGACATAGATATATTCCAGGATCAGGAAGAACCATTCTATGTACCTATTTCACATTGTAGGAAGAATAAATTATGACAGCCACCGACAATCAAAAGCAGCAGGTATCGTCCTCCATAATCAACATATGCTTCCTCCATCAGCATCCATAGATCAATGAATAGTCAATAATCAGATCATGAAAGAACCTATCCTCATCCCCTCATCTTTATCCTGCATATCCATCATTCATCACACGCAAAATAATACATCAATCACCCACTTCATCACAAAAAAGCAGCCACCATCCATCCATCCATCCATCCATCCATCCATCCATCCATCCATACACACACAACACCATCCACCCATCCATCATCAACAACCCACCACCCACCATCCACCATCCATCCATCCATCCATCCATCCATCCATCCATCATCCATCCACCATCCATCCATCCATATTAATGAATCAGTCAATCAATCATCGAAAAAGCAACCCTATCCATCCATCCATCATCCATCCACCCATCCACCCACTCAATTCCATCCACCCATCCACCCATCCATCCATCCATCCATCCATCCATCCATCCATCCATCCATCCATCCACCCGTCAATCCGTCAATCCATCCGTCCATCAAACAGCCACTATCTCTGTGCTTCCTTTCTCTTCTCTACGCTACATACTGGGAAGGGTGCACAGGGCCAGGTCTTCTCCTGGGCTCGTAACTGTGCAGGAGGTCTGCCTGCTGGCCTCAAGCCAAAGCATTCTGACTTCAGAGCAGCTCATTTTGTTTTGTTTTACAGGATGCTTGCTGGGTATCTTTGCATCTCCGTAATTCACCGATCACTGAAAAGCCTACAGGATTTTTAACGTGCGTACTTAATCATCATCAGCATGTGCGCATTCATGAAAGGGAGTTAAGGCACTGGCAGGTCTGCAATTTAAGTTGAGCGGGAGATCGTAGGAATCCCCACCCTGTAATCACCAGATGCCACGACTGAGATGTGAACCCATGACTTCACAGACCTATGCGAAACCATCCATCCATCCATCCACCCCCCCACCCATCTATCCATCCACACATAGACACAGACACACACAGACACACACAACACACTTATACACACCCATGCACCACCACACAGAGTAAATCTATCTATTCTCTCTCTCTCTCTCTCTCTCTCTCTCCTCTCTCTCTCTCTCTCCTCTCCATTCAGTCTCCTATTTTAAAGTGGAAAGACGTTAAAATTGAAGACTTACACACACACACGCACACACACGCACACACGCACGCACACACACACACACACACACACACACACACACACACACACACACACACACACACACACACACACACACACACACACATACACACACGCTATCAATCCTACGACTATCATAATTAAAACAAAATAATCCTAGATTACTTTCAGGCCTTACTGTACTGCAGTAGAGAATAGTGAGATTGCAATTTCGTAAAAATACCACAACAACCCCAAAACCCAACCCAACAAGTTAAACAGGCAATCAAAGAAAAAACAACGCACAGCTCAAACAAAAGAGAAAACCCCCCACTACAAGTCACGTATATGTATAAGCAATTATGTACCACACATGAAGAAAGAGATAGGTGTACTGCCTGCTGCTTTCTAGACCAAAAAATCAATTCTACAAGCTGCCTCGTCATATTCATTCATCAGATGTTTGGTAGGAGCGGGGAAAGATCGCGAGAATGGATGATTGGATGGATGGATTGATGGATGGATGGATGGATGAATGGATGGGTGGATGGATGGGTGGGTGAGTGGGTGGATGGATGGATGGGTGGGTAGATGGATGAATGGATGGATGAATGGATGGATGGATGGATGGATGGATGGATGGATGGATGGATGGAAAGATGGGTGGATGGATGGATGAATGGATGGGTGAAGGGATGGATGGGTGGGTGGATGGATGGATGGATGGGTGGATGGATGGATGAATGGATGGGTGGATGGATAAATAGATGGGTGGGTGGATGGATGGGTGGATGGATGGGTAGATGGGTGGATGGGTGTATGGGTGGGTGGATGGGTGGATGGATGGATAGATGGGATGATGGGTGGATGGATGGATGAGTGGATGGGTGGGTGGATGGATGAGTAGATGGATGGATGGATGGATGCACGGATGGTGGATGGATGAATGATAAGTGGGTGGGTGGGTGAATGGATGGGTGAATGGACGGATGGATGGATGAATGGATGGGTGGGTGGTTGGATGGATGGATGGATGGACGGATGGATGGACGGATGGTGTGTGTGTAACAAATACCTAGCGATCAATAATAAAAGAACCTTTACGGTCAGGCGATGAGGTATTATGGCTATTTTGTTGTATTCGAGAGAAGCAAAGACCATGTGGATAAACATACAGGCAAACAACATCGATTGAGCTTATTAGTTTTCTCCCTTTACTTGTTTGTTCAGACAAAAAATCAATGAAGGAAGGAATTGTGAACGAAAATAAAGGAGAAAACAAATGAATATCATGGTTTTTGTGTACCTTTTATTTCTTATTTATTCTTTTATTTCTTCATTCTTTTATATCGAAGATAGCAGAAAGTTTATTCCGTGCGTGCGTGCATGGGTTCGTGCGTGTGTTATTTATTTATATTCATTTATTCTTATATTTCGAGGATAATGGAATAAGCACTCATGTGCTTTTTTCATCCAGTCCCCGTGTGTATGCAGTTTGAAATTTTTGTCATCCGTTCCAACCGGCACACAATGGCTTACTCTTACTAAAAGCGGAACGGGTTTTAACATGTGTGCAAGATGTTCTGCGTGTGTTCGCACACGGGGCCTCGGTTTATAGTCTCATCCGAAGGACTCTGTGTGATGTGTGTGTGTGTGGTGTGTGTGTGTGTGTGTGTTGTGTGTGTGTGTGTGTGTGTGTGTGTGTGTGTGTGTGCGTGTGTGTGCGTGGGTGCGTGCGTACGTTTGTGTGTGCGTGCGTGTGTGCGTGTATGTGTGTGGGTGTGGGTGTGTAGAAACTTGGATGAAAGAGCTTTTGCTTTGCTATTTACAAATACTTAGGCTACACAAATCATCACCATACACTTTTTTTAAACAAACTGGACGGGTTTGGAAATCATGTATATTCTGTTGTATGTTGTTCACCTTCTGAGGCAATTTTGTCCGCCTGCCTATCTATCTCTTTGTCTGAGATTTTTCTGTTACTATCGTGTACCTGTCTGTCTGTCTTTGCTTCCCTGTTAGCGACTGTTTGTCTTCTTCATCCCTCTGTCTCTCTCTCTCCCTTCCCCATCCTCTCTCTCTGCCTCTCAGTCTGTCTGTCTGTCTGTCTGTCTGTCTGTCTGTCTGTCTGTCTCTTTCTCTCTCTAATAGTTGCGAGAAGAGGGAGAAAAGGATTCTGTCTTAAAAGGAAACAACAAAGATTTGTGTTTTGTCAGGTTTCTTTGTTGCCTTGTTTATATGTACATAAAATGAAAAGGACAAAGAAACAAAGAATGAAAGGAAATAACACAGAACACAGCGTGGAACGGGTTTTTGTTGTTGTTGTTGTTGTGTTCTTTTTGTTTGTTTGGGGGTTTTGTTTTCTTTAACGTACGACATCTTTACTTCATGCCACACCATCAATTTCATGGAACGTTGAAATGCAGGAGAGGGTTAAGAAAGGGGAAACAAAACATTATTTTAGAAACAAAACACAAAGAACGATCTTCTAGACTAAAATAGATCAAGTTAAAATGAAAGCGGATTAAAGTGGAAAAAAAGAACTAACTTAGCTTATATAAAACAATACAACATAAAGTAACATAACATAAACTAGACTAAACTCGAAAAAGAAAATCAATGAAATTAAACAAAATACTCTGAAACAACAAAAGCAAGTACCCCCCCAAAAAAAAACCCACAACAACAACAATACAAAAACAAACAAAAAACAACGACAAAAGAAATAAAAACAACTAAAAAAAATCTGAAAAAATTGCGCTGTGAAATGAAATGGACGAGAACAGAATAGCAGAAAACAAAAAAAAAAAACCCCAAACAACAAAAAAAGCAGAGCAGAGAAAGTTGGGAAAACACTCATGGAGAAACACACAGTCAGGGAGGTAACTCTGCGAAGGCGGATATCTAATGCTCTAGTCACACTTAACAGCTTGACTAACAAGCAGGTTAACAAGCAGATCAACAAGCAGACTAGCACTCCGTACACATGCACGAACGCCCACACCCGTTTGGCTGTGTGCAAGGACGCACGCGCGCCCACCACACAACACAACACACACACACACACACACACACATCCCCAATATGAGTACACGCAGACACTTGTAAAATGTTTGCACACACTCCCCTCCCAGTAACCCCCCCCTCCCCCACTTCAAACATATATGCCGCACGCGCCCGCGCACAAACACGCGCGCACACACGCACCACAACGAACACACGCACGCGCCGCGCGCCCCTACACCCCCCCCCACACACACACATGCCTACACATAAACAATACATGCGTTGCTTGTCCAATTCTTTACTCCCTGTCATTCTTTCATTTTCTTCTCTTTTTTTTCTTTTCTTTTTACTTTTCTTTTTTCTCTTTAAAATCTTTCTTCTTTCGTCCTTTCTTTATATCTTTATTTCTATCTTGTCTCTCTTTATTTTTTTTGTCTGTCTGTCTGTCTATCTCTATTATTATCTATCTTCTATTCTTTCTTTCTTTCTTTTTCTTTCTTTCTTTCTTTATATTTCACCTTTCGCTGTATCTTTGTATTTTTTGTATGCTTTCTGCCTGTCTTCTACTTCTTCCTTCTTTCCTTCCTTTTTCTTCCTCTTCTTCGTCACTCCTTTGCGTCTTTCCTCTTCCTACTTTCTTCTCCCTACTTTTTTCTTCCTTTCTTCCTCCTTCTTCTTTCTTCTTCCTTTTTTTCCTTTCCTTCTTTCCTTCTTTCTTTCCTTCTTCTTCCTCCTTCCTGTCCTTCCTTCTTCCTTCCTTCCTTCCTTCCTTCCTTTCCTTTCCTTCTTCCTTCTCCCTTCCTTCTTTCCTTCTTTCCTTCCTTTCCCTTCCTTCCTTCCTTCTTCCTTCCTTCTTTCCTTTCCTACCTTCCTTTCTCTTCCTTCCTTCTTTCTTTCTTCCTTCCCTTCCTTCTTCCTATTTTCTACAGATTGTATAATTATTATTTAGGGCGAAGAGGGTGACGTGGAGAGGAGGATACTGATGAAGTTGACAGACGATGTTCCTCTCTCTGCACTGCAACTGACCTGCCTGCAGCAGCACCACGTGCACCTCAAGACAGGCAGAGACAAAGCCGCCGCAGTAACAGAAGCAGCAGCAGGTTTCTGCAGGTGAAGGTTATCAATCTGGATACCTGTAGTGGCCACTTCGCGGCCAAAAGAAATAGTTTACCGGAGCCCGAAAGGATATTTAAGCGCGTCTGTCTGGGTTAATGAATACAAACCCCTTCTGTTTCTAAGCAACAGAGACGCACGTGAAAAGAATGGGGGAGTTGGTTTCTCTCTCTCTCTCTCTCTCTCTCTCTCTCTCTCTCTCTCTCTCTCTCTCTCCCTCTCCTCTCTCTCTCTCTCTCTCCTCTCCTCTCTCTTTCTCCTGCCCTCCTCTCTCTTTCTCCCCCTCCCCTCTTCTCCTCCTCTCTCTGTTCTCTCTCCCTCTCCGTCTCCGTCCTCTCTCTCTCTCTCTCTCTCTCCTGCTCTTTACCTCTCTCCTTCTCTCCCTATCTCTTACTCACTGTGTGTGTTTGTTGTTTGTTGATTTTAGTTGTTGTGTGTGTATGAGTGTGTGTTTTTAAAGAATATAGCGGTTTGTTGTCTGTTTCGTGATTTAAGGCATTTGTAATGGCTGACCGTTGTCTATTCGTATTTGTCAGACAATTTATTTTGTTTATTTATTTAATTTTATTCTTTTCTTTCCAGGATAATGGGACAAGCACTCGTGTGCTTATTTTCATCCAGTCCCCGTGTGTATGCAGTTTTAAAAAAGTTTATCTGTTCCCACCGGTACACAATGGCCTACTCTTCCGAAAAGCGGTCCGGGTTTTAGCGTCTGTGCAAGATGTTCTTTGAGCATTCGCACTCGAGACCTCGGTTTATAGTCTCATCCGAAGGACTTTTGGGGAGAGTGGAGTCGGCACTGATGTTAACTCCAGAGGAAAAATCCTTTTGAACGAAAATCGAATCCAGGTCAGCAGATCACAAATACATCAGTCTAACCACCAGGCTATCCCGCCCCATTTTGACAGAGAGAGAGAGAGAGAAGAGAGAGAGAGAGAGAGGATGAGAGAGAGAGAGAGAGAGAGAGAGAGAGAGAGGAGAGAGAGAAGAGAGAGAGAGAGAGAGACAGACAGAAAGACAGAAGACTGACAGACAGACACTCAAACAGACGGCTGAGGGGGAGGGAAGAACGAAAGAATAAGGGAGAGAAGAGAAAAGGTCAGTGCATAGCCACAAACGTACACCACCACCACCACCACCACCCACCCACCCACCTACATCCCCTCACACCCTACCCCGCCCCCACCCCCACCCCCACACACACACCTACCCAGTATCTCTTCTCTCAAGATTATTTGATTGATTCATTGCACCATGGTGTGAGTAAACGATCAATTAATCTCTGTCATGTGCATATGTGTTTATGCCCCTTCTCTCCCCCCCCATAAGCGCCCCCCACCCCCTCCCCCCACCACTTCTCTCACACCCCTCACAGAAAATGATTGTCGCTTTTATGACGCTAGCTTCTGACGTAGCACCAAGTATCAGGTCTGAAGCAATCTATTTCTGTCAGTGTCTTTTTTGTTGTAATTCCTAGTATGACCATTTTAAAAACCTTTTTTCATACACATCAATTCACATCATGCATGCATAGTCTTTGTACATGGCAGAGTTTTTTCCTGATTTACGTTATTCACTTAGTTATTACGTGTTATATTATATATATATAATATATATATATATATATATATATATATATATATATATATATATATATATATATATAATATATCTAACTGACAAAATACAGTGAGGAAAAACAAGTGCAGGTAACCAGTTACAACTTCATTCCCATCATAAAAATGATTTTTGTCCAAGATTCGTAAAAAAAAATCCACTACAAGATAAACTTTGAAGGCAGCATGTGGGAAATGATAGATAGATAGATAGATAGATAGATAGATATAGATAGATATATTCTTTCAGATTCACATGGTCCACACACATCCATTCACATCATTCCCACATTTTCTTCTTGATTTACATCATTCGCATAGCTACTTTCTTTTATACATGCCACATTCATTCTTTTTTCTGTCAGTGCCTTTACTCTACAGTCTACTGACAGAATCACCCACAGTCACAATCACCTCAGGTGTTGTTGTCATACAAACAAACAGACAGAATTACCCACAGTCGCAATTACTACAGGGTTGTTGTCATACAAGCAAACAGACAGAATTACCCACAGTCGCAATGACTACAGGGTTGTTGTCATACAAACAAACAGACAGAATTACCCACAATCGCAATTACTACAGGGTTGTTGTCATACAAACAAACAGACAGAATTACCCACGGTCACAATCACCTCAGGTGCTGTTGTCATACAAGCAAACAGACAGAATTACCCACAGTCGCAATGACTACAGGGTTGCTGTCATACAAACATGCAGAATCACCAACTGTCACAATTACTACAGGGTTGTTGTCAACAAACAGACAGAATCACCACCTGTCACAATGACTACAGGGTTGTTGTCATACAAACATGCAGAATCACCCACAGTTACAATCACTGCAGGTGCTGTTGTCGTACAAACATGCAGACAGAATCACCAAAGTTTTACCATTCTGCACGTGTTTAAAACTCAGTGTTTACGATTTTGCAAAGACACGACTATTTAAACTACAACAGCACATAGGATACTAACAAATTCTGAACAAAAACAAATAAAAGAAATCCTTTTTCTCTCTCTCTTTAAAAAAACCCACACCGTTAAAACCTGACTGAAAGACTGACATTGATCAAGTACATAATGAGGCTTAAAAACAGACTGACATTCATCAAGAACATGTTGAGGTTTAAAAACAGACTGACATTAATCAAGAACATGTTGAGGCTTAAAAACCCCCTGACATTCATCAAGTACATATTGAGGCTAAAAAGTGATTGCATTAATCAAGAACATACCGAGGAAAAAAACACCTCTGAAATTCATCAAGGACATGTTGAGGCTAAAAAAAAGACGTGGTTTTCATCAAGAATATACTAAGAAACTTATAAACAAAAGAAAACATGTCTTGCATTAAAAAAGAAGAAAAAACCCTGTCAAAAGAAACACACACAAACAAAAGTAGAAAAAAAAATTGGCTCACATTCATTCCTCTATACCCCTCCTCCTCCATTCACCATCAACATTCTTGATAACTATCAGACAGAAACCGTCGCATCAACAGACAGAGAGGATCAGAGAAATGATGGAGGCTGGGTTCTGGTGCTGATGCTGAGGACGTACACGTGTGAGGTGTGTTGGCATGGAGACGACAGGGGAAGGAGGTGAGATGGGGGGGGGGGGGGGGGGGGGGGGGGGGGGGGGGGGTGGTGCTGCCCAATGAATTGTGCCAAATGGTAGTGTTGAGATTTATGACGCTTGAGCTTACACTCCGGCTAGAGTCTGCCAGCCGTGAAATGTGTTTGGTGTTATTTGCTGTTCCTTTTTCTTGCTGGTATTGGTTGTTGTTTTTGTTGTTTTATGTTTGGATATATAGCTTTTTTCAGTGTTGTTGTTGTTTGTTTCCTTTTAGTATTTTCTTTCATTTTCTTTTTTTTAAATTTCTTTGTCCGTTTGTTAGTTTCGTTTCCTTTTTTGTGTGCTTTTTCTGTTTTCTTTTTTAAATTTATTCCTTTTTCTTTCCCTTTTAAAAAAAAGATTCGTAGCAAACTTGTGTGTTTTCTTTCAGACTGTAGTCAGACCTCACACATACACATTTTTTCTCTGTCTCTCTCTCTCTATCTCTCTCTGTCTCTCTCTCTCTCTCATCAAAACATGTACTTCATGCGTTACGCAATCATTTTTAACATCCTTCTGCTTGTTTAAGAAGAATTCTAATGAAATATTGGGCTGTAATGCTTTCAAAGCTTACATTGCCAGTTATCGGTCTTGACAATCTTTCAGTAGGATACCACGTTAAGAATAGGCATAGGCTAATAAAAATAAAATAAGGTAGGAAACAGGTGAGAGAGGAAAGGGGTGCGTGAATAAAGCGCGATAAACACAGAACGGGGAAAAGAAGATAAAAAGGAAGGAAAGACGGCCAGAAAGACAGAACGAAAGCGACGAAGAAAGAAAGAAGAAAAGATGAAGGAAAAAGAAGGAAAGGATGAAAAAAAAGGGAAAGAAGAAAGGAAGAAAGGACAGCAGACAGAAAAGAAACCAAGGACAGTTAAAGAAGGAAAGAAGAGAGAAGAAAAAAAAAGGAAAGACGGAAGGAAAGAAAGAAAGAAAGAAAGAGAGAGAGAGAGAGAGAGAGAGAGAGAGAGAGAGGGAGGGAGAAAGACAATAAAAAAAGAAAAAGAAAGAAAGACAAATTAAAGAAAGAAACAAAATAAAGAAAGAAAGAAAAAGAAGGAAAGAAAGAAAGAAAGAAAGAAAGAAAGAAAAAGAAAAGAAAGAAACAAAAAGAAAAGAAAGAAACAAAAGAAAGAAAGAAAAAGAAAGAAAGAAAAAAAAAAGAAAGAAAGAAAATATAAAGGAAGCAAGAGAGAAAGAACGAAAGAAAGAAAGAACATGTCTTTGTACTTTCTACTCTTGCCAGTAGCTCACTTTATTAAACAACAACAACAACAACAACAACAACATACGTAGTAACCTGAGCCACAACCAACTCCACACACAACACTGTGCCATTTTTCTGGGTAAGAGGTATCGTGGCTTCCATCACCATGCCATTACACTGTGCCATTTTTTCTGGATAATAGGTATCGTGGCTTCCGTGACCATGCCAACACACATTGCCATTTTTTTAGATAAGAGGTATCGTGACTACCATCGCCATGCCAACACACTGTGCCATTTTTTGAGATAAGAGGTATCGTGGATTCCATCACCATGCCAACACACTGTGCCATTTTTTTTTATATAAGAGGTATCGTGGATTCCATCACCATGCCAACACATCTTGCATGTGCAGAGAGTAGGGAAGTCACTACCTCTTTGATCATAGTTGTCTGCCCATGCATCTATGCAAGTCGATACTGGCATCTTACTATAAACTTTCGTTAGAAGTGAATGCGTGTGGATTTAAATTGGTTCGAGAAATTCTTATTGATGGAACGTGATATCAGTTGTTTGAAGGCTTGGAATTCTTGAGGCATTTTTGATTATGTTTATACATTTTTGTTGACACGTGTTTGTCAGAATGGGTAAATCATAGTCTTCCTTTCATTTATTAAAAGCGTGAAATACATAATGTAACGTGATATTGGAATCAGAAATATGGTTGTAACGTTCATCGTGGAGACTTCAAGTAAAAAAAAAAAAGAGAAATAATAAACATTCATAACAAATGTACTGGATTCATTTACGTTAAACAAACTGACAAAAGGAAAACAAACCACAAGAAGGGTTTCAATGAATAAAAACCAAAGAAAGAAAAGAAAGAAGAACAGAAGAAAAGAACAGACAAGAAAGAAAGAAAGAAAGGAAGGAAGGAAGGAAGACAGAAAGAAGAAAAGAACAGAAAAGAAAGGAAAGAAAGAAAGAAAGAAAGAAGAGAGGAAGGAAAGAAAGAAGGAAAGAAGGAAGGAAAGAGAGAAGGAAAGAAGGAAGGAAAGAAAGAAGGAAAGAAGGAAGGAAAGAAAGAAGGAAATTAGGAAGGAAAGAGAGAAAAGCAGGAAAGAAAAGAAAACAAAAAGACCAACCAGCCAACGAAGAGACAGCAAGCTAAAGGCAAGTGCAGACGTACTCTACTTTACAATGCTGCACATCTTCTGAAAGACATAACCCCAATCACCAGAAACTACTGCTCTCCAAAGTCCAGTGCACTGTTCTAGCAGCACACAGTGTTGTAGGCACGACAAGTACACACAACGTGAGCCGACAGAAAGGGAGGGGGGGAGGGGCACTTTCCCCTTGATCACACTTATCTGTTCATGCATCAGCGCCACTCCATATTGCCTTATCACTGTGAATATTCAGCAGAAGCAAGCAAGTGGTTGTGGTCTGTGATTATTTTTAGAGCTTTTTTGTTTAAGTGGGGGAAAAATATATCAACCTTTGGTAAAATTAATTTAAAGAACCCCTGAATTGATTTGAAGAATTTTACATTATTTTGTTTGTTTAACCAGTTTTAAATGGAAAAAAGTATATACTTACTCTATTCATTAAAGCATCACTGATTTTTATCCATAACATCAAGTGATGTAAAGGCAGAGAGAAATGAGTCAGATTACGGATGAAGATCAGGGCGTTCGCTGTAAAGAGCAAAGGATAAGGTGTTTTCATAGCATGTGTGATCATTGGGAGGCCAGGCATCAGAGACTTCAGTTTCTCTAGGGGCCAGCACATTGAGGGCGGCGTCCATCTCCTCTCCCTTGCTGTTTTACCTTCCCTGACACTTAAGAGGGTATATACCCATTTACACCTGGGTGAACTGGGAGACTGGTACTGAAACCAAAGCGCGCAAACGGTCACCCATCCGCTTGGTAACCACGCTCAATGCTTCTTAACTTTAGCTTGGGGGAAGCGAGTACTCTGACCACTGAGCTATCCCGTTCCCGAGTTAAATGTAACGAATCACAAAGAAGCATTTCTAAATGACTGATTGGCCGACTAAAGTCTGTGTACTAAATCATATAAAGTTGTCAAGAAAGAGAAAAGGAAATTCATTCAAGAACAAACGGAAATAGCCCCCCCCCCCCTCCAAAAAGAAGACGAAAAAAAGCAAATGAGAGAGAGGAACAAATTCTTCTCTTCAAGCTAGCATATAGGAAGGTAAAGGTAAAGGAGTCCCATAACCTATAAGGTCGTAGGGGAACGAGGCGTCAGAGACCTCACTTCTCTAGGGCCAGCATATTGAGGGCGGCGCCCATCTCCTCTCCCTCGCTGCTTTACCTTCCCTGACCCTAAAGAGGGCAGGTACCCATTTACAGCTGGGGGAACTGGGGGAACTGTACTGAAGCCAAGGCGCGCAAACGGTCACCCATCCAACTGGTAACCACGCTCGACGCTGCTTAACTTGGCTGGGGGAAAGCGAGTGCTCTGACCACTGAGCTATCCCGTCCCCCTAGCTAGCATATACTTGCTAAAAAAGCGTAACCAGACACAAGAACAAGACTCACCTCTCAAAACAAAGCCCTTTTCGGGGTGGCACCATGCAGCTGGGCATGCACCCCATGTCAGCATGTGGCACAGGTGCAGACAGACTACACCCTGTAGCTGGGATCCTGTTTACCCGTTCAAGCTTCTGGGCATACTGATATTGCTAAAAAATAAATTGCTATAGAAAAGAGTGTTTAGAGCTTTGATTTTGTTTTTGAGTGGATATTTTGAAACGAAAGGGTAACTTTAATTGGCTATCAGATGTTTAGAATCTTTTTGTTTTGTTGCTTTAGAACTTTGATATATACAAGTTTGTTTGAGATGTTTGCTAAAATCATAAAAGTTTGATTTAATTCCCAAGACACGTGTGGTTTCAATCCATCAACTGATTGGCTGTTGGCCGCAGACAGGAATTGGCGGGATTGCTTGCAGAGGTATGAAAGTGAGCGTAAACAAGCACACCTGCTTTGCTAAATGATTACTGTTTTCATAAACACGCGAAAGGATTGTAATAAAAGAAAGAAAACTTTTAGAAAAAAGAGAGAGAAAGATAAAAGAAAACCAACAAAAACAAACAAGCAGCAGAAGCAACAACAGCAAATCCAAAAGAGAAAGAAAAAATAACAGGAAGAAAGAGGGAAACAAACAAAGAAAGAATACCAAGAAATACCAATATATGCGAATAAAAGAATAGTTTCATAACACTGCACCTCCCTGAGGGGATGCCGGGGGCCTATCAGTATAAAATTAATAGCATCCCCACATTCTGGAAATTCTGTGCTAGAAATTTCCTCTTTTCTATCACTCTCTTTGTTTCTGCCTTGTTCCTTTTCTTCCTATCACCTCCTTCTTGTCTGTTTTCTACCTTCTTGGTCCATTCTCCTGCCTTTTTTCCAGAAAGAACTTAAACGGTAACTATTCTCTCTTGTGCCGAAGTCGGATGCGCTGGGCCTGACTTGTCAGGTGCTTAACGGCAGCGTGACGCATTTTCGCTCATATAACAGACAACAATAGTTGCTGTCTGAGCGTTCGACGAAGAATAACACTGCACACAATTTAACAAAAGTCCCCAAACAAACAAGAGTAGCAAGTTGCAGTAACAACAACTGCATAACACAAGACAGTGCCGTTATCAGTGTGCACAGTTATCTTCGAGGCACATAGTTTGGCATCCCTCACCTATAGATAGCCCATCTATCTTGCAGGTGCAGAGAGAAGGGACGGTGCCTCTTTGATCAGCTTTATCTGCTCAAGCATCGCTACATTTAATTCAATATTACCATATCACCCCGAAAACTCAGTAGAGGCGAATGCTAGTTGGTGGCTTACACTGGTGGGGTATGAGCTTTTTTCTTTCGAATGAAGGTGATTTTTACCTGTCCTTTTGGAATTCTTTCCCCTGTTTTGCATGAATGATGTTACATTTATTTTCAGATAAACAGACGTGTTTGTAATGTATTGTATTGTAATTCTATTTCTCGACAGACTTGTTGACTTTTATTGTGAGATGTCTGGGGTATATTCATTATTATCGCATTTGTTTTACTTGTTCCCCTGTTTAGTTTGTTATTGTTTTCCCCCTGTCTTACAAAAAACACACCCAACAACAACAACCCCAAACAACCAAACAAACTTGTGGTTAAATATATAAGACTTAACTCGACAATTACCCGCATCGGCTGTATTGTCATAACTTAAACATCTTGGGCTTGTTTTCTTAGTTGATGCAATTCTTAAGTTTTCAAACTTTTTATTTGAAACTTGTGTCATTATTTATATATTTATTTATGTATTTATCTATCTATTTATTTAATTATGTAATCTTTTATATCGAGGATAATGGAATTTACATCCAGTCCCCGTGTGTATGCGGTTTTGTAAATTTTGTCAGCCGTTCCCACGGGCACACAATACTCTCACGAAAAGCGGAACAAGATTTGAACGTGTGCGCAAGATGTTCTGCGTGCGTTCGCACACGGGGCCTCGGTTTATAGTCTCATCCGAAGGACTTTTGTGGAAAGTGGAGTCTGCACTGATGTTAACTCCAGGGGAAAATATCCCCTTGAACGGGAATCGAACCCGGGTCGTCAGATTGCGAGCGCAATGTTCTAACCACTAAGCGAAACGAGCGAAGAGGAAAACTCAACCCCGAAACAAATGAATGAAAACCAAAACAAAACTGGACACTTTCCACTGTACTATACTATTTTGTGAAATATACTGCTCTTTAATTTTTGATAACGTCACAGGAACACTGACAAGATCCCATCATTGTTTTATTCTGCCAATAACTATATTGCTCATTTATTCCTCAGTGTTTGTAAGTCTTGTCTTTTCTATCGTTTCTGCGTTTGTCTTTGCCCTTTCCATATTCCCTGAAGAATGAGCATGCTTCATGCTGCCATGGCGTTCTACCATCCCAGTTGCATTTTTTGTTGTTGTCACTGTTTTGACCGAGCTGTTATATAGATCATTATGATGTAGGATTTGTGCGCAAACGGTCATTCAAGGTGTAGTTATTGTAGTTATTGCTGGGACGGAATTTCTCGTTTGTTGTGAATTTGTGTGTCTGTGCTATGTTTTTGTGTTTTTCAGTCCTGTTGTTGGGGTCCATGCTTCTCAAATAACTGTGCAGGAATAAGAGAATAATATTAATGTATGCATGTTTGCATGCGCTGACATTTCACGGCAAAATGTGCGGTGGTTGCTCAACACAATCACAATAATTTTATGTGCTGTTGTTATTGTTGTTGTTATTACTGCTGCTGTTGTTGTTGTTGTTGGTGGTGGTGGTGGTGTTGTTGTTGATGTTGGTGTTGTTGCTGGTGTTGTTGTTGGTGTGGTGGTAGTGTTGCTGCTATTGTTGTTGCTGTTATTGTTGTTTCTACTGTCATTGTTGTTATTACTGCTGTTGTTGTTTCTGTCGTTGTTGTTGCTCTAATTGTTCTTGTTATTGTTGCTGTTGTTCTTGTTGCTGCTTCTGTTGTTGTTGTTGATATTGATGTTGTTGTTGCTGCTGTTGCTGCTGCTGTTGCTGCTGTTGTCGAGCGTTCCCCAGGAGGAGCCCCCTGCAGTCATCCCGAACACACACTCTCTCTGACTCCCAACTGCTATCCCACCTGAGGATCACCGGGAGGCCGGCAGTGCATTCTTGATGAGAAGTTGGCGTGTGTGACCCATGTCAGTTGCCTCGCCATAAGGGCAGCCGTACTTTGATTTCAGAGGACTTTCTCTCATTAACGGAGAATACAACTTATCGTGATCAGAGATTATTATGAATGAAGACAACCCACGCATACAATGACCATAAATGAAGACAATCCACGCCTAAGATTGTCATGAATAAAGACAATCCACGCATAACATTGT
>CM054134.1:99120527-99128027 GCA_028751875.1 Rapana venosa
TCTCTTCTCTCTCTCTCTCTCTCTCTCTCCTTCTCTCTCTCTTCTCTCATTCTCCTCTCTACTTTCTCTCTCTACTTCTCTCTCTCTCTCTCTCTCTCTCTCTCTCTCTCTCTCTCTCTCTCTCTCTCTCTCTCTCATCTCCTCTCCCTGTCTCTCTCTCTTTCTATACATTTATTGTCATAGATTCTCCCCCCTTCGAAATTGGTTGTGATTTGTGATTTTTGGTGGAAATTGTATGATTTGTATTTTTGATGCAAGTATTCTTCACATGGGTTTTTGGAAGCTGTGAGTGTGTATTTGAAAGGGGATTTTTTTTTCTTCCCCCTCCAAGGGCAGGTGGAAAGCAGGATTCACGAAGATATTCATTCCTATGTCCATAATGAAAAATAATATGATGTGCCTTTTGCCTTGCCTTGATTTCTTCCATCCATTCTCTCTCTCTCACTCTCTCTGTCTCTGTCATCATCTGTCTGTCTGTCTTTTTTTCTTTGCATTTCCTTTTCTTCTATTTTTCATTGTTATCATTATTGAATATTTTATCTTTTCTTGAACTTCATCATTTTGTCTCTCTCTGTTATATGTTATGTCTCTGTCTTGTTTATCTGTTGTTGCTATGCTGTCTGTTGTCTTTATTTTCTATATCTTCTTCTTTCTTTATGTTCTCTTTTATTTTTCATTCTTTATTCTATGTTGCATGTATTATTGAATATGTTTTGTGATTCATTTATGTTTTATATATGTGTATGTATATGTTATTATATATTGTATGATATTGTATATATATATATATATGTGTGGGTGGTGTGTATGTCATATATGAATTTCATTAATTAGGAGTGACTTGTCATGTTTGGTTAGTTCTGTTATATGTTTATTTATAAAAAAAAATATATATTTATGTATGAAAATTAGTTGGGATATGAATTTAGCAGTGACTATCCATGCATTCGATGTATGTAATTTTTTCTTATAAATTGTTATAATTCTAATTCATCTATGCCTTATATATTTTGCACATTAATTACTTTCGATTTTTTTTTTCAGAGGGCTGGATGTAAAAAAGCTATTGTTATGCTTATTCTATAACCCTCTATAAATAAAATTTGTTCATTGTTCATTGTTCATTGTTCTCTCTCTCATCTCCTCTCTACTTTCTCTCTCTCTCTCTCTCATCTCCTCTCTACTTTCTCCCCCCCCCTCTCTCTCTCTCTCTCATCTCTTCTCTACTCTCTCTCTCTCTCTCTCTCATCTCTTCTCTACTCTCTCTCTCTCTCTCTCATCTCTTCTCTACTCTCTCTCTCTCTCTCTCTCTCTCTCTCTCATCTCTTCTCTACTCTCTCTCTCTCTCTCTCATCTCTTCTCTACTCTCTCTCTCTCTTTCTCTCTCCTCTCCTCTATTTCTTCTGTTGACATTTCCGTTCTATAACGTCCTGGTCTCGGCAGGGACAATATTGTTCATGTTGCCCATTACACACCCATACCCTTATTTAATGCACGTCTGCTAAGTTCCGGCCCTAAGCTCTTGGGTCAATTTGGCTGTGGCGGAAGCGACACGAAATTGGGCAAGAAAATATCGACAGACCAGAGCGTAAATATGCTGAGAGGAATTGATCCTAAGGGACTTACAATTTGCTGGGTTACAGGGGAAATAGGGGGTAGGGGTGGGGCTGCGTTGAGAGGGTGGGAGGGGGGGAGAGGATGGGAGGAGAGGTGAATAGGGGTGAGGGTGGGGTGGGGGTGGTTTAAACGTGCTGACAGGGTGGAAAAGGGTGTGTGGGCATGCATACACATCCTACAGCAGGAACATGACTTGTCTTTCTCGGTCGTCTTCCTCTGTCTCTCTCTCTGTTTCTGTCTGTCTGCTTGTCTATATTTCTGTCTGCTTGTCTATGTTTCTGTCTGTCTGTCTCTTTCGTTTAATACTCCACAGAGATCTTTTTCTGCAACTTTACAGAGTTTCCCTCGGAGAGAAAGACTTCTTCAAAGTGAAGCCATATTGTAGCGTTATCTACTTCCTGGCTTTATGTATCTGGTCTAAGTTGTTTGTGTCACCAAAACTTTTTTGTTTTGTGGACTGTGCCACCAGACCAACGCAGTTTTAGTATTGAAAGACTTTGTTTTTATTTGAAAAATAAATCAGCAGTGACCTACATTTAAGAGAGAGAGAGAGGAGCGTGTGTGTGTGTGTGTGTGTGTGTGTGTGTGGTGTGTGTGTGTGGTGTGTGTGTGTGTTTGTGCACGCGTGCGTGTGTGCGTACATGTGTGTGTATGTATGTATGTATGTGTGTTCCTTCGTTGCTGTTGTTCTTGTCCTTCTTTTTATTTTTCTTACTGTTTTCTGACCAAAATCTTATCTGTGAAATAAAAACATTGGAAAGACAAGCCAAGGCAGGTTTGGGAAAGAGAAGCTATTACAAAAGTGATACTCTCATAGGTTATTTCATTGTCTTGAATGACAAAAGAATCGGTTTCACACAATTAAGAGAAATCTCAGAATGCTTATTTAGTTTCAAACGTGCTTATCTTTTATCCCGATTTCTTGCGACCATAATAATTGATATAGGCAAGAATTGAAATAGGATAAGCAGAGTACATGAAATTACTGAGAAGTATCAGGCAGCCAACCAGCTCTTGGGGGAAAAAACAGGCTTTGATGTGTAAAATAGACTTTTGACAATTGATCTCTGGCTCCATTATGATGACAGCATCAATCACAGCCCTCCCCATAGAAGACCAAGTAGCAATTGTGAGACTGAGGGCTGGGCACTGCAGACTCAGACATCACGTGTTACCAAGTTCCACATTGGTGATTCTGAGGCGTGCGCCTGTGAAACTTCTCCCATGACAGTGGAGGAACACTTCCTCCAGACCTGTCTATCCAACACACCAAAACCCGATGGCCGATACATGTCCTCCTGACCTGCCGATGAGGGATAAACTCTTCGGACCCCTGGAGAGCCTTCAGCGCACGGCAGCATTTGTCAGGGTTTCAGGGGTTGCTGTCTGAGCGTTGGACGAAGAAGAATCACAGCACCATCCCATCCCTTCCCTGTCACACTCTATTCTATTGCTCAGCCCTTTCCCCTCGCCGAACACACTTGTGAGAACGGAAAATGGTCTTTTTTTTTGGTCGTATTGTCTGTTTGTTCCTCGGCAAAAGTTTCAGGGTTCTTCAGCAGTGAAATACTTGCAGACGCGATCGGTTTTGCCCACAGTTAAGGTAGCCGCATTCCTGCTTCGGGGAGGATGTCTGAACTTGACACCAGTATGCATGCATTTGTTTCTTTTTATGTGTGTTTTTTTTAATTATTCGTTCTTTTACCAGCACGGATGGGCTACTCTTACGAAAGGCAGAACAGGTTTTAACGTGTGTGCAATAATCATATTATATTCTGCGTGTGTTTGCAAACGGGGCCTCGGCTTATAGTCTCACCCAAAGGACTTTCGGGGAAGTGAAGTCAGTACTGATGCTAATTCCGGGGTAGAAATTATCCTCGAATGGGTGTCTCGGTGAGGGCTCGAACCTAGACTCGATACTAGGCCATCAAATCTCAGACACAACGCTCTAACCACTGGGCAGGCTATCCCTACCCCCACCCCACCCCCACCCCCCCAAAAAAAACCCAACAATAACAACAACCCGATATTTTTTTTGTTGCTTTGCTCAATTACCAAAGAATTTACATCTTCAGGTTGAAGTGAAGTGGTGTGTAAAGCAGACTGCTTTATCTCCAAGAACAAATAGAGGGATTGCCTTTCACACTTCACTGTGCTGTGCTGGTGAATGTTGTAGAGACGTCAAGATATCTGCTCCTCACACTGTGATCTCTCTACGTGGGGAGTGAAGATAGAGCGAATTGGCTTCAGTGCAGTGGCTGTGATGATGTAAACACCTTGCTTCATGCTGTGCTTGAACTTCAGGCTTGCTCTGGGTGTTACCTCGTGTGTGTGTGTGTGCGCGCGCGCGCGGGGCGCGCGCGCGCGCGTGTGTGTGTGTGTGTGTGTGTAGGAGGAGAAGGAGGAGGAGGAGGAGGATGATCAATTATCAGGAAGTTTGTTCTATGATGCTACAGATCATCATCATCATCATCATCATCATCATCATCATCATCACCATCTCCACCACCACCACCACCACCACCACCACCACCACCACCACCACCACCACCACCACCACCACCACCACCATCATCATCATCAGCAGCAGCAGCAGCAGCAGCAGCAGCAGCAGCAGCAGCAGCAGAAGCAGCATCATTATCATCACCACCACCATATCATCATCATATCATCATCATATCACCACCACCACCACCACCACCACCACCACCACCACCACCACCACCACCATCATCATCATCATCATCGTCATCATCATCATCATCATCATCATCATCATCATCATCATCATCATCATCATCATCATCAGTAGCAGCTGCAGCGACAGCAGCAGAAGTAGGGGCAGCAGCAATAACAGTAGCTTCCAAGCTCTCTATCTGTCTGTCGGTGTGTCTTTCCTTCTCTCTGTCTGTCTCTCCTTCATCTGTTTCTCTGCTGTCTCTGTCTGTCTGTCTCTCTGTCTCTCTGTCTTTCTGTCTGTCTGTCTCTGTCTGTGTGTCTGTCTTTCTGTCTGTCTGTCTCTTTCTATCTGTGTGTCTGTCACTCTCTCTTTCTCTCTCTGTGTCTGTGTCTGTCTCTGTCTCTCTATCTCTCTCTCTCTCTCCTCTCTTCTTCTCCCTCCCTCTTCATCTCACACTCGCTTGCTCAGTCTAGTTTTCATCTGTTTAGTAGTTGAATTTCCTCTTTTCAACCATAAGCAGTATCCTAATCAGCTCACTACTTGCGATATTCGGCAACAGATTTCATCCACACCCTCATTTAGCCCATACATCGTTCAGGCAAAGTCCTGTTCCACGTGCCCAGGTCAATGTGGTCTGTCGGAAGTGTCAGCAAATTGGTAGGAAGAGGCGGAGGAGGACATATCGACAAACCAGAGTGTAAATATGCTCAAAGAATCGATCCCCTGGGGATTGCGGTTAGGGATTGGGGGGGTGAGGGTGAGATAGGGGTGGGGGTTGGGTGGTGGTGGGCTTGGGGGTGGAGAGAGGGTGTTGACATGATGATGGTGGGTAGGTGAATGTGCTGACATCGACAAGGAGGAGGAGGAGGAGGAGGAGAGGGATGGTTTGTCAGCTGTACAGGTCTCATGCATGGATCAAGTCTTGTTGCGGTTTTTTTTTCTCCATGTCTTTGTCTGCGTCTGTTTTTTGTTTGTTTGTTTGTTAGTTGTCTTTCTTCCTCCCATCTCTTTGTCTTTGTTGTTGTGTCTGTCTTCTGTGTCTGTCTGTCTGTCTGTCTTTCTTTCTCTCTTTCTCCCTTTCTCTCCCTGTATCTCTGAGTATTTCTGTCTGTCTGTTCTGTCTGTCTGTCTGTCTGTCTGTCTGTCTCTCTCGCTCTCTCTCGTGTGTGTGTGTGCTTATGTGTGTTGTGTGTGTATGGTGTGTGTGTGCGTGCGTGCGTGCGTGCATGCATGTGTATATGTGTGTGAACATTTCTGTCTGTCTGTTGTCTTCTGTCTATGTCTCTCGGTCTCGTAATATTTTCATCCTTCTATCTTTCTGTCTCTCTTTTTTAGTTGTGTCTGTCTCTCCTTTACATATGTCTCTGTCTCTGATTCTCTCACTCTGTCTCTCCATCTATCTCCATCACTCTCTCTCTCTCTCTTCTTCAAAGAGCTCTACATTATTTTATCATTTTTTTCTTTTTTTTTAATAATAAAACAGAAAACAGCCGTAGACGGGAAAGATTTTCCACTTGGCCAAAGTGTGACCATACCCAAAGCTCTCACAGACCTCTTCAGGTCTTGTCTCCTGTGTCTGCATCAGCAGAGTTATCAGCTTTGGTATGGACAGTGGAGATAGAGACTGGAGGACAGAATGGTAACAGCCCATTACACTTTGATGTTCCGAAGGAATTCTGTTCTTGTTATGTAGGTCTATCGTGCTACGTAGTTCGGTTATGGGGAAAAATGTGTGTGTGTGTGTGTATGTGTGATGTGTGTGTGTGTGTGTGTGTGTGTGGAAGTGTGGTGTGTGGGTGTGTGGTAAAAAGAGAGAGAGAGAGAGAGAGGAGAGAGAGAGAGAGAGAGAGAGAGAGAGAGGACGTGGTGGGGCTTGGTGGGATAGTAGTATAGTAATGGGTGTGTGTGTGTGTGTGTGTGTGTGTTTTGCGTGTATGTGTGTGTGTATGTGTGTTTGTGTGGTGTATTTATGTGTGTGTTGTGCTGTGTTGTATTGTGTTGTGTCATTATTGTGTTGCGTTGTGCTGTGTTGCGCTGTGCTGTGTGTGTGTGCCGCGCGCGTTAGTGTGTGTGTGTGTGTGTGTGTTGCGTTTGTGTGTGTTCTTTGTGTGTATGTGTTGCTTGTGTGTGTGTGTGGTGTGTGTGTGTGTGTTTTGTATGTGTGTGTGTGTGTGTGTGTGTGGTGTGTGTGAGATATCAGCAAGATTCATGTTGTCCAGGTTATGCCTATCATGTGCCAGCATGCAGTCATAAAAAAAGAATTGCATGAACGTTCCATGATAAAGTTGGAATGTTCTATCTCTCTCACACACATGTACACACACACATCCATCCATCTATCCATCCATCCATCCATCCACCCAGTCATGTGCGTACGCATTCACGCGCAAGCGCACGCACGTACACAAGTACGCAGACGTCAGTATAAGCACGCACAGTTTTGAATTTAATCAATTTTGGGCTAATTGTGCTACACATTTTTTTTATTCGGGGCATAAGGCCCAGGTGAGGGAAAAGATAGCATTGAGTATCGAAATCTCTACGCAAGAAAGATCATCATCATCACTCCTACCATTATCATTATCATCATCGTTGTCATCAAAATTATCAGTATCATCATTACTGTCATTATTGTCATCATTACCATCATTGTTTTTGTTGTCTTGTTGTCGTCGTTATTGTTAAGATTACCATCATCATCGTTGTCCTTATCTTAAACACCATCCTCCTCCTCCTCCTCTTCATTATCATCATCATCATCAGCAGCAGCAGCAGCAGCAGCAGCAGCAGCAGCAGGAGCAGCACAACAACAACAACAAGAACAACAAGAACAGCAGCAGCAGCAGATACTTTTCATAAACCCAACTCTCTTTTTGTTCATCCACCTCTCTCTCTCTCTCTCTCTCTCTCATCTCTCTTCTCTCTCCTCTCTCTCTCTCTCTCTCTCTCTCTCTCTCCCCTCTCTCTCTCTCTTTCTCTCTCTCTCTCTATCTCTATTCTGTTTGTTTATGCATGTTTACAATTTACCGAATTCTTTGACATTTCACTATTGTTTGTTTAATTGAATTTTTGGTTGATCGATTTACCTTTTGGACTGAGGGCTGGATGAAAAAAAGCCACCATTGTGCTTACTCTTTTCCCTCAATAAAAATGTTCATTCAATAACAATTTTTAATGTTCATTCATTCTCTCTATCTCTTTCT
>CM054134.1:99138027-99148027 GCA_028751875.1 Rapana venosa
GTGTGTGCGAGCGCGCGTATAAGTGTGTGCGGTGCGGTGTGTGAGTGCATATGTGTACGAGCGTGGTCAGTGAGAGAGTGCATGCGCGCGCGCACGTGTGAGCGTGGATGCGTCTGTTATGTGTGTGTGTGTGTGTGTGTGTGTGCATGCGCGCGCATGTGTGTGTATGTGTGTTGTGCAGTGCAATGCACCAGTTCTGTCTGTCTGCCGGTCTGCTCATCTGCGTGTTGAGCGGTGTGCTATTATCAGGCCTGCCAGGAATCAGGCTGATGAAGATGCTATTTCTGTGTGGCCCTTTGCTCTGATTGTGGATACGCCTCCATGCAGGGACAGGGATGGGGGGGGGGGGGGGGAAATAAACATCATTGACAGTTTAATCTCTGTTGAGAGTTAAAGGCGCTTCTTGTTTGCATGTATGTCTGTCTGTCTGTGAATTTTTGTTGTGTTGTTTTTGTTGTGTTTGTTGTTGTTGTTGTTATTGTTGTTGTTGGTTGTGATCTTCTTCTTCTTCTTGTTCTTGTTCTTGTTCTTCTTCTTGTTCTTGTTCTTCTTCTTCTTCTTCTTTGCAATTCTTCTTCTTTTTCTTCTTCTTGTTCTTGTTCTTCTTGTTCTTCTTGTTCTTCTTGTTCTTCTTGTTCTTGTTCTTCTTCTTCTTCTTCTTCTTCGCAATTCTTGTTGTTGTTGTTGTTGTTGTTGTTGTTCTTCTTCTTCTTCTTCTTCTTCTTCTTCTTTTCAACCAGGCGTTCTTCTTGAAAAAGAAGGAGAAGAAAAAGAAGAAGATTATGATGATGACGTTGGTGGTGGTTTTGCAGTAAGCATAGACATCTTTTCTGTATCGGGCCGGCTTTTGCTGAGAGAGAGACACACACAGAGATAGAGAAAGAGACAGCGACAGACAGACAGACACTCAGACAGACAGACAGACAGATAAGGAGGAACTGAGACAGGCATACAGACAGATAGACAAACGTCCAGATAGATAGACCTGCCAGGTAGACAGGCAAGCAGGTAGGCAGGCAGACACACAGACAGATACACACACACAGGAAGACAAGAACAGACAGACAGACAGACAGACAGATTGGAGAGCACAGACCACCAGACACCATGCAAGTGAAACGGCTCAAAGTCGAACCCTAATCAATACTCTGTCTGGGACAGGAGTGAACATATTTCACAAACGGTACAAGTGGAGTCCATTATCTGTTAGTGTCTCGCAGAAATCGATCCACCGTTGGCCTCGTGGTATAGGCTAATAAGCCAGGCGTTCAGGTACTGGATTCAAATCCCACTCCAAGCAGGGTTTTTTTCCCCTTTCGTTTTTTTCTCTCCCTGGACTGTAATTCATCATGCAGTACCTGTTTTGGTGGCGTGTGACGACCAATCTTTGTACTGCACTTGTTTTGTGTACTACTTTCAGGGAAATGTATTGGCAAATGTCTCGGCGTGAAATGAAATCTGGGCTGGCTGCTCTTCCCCGTGGAGAGTGTGTCGTCACAGGAACAGTGCCACACAGTTGCTGTTGTTGAAACTTTGGACTCGATTTGACTGGACTGGATTGGATTTGACTGGATTAAGTTTCACTGGATTTGACGGGACTGGATTTGACGGGACTGGATTTGACCGGACTGGATTTGACTGGACTGGATTTGACGGGACTAGATTTGACTGGACTGGATTTGACTGGACTGGATTTGACGGGACTGGATTTGACTGGACTGGTTTGACTGGACTGGTTTGACTGGACTGGATTTGACTGGACTGGATTTTTTTTTTTTTTTTTGCTGCCTCATCTTCTGTGACGTCTCCCGTCCTGCTGTTCCCACGCCGCTCAATCCAATCTCCCCGCCACAACCATACCCAGGTTTGTTATGTCTCATCCTCAGAGTCGGAGGTCCACAGGGAGCCAATCACTATCAGGCCGCCGTGGGGCCACCAGCCAGAGGGGCCCTGCACTGCTGCTGGGTCACTTTGGCGGTGTTCAGTGGTGCCTGTTCTGAGCTAACATACGCAGGACACCACCTACTAAACCCCCTACTAACGACAGTATTAGCTCAGTCGCGGAGCCAGACTGAGTGAGTTGCCCACCCGAGGTAGCAACCACCACAACGTCCCTCCAACAACCGTCCCCTGCAAACCTCCAACCCCAAAGGCTTTGACACAAACTCACCACAGGCACAGAAGTGTATGGGCAAACCGAATCTGAGGCCACCATGAGACCAGAGAAACTGGGACCACCGAATCAGAGGCAATTTTTTTAATTGCATGATGGTCAATGACAATGAGGATGACGTAATGATGCTGCTGTGGAAGTGCATATGCTTTGAGACTACTTGACAGGGCTGTACTCTACGCTTACTATCATAATATATCCCGGCGTCAACCGGGCCCGAGAGATACAGACACCTGCAGTGTTGGCCAGGTAATTTGAGCAACACTCTCAAACTCGCATCCGTTAAGTGGATGAAGCTCGACTGTGTGGTCCCAATCTTCCCACTGAGCCCACAGCACACTCACTCTGGGTAGGAGCCGGCCGGAGTCCGAAAAATCCCTATGACTCTTATGGGATTCGAACCTGCGACCTTCCAGTCCGTAACCCAAGGCGCTAACCACTGCGCCATGGCGGCTGGTTGACTGGACTGGATTTGACTGGACTGGATTTGACTGGACTGGACTGGACTTTACATCACTGGACTGGACTGACTTTGAATGAACTGGACTTGACAGGACAGGACAGGACTGAACAAGACTGGACTTGAACCATGTTGACAGGACATGACTGGACTTGAACCATGTTGACAGGACATGACTGGACTGGACTGGAATGGACTGGAATGGACCGGACTTGACTTGAATTCTCATTGAAGTTTCCAGGGAGAGATTCTTGGAGAGGTTGAACCTGGCTGAACCTCTCCCTCTGTAGGCCCCAGCCTGCATCCTTTGCTACGCTCAGGTCATTCCTACCAGCAGCCGTTTCAAAGTACAGTTTGCTGTATCAAAGGTTTTTTGGATGAGAAAGCGTGTTTTAATGATTTAAATGCAAGAGTATTCTCTCCCTCTCTCTTTCTCTCTCTCCCTCTCTCTCTCTCTCTCTCCTCTTTTCTCTCTCTCTCTCTCTATCTCTCCTCTCCACCCCCCTCTCTCTCTCTCCCTCTCTCTCTCCCTCTCTCCCTCTCTTTATCTCTCCCTCTCTATCTCTCTCTCTCACGCACACACAAACACACAGACGAATTTTACTTACACACACGCACACGCGCCCCACACGCGCGCGCCCACACGCACATGGATTTTACTTACACACACACACACACACACACAGATGAATTTTACTTACACACACACACAACACACACACACAACACACACACACACACACACACACACACACACCACACACACACACACACACACACACACACACACATACACACACACCTACACAACTTTTTATGTCTTCTAATTCGAAAAGAAGAAGAAGAAAGGGGGAAAAAGCTAAGCTATAACAGAACGCCTACTGAAGCCCACATCCCTGGAAGAAGTTCATCCCTGTATTTGGATGCCTCCCTGCAGAGTCCAAAGGAACAGGTCTAAAAAGAAGAAAAACAACAGCAGAGTTGAAACAAGTCAAGTGCAAGGAAACGGCATGCAGGGGTAGTGGGAAGGAGGAGGAGGAGGAGGAAGAGGAGGAGGAGGAGGAGGAGGATGTGGATGAGGAAGAGGTGGAGGAGAGAGAGAGAGAGAGAGAGAGAGAGAGAGAGAGAGAGAGAGAGAAGAGACAAGACAGACAGACAGAGAGAGAGACAAACACATGGAGCGAAGAGAAAAAGACAGACAGACAGATAGACAGGCAGGCAGACAGACAGACAGACAGGCAGGCAGGCAGCAGGCAGACAGAGACAGAAAAGAGAGAGAGAGAGAGAGAGAGAGAGAGAGAGAGGAGAGAGAGAGAGAGAGAGAGAGAGAGAGAGAGAGAGAGAGAGAGAGAGAGAGTAAATCTGGCCGAAGGAAACTGAAGACAAAAATTAATGATGGCGCATAACAAAACAATAACGCAGACTGCTTACAGACATTATTTTCACTTCATTTCTCATCGCCTCCTCCTCCTCCTCCTCCTCCTCCGCCTCCTCCTCCCCCTCCCACGCACCTCGTTTGCATGTGACAATACTCTGCAAGCGATTGTGTCTGACCGAATGACCTTTGCATATTTATGAGATAGTAATTATTACATTCTCCTTCATCTGCTGTATACAGATGCACGGGGTATAATTTTGAAATAGAGCAGGAAGTGGTGCGTACGTAGGAAGGAGCGGAGATGGGAGAGACAGACAGACAGACAGCAGAAAGACAGGCAGACAGACAGACAGGCAGACAGGCAGGCAGACAGACAGACAGGCAGACAGGCAGGCAGGCAGGCAGGCAGGCAGGCAGGCAGGCAGGCAGGCAGGCAGGCAGGCAGACAGGCAGGCAGGCAGACAGACAGGCAGACAGACAGGCAGGCAGACAGACAGGCAGACAGGCAGACAGGCAGGCAGGCAGACAGGCAGGCAGGCAGGCAGGCAGGCAGGCAGAGAGGCAGAGAGACGGACAGGCAGACAAACAGACAGACGGACAGGCAGGCAGACAGACAGACAGACAGACGGACAGTCAGACGGACAGACAGACTCACAGACATGATTGTATGCAAACATTTTGAAGGGTGAACAGACAGACGCAAAGCAACCATCAAATAGGTCCATATTCTTTTTTTGTGTGCTACTTTTTCGTTCCTCGGCTAGAGCTCCGAAGTTCACCAATGGTGTTTTTTGCCTATGCATTCGTTCACCCTCTCCCCCCCCCTCCCCCCCCCTCCCATAACATTTAGGTAGTCGCATTCTGACTTCGAGGATTGTGTCTAAACACGAAACCGGCATGGATTTTTAAAAAAAGTTTTGTTATCCGTTCCTACCGCCACGAAATGGCCTACTCTTCCCAAAGGCGGAACGACGGGTTTTTAACGTGTGTGCAAGATGTTCTGCGTGCATGTACACACGGGGTATCGGTTTATAGTCTCATCCGAAAGACTTTGACATTCAGTTCGGTTTTCTCGTCAAACTGGGAAGATACGGCAATGCTGGGAATCGAACTCACAACCTCACTGTTTACTTGTTAGGTAGGTGAACGTCTTAACTGTCCCGTTATCTTCCTTCGTGGTAAATATTCTTCAAGAGTTATGGGTTTTGTCCACGTTTCAAGCCTGGCTTAGCTGTAACTTGCAGTAGCATATCCAGACGGTCCTTTTTTTTTCTTGCATCGCATCGTGTAAGGGCAGTGTGGTAACTGCTATAATGAAGACCGGCATGGATTTGGATAGTTTCATAGCGTACCGGAATGGAAACGAGGAAAAAATGACTATCTCGCGAAGGTTGTCAAGATGTCTCGAGAAAGTTAGTTGTTTCTTCTTGTTCTTCTTGTTTTTCTCGGACTTCCTGTTCTGGTTCTTCTTGTTCTTGTTCTTGGTCTTGTTGTTGTTGTTGTTGTTCTTCTTCTTCTTCTTCTTCTTCTTTCTTCTTCTTCTTCTTCTTCTTCTTCTTCTTCTTCTTCTTCTTCTTCTTCTTCTTCTTCTTCTTCTTCTTCTTCTTCTTCTTCTTCTTCTTCTTCGCAATTCTTTTTTGCAATTCTTCTTCTTTTTCTTTGCAATTCTTTTTCTTCTTCTTCTTCTTTGCAATTCTTCTTCTTCTTCTTCTTCTTTGCAATTCTTCCTCTTCTTCTTTTTCTTCTTCTTCTTCTTCTTCTTTTCTTCTTCTTCTTCTTCTTCTTCTTCTTCTTCTTCTTCTTCTTCTTCTTCTTCTTCTTCTTCTTCTTCTTCTTCTTCTTCTTCTTCTTCTTCTTTTTCTCCTCCTCCTCCTCCTCCTCCCCCCCCCATCTTTTGCTCCTCCTCCTCCTGACCCTTCTGTCTTTCTTTTTCTCCTTCACTTCCTCTTTCTTTTCAGCTTACTTTTAGCGTTGGCAGCCCCTCTTGGGATCCGGCTGACTGGAGTGATTATCTCCTGAAAATAGAAAAACAAATAGCCCTCTAATTACACGCTGCACCGTTAGAACGACAAAATATTGATACAGGCAATGAAACATCCGATTTGATCAGGGATGGCCGTGGATTGAACTCAAAACCTTCATCGGAATGTGTGTTCAGCACTTCAGAAGCTATTCCTAGCAAGTGTAAAAAGGGATTGATTTGTGTGGGAGAAAATTGTCGTAAGCTGCAATTTGTGAAGTATACCCCCCAAAATACAACCTGGAAAAAATCTTTGTCAGGCGTGTTGGTTGTACCAGTGTTCACGTTTGATCAAAGGACATGCTCAAAATTTCAGGCTGTGACTTTTTCTGATTTGACATGACGAATACGTAGGACCAAGAGATACTTCTTTTCTTTCTTTCTTTCTTTCTTTCTTTCTTTCTTTTTCTTTCTTTCTTTCTTTCTTTCTTTCTTTTTTTTCTTTCGTTCTTTCTTTCTTTCTTTCTTTCATTTCTTTCTTTCTTTCGTTCTTTCTTTCTTCTTCTTCTTTGCAATTCTTCTTCTTCTTTGCAATTCTTCTTCTTCTTTGCAATTCTTCTTCTTCTTCTTCATCGTCGTCGCCATCGTCGTCGTCGCCGAATGCTCAGATATCAACTATTGTTGTCTGTTGTATGAGTCAAAATGTGTTGTGCTGCCGTTAGGTGCCTGACAACGTAGGTCCGGCTTATCCGACTTCAGCGTAGGAGAAATTTATTAACTCTTTCTAGAAAAAAGGAAGATGAATGGACGAAGAGGGCAGAAAAAAGACAAGAACGAGGTGACAGGACAAAAAGAACAAGGTAGAAACGAAGAGAAGGATGGAAAAGAGGGGATTCCTAGCACGGAATTTCCAGGTGTGATGGCTTTTTTTTTACTGACAGGACCCTGTCATCCCTACGGGGAAAGACGATTCTTGAAAATAGTAAGAAAAAAAGAAGAAAACTGACTATGATTCTTAAAGAAACAACAACAGCATATCAAACAAAACTATGACACATCCATTTCTCATGTCGGGGTGCCTGTTTCTTTACTGGAAGAACAAAAAAGCACCATCTTTTTTGCTATGATTTAAATGTTGATTTATTTGAAGAAACGGCATGAAACTTATGCGAATGCACTGGTGTAGAGAGAGATAGAGGCTGGATAAATCCACACTGTTGTTTACACATAAAATCTCCTGCAGGGCTATTTGTGAACGAACACGCACATATCCTAGCATGTTTTGTTTCCGCATTAGTGTACACTTCAGGCGGCTGGAGAAGCAAACAACAGCTGGAATGAAGTGCAGTCACGAGTGTTCGGAAGACGGAGAATGGCGGCATAATGCTAGGTCGAGGTAGGTAGACCACTTGAAACCAGCCGTATGCAAAAAACGGTCGCATCCGCAAATCTAACCATAGGTGGACCTCGGAACTCTAGCCCAGAAACAAAAAGACACACCACCCCCCAAAAAAACCAACCACAACAACAACCCAACAACAGCAACAAACAAACCAAAACACAAAAAAACACAAACCCCCCTCCATGAAAACCAGCCATACCTGCAAACTTTTAAGCCAGCATGTACTTACGGTCTCACAGTGATTCCCAGGTGTAATGAGTTGTTGTTGTTGTTGTTGTTGTTGTGCGTTCCCCAGCTTAACATTCTTGGGGGTCACCCAGACTGTGCACTCTGACTCTAGTCACTCATCACACCGAGGAGTCACTGTGTGGGATTGAAATTGCACACTGAATGAAAAGTTTGCGCGAACGACTGTTTTTTAAGTTCTTCGCAATAATATAGGCAGCCATAGTCCGACTTCAGAGGAGGTGTAATGAGTGAGACCAAGCATGTTGCGGGGAACGCCCAGGATTAAAGCTGGGGAACGCCTAACAGTAACAAAAGAGAACCGAGAGGATAACTGTCCGATTTCCGATGCGTATCACCGACACTATGGGCCGCTGTGCACTGTGTGTACACGGCCGTGTGTCCTGTTGTCAGCTGTTCTCTCCATACTGGCCTCTTTCAGAGTGCGGGATTAAAGAAGGACCAGGAATACAGTTCTGCACATTCAGTTTGCTAGTTATGCCTTTTCTTTTGCTTTATTATTATTGTTATTAATATTATTATTATTATTATTGTTATTATTATTATCATCATAATCATTATCATATTTCAAGGATGATGAAATAAACCCTCTTGTGCTTCTTTTACATTCAGTCCCCGAGTGTGTGCAGTTTTGTCAGTTTTGTTATCTGTTCCCGCTGGCATACAATGGCCTACTCTTCCGAAAAGCGGAACGGGTTTTTAACGTGTGCGCAAGATGTTCTGCGTGCGTTTGCACACGGGACCTCGGTTTATAGTCTCATCCGAAGGACTTTTGGGGAGAGTGGAGTCGGCACTGATGTTAACTTCAGAGGAAAAATCCTCTTGGACGAGATTCGAACCCGGGTCAGCAGATCACGAACACACCATCACTCTAACTAACCACCAGGCTATCCCGTCTCCTTCATGCTTGGCTGTCTTTGTCACATCATATACGGCAGCCTGTTTTTTTCCTGATATACAGTAGTCGTGTAGTTTGGTTCTAGACACCCCCCAACCCCCAAAAAACAACAACAAAAAAACCAAAAAACCAAGCAACAACACAAAACAACAACAAAAAAAACAAAAAACCAAGCAACAACACAAAACAACAACAAAAAAAACCAAAAAAACAAGCAACAACACAAAACAACAATCAAAAAACAACCAAAAACCCTGGCATTTTCTTGACAACAGAAAGTGGCTGCACTATACCAGTGTGAACATGAAGAGTGTCGAGGCAGTTTATGACCCGAAACGCTTCAAGGCAAAGGACGAGTGGTGTGGGGAAAAGAGGCTGGCTAAGATCTCCCTGCTGCTGCTGCATGCAGTCCCCTAGCTCCCGTGTTCAGCCTGGGTGTCCACGTTTATCTCCTCGTTTACAAGATTGTGTAAAGAGGAGCGAGATAGCCTAGTGGTTAAAGCATTGCTCTGGTGATCTGAGAGCCCAGGTTCGAGCTACCACTGAGGCACCCCTCTAAGGAGATTTTTTTTATCCCTTGGAGCTAATATCAGTTCCAACTCCACTTCCTCGAAAGTCCTTCGGATGAGATGATGAACCCAGGTGTCGTGTGTGAACGCACGCAGATCATCTTGCGCACTCGTTAAAACTCATTCTGCCTTTCGAAAGAGTAGGCCATGGAGTGCCGGTAGGAACAGAAGTACAAACATATTGTTTTTACAAACGCGCACACACACATACAGATGTCATCCCCGAAGTCGAAATGCTGCTACCTTAATGGTGGGCGAAAATGATTACACACAGACACACACAACACAACATACACACACACACACACACACACACACACACACAACGCAACACACAGACACAGACACACACAACGCAACACACAGACACACAGACACACACACACCGACACAGACACACACACACAGACACACACACACACATACACACACACGACACACACACAGGCACACGTAGGCACACACACGCACACCACACACACACACACACACACACATATATACACACACACACACACCCTACACACAGATCATACAGAAACACAGACGAACAGAATGATTCATGAAGTAGACGGAGGTAGCCTCAAATGGAAAGTATTTGCCTGCCTAAAAAGGCTTGGCTTGAAATAACCCCCACAAATTTTACAGATAGTTATGTACAGAAAAAGGAACTAATAATAGCAAAGGTTAGTTACATTTCTTTACATAATCCTGAGAAGGTAATATTATACGCAGACATACTGAATTACAAGCAGAGAGAGAGCGAGAGAGAGAGAGAGAGAGAGAGAGAGAGAGAGAGAGAGAGAGACAGAGACAGAGACAGAGAGAGAGACAGACAGAGAGAGAGAGAGAGAGACAGACAGACAGAGAGAGAGAGAGAGAGAGAGAGGAGAGAGAGAGAGAGAGAGAGAGAG
>CM054134.1:99155527-99165527 GCA_028751875.1 Rapana venosa
GTGGAGGGTAAAGTCGGCACTGATGTTAACTCCAGAGGAAGGTGGATGCCCGTAGTAAAAATCCTTTCGAGTGATAAACGATGTATGCAAATTCATTTTGAATATATGAAATAAAAAGATTGATTAAAAAATAAACTGGCATCGTCCTGTTATTGCTATGAGTTTGGAGATTATAAGTAGCTGAGCCTATCAATAGTTAATGTTATCGAACAGGACTAACAGCTTAACGACTAGGAACATTCCCCCCCCCCCCCCCCCCCTCCTCTCTGTGTTTATCTACCTATCTAACTGAGGAAGTAACAGTGGAGGACAAGAAGTTGTAGCCAGTTGCAACTTCCCCATCACTTGGAAAATAATTCATAAAAGATTTAAATAAGAAAAAAAACTACAGAAAATAATGGCAACTGTCCAGACAACATTTTTAGGGATTTATTTTTAAAAAAAGACCGTACCTAGGGCGTGACCTTTTCTCTCTCTCTCTGACACAAACACACACACAAAACACACACACACAAAAACACACACCACACACACACACAAAACAAAACACACACACACACACACACACACACACACACCAAACTTAAACGTTAACATCGTCAAAAACACAAGGGACAAAACACAACACACACAACCCGGCAGAAAAGACAAACAGAAGAAGACTGACAAACAGCTGACAGAAACAGAGCAGAAGAGAAGTAGCAGCAAAGGCAAGCCACTCCAGCAAAATGAACCCCCAAAAAAACAACAACAACAAACAAACAAAAAATCCAAAAATATCTGCTGTACCTATCAGCAAAGTATTTTGTTGTTGTTTTTTCTCTTTTTACATAGGCAACTTCTCCTCTCCTCTCTTCCTCCCACTCCTAATCCCCCAAAAGCCCAGTCCCCCAAATGAGGACTCAAAGTAGAAAAGGACTGCATGCACACGGCTAATCACAGCAACATGGAGAGCTTTTCCCTGCCAGAGTGTTAACACCTACACAGTGTCCTTTTCAAAGATGAACTGTCACGACATTCTGACGTAACTACAGTATCAACCACCACCACTACCCCTCCCCTCCATCCCTACACACACACACAAACCCATCAAAAAACAAAAACACCACCAACACAAATCAAAAGAACTTCCCACGGGGTTTAAAAAACGGTACATGCTTGACTCTGACCGTGTGTGTGGGGTGTGTGTGTGCGCGTGATGTTTGTGATGTTTTGTGGGGTTGGTGATTGGGGTGGTGATGTCCCGTATTTGTGTGCAATTGGTGATAAGTGGGGTGTTGGAATGATGATGATGACGACGACGACGACGACGATGATGATGATGATGATGATAGATGATGATGAGATGTAGTGTGTGGGGTGTGTGTGTGTGTGTGTGTGGTTTTGTGTGTTGTGTTGTGTGGGTGTGTGTGTGTGTGTGTGCTGTAAATTCAATGTGTGCATAGAATTTTAGAAGTTTTGTTTCTGATCCATTATTATTGTCCTGCCATATGGAAACTGACAAAAATCCTTGCTTTAAATGTCCACTGCAGTTTATTTGAATGACGATTTTTGTGTATTAGAGTTGTAAAAAGGAAGATAACTGTAAGGCAAAACATGAAGAGAGAGAGAGAGAGAGAGAGAGAGAGAGAGAGAGAGAGAGAGAGAGAGAGAGAGAGAGAGAGAGAGAGAGAGAGCGAGAGAGATGCGAGCGAGCGAGAAAGAGCGAGAGAGGGGGTAGAGGAAGGGAGTGACAAACAGACAGACAAATAGACAGACAGACAGAAAGAGACAGAGAGAGAGAGAGACAGTCAGACTGACAGAAAAAAGACAGACAGACAGACAGAAAACAGACAGACAGAAGACAGACAGACGACAGACAGCCCAGACAGAAGACATACAGACAAACAGACAGACAGACAGATAGACAGACAGGCAAAAGACAAACAGACAGAAGATAGACAGACAAACAACAGACAGACAGAAAGGACGTGGGAACAGAGCAGGAAATGGCCGGCAGAACACGAGAACAGATAGCGTGGCAATAATTCCCATCTTTCCTTTTTTTCCCCCAATGCCCTCCCCCCCCATCCCCCCCCCCCCTCTTCCTGTTGCCGCAAAATAACTGGCAGAAAGGGAGAGGCCACCAAAACCTAGAAGCCGAACAAAATGGAGAGTTTCCTCCACACTATTCCAGACACCGCCCACACCCCGTCCCTTTCAGTCCAGCGATGACCAAAGACACGGCAGTGCACTTCTCCAGCCAGGCCAAAGCTCTGCTGTCAGGCAAATGATGGTGGTAGCGAAAGGATCCAGGCCTACATTCATGAAAAGCTTGTTTTGCTCTGAACTGTTTTGTTGAAATCGTCTGTTGACAAATTCTTAGCGTGATAACCTGTAATCTCTATAAAAAATAAAAGTATTCTGAAGTGTGAGGGCGGCTTCCTATAATATAGCAAGATGCATGCATACTTCTCATCTTGTTTGTACATACGGACTTACAGTGGTTTTCAGGTGTGATCAGTGAGATAGTCTGTATGACTTGGATGATTTTCAGGATGTCCACCAAATCAACAACAACAACAATAACAACAGCAACACGCAGTTAAACTTTCAGAGGTGCCAAAGACACTTTGTTTGCGTGATAGACTGAAGCTTGGATCACAATCGACCAGAACTTCTTTGTTTCTTGCTTGTCGCATGCTACCAGTTTCAGTAAAGTGTTTAGTTTCTGGTACTATTCCTACACTTATACACTTGATTTTTTTTAACATACATTGCTGTCTCTGAACTAGCTTCTCCTACCCTACTTTGTAATTGAAACAGATAAACTGCTAGCAGTTCATAAGATCCGTATTGCTTGTGATCAGCTTGTGCTGCTATCATGCAACAAGTGTTCTTTCAAGAAATTTAACACAGAGCGTGTTTTTTGTGTAATACCACACAGTCTAACAAACAAAACAACCTTGCCTGTTCGTTTGCTTATTCATTGTTTTTCTTTGCTAGTTTTAAGCCTAAGGGTCAAACTGCTCTTGGACGTTATGTATTATTTCTGTTATTTTTCGTGTTTTGCTTGCTTGTTTATTTTGTCGTGATTTACATATTTCCCAAGTTATTTTGGGGCATGATCTTGTACATTTCTTTTGTTTTCGTTTTTGCTTCTGTTTTCAATTTTCTGTAGCTTGTATATTTCTAGTTCCATTTCTCTTTTTGATTCATGAACGTTGTCGCTTGCTTTCTGCTGCTTCTTTTCTCTCTTGTGTTCACATCCTCTGTTTGATTTCTTGATTCTTTACTCCTCTTCCCTGTACCCCACCATACCCCTCCCCCTTTTCGAGTATCTTTCTTTGTTTCTTGACAAGGAAATTTTTTGGTACTTAGAACTGCTCGGGGTTTTGTTTTTGTTGTTGTTGCATTTTGCTAGTTTTATTCTTTTTTCTTGTATTTGTTTTCCTCGGATTTCTCTCAGTCTACTTTTCTTCTTTTTGTCTCATTAATTTTCGGGTCCTCTTTTTCATGAGTATATAGTCTCTCTCTCTCTCCATCTATCTATCTATCTATCTATCTATCTATCTATCTATCTATCTATCTATCTATCTATCTATCTATCTATCTATCTATATACCTATGTCACCTCACACATCTTTGACATTAACTTTTTTCTTTCCAACTCCCCATACCCTGTCTCTTATCACTTTCTAGTGGACAGACGTTAAAACCAACACACGCACACAGAGAGAGAGAGAGAGAGAGAGAGAGAGAGAGAGAGAGAGAGAGAGAGAGAGAGAGAGAGAGAGAGAGAGAGAGAGAGAGAGACTCTGTGTCTCTCTCTCTGTTACGTACAGAACAGCTAAAAACAACGAAAAGGAATATAATAACTTAAACACCTTACAACAACGTGCACATAACATGAGCACCCACTCCTCTACCTACCTATCCGCTCTCATTTCCCCGCTCCTCTTAAACAACCCTCGCTGCTGAGCAAAAAATATCTGAAAACGCAATTCCAGTTGAAAATAGATTCCTCCCCACAAGATGATCGATTTTCTTCAGACAACCTTGCTCGAACGAAAATCACTTTCGGAAACCAGTCATTCACAGACTTCTATGCTCACTCACGGAATCTGAGGGGTTAAAATTTCTCCACTGTCGGAGACCATAATGAATAAAGATTGGCCAGAAAATCCTTTTTGGTTTCCTCTCTGCCTTCACAATTTCCATGTTGATGTTGTTTTCCTCGCGTGTGGCAAGGTTCCATGTTTAGAAGACAATCCACTTTTAAGATGCTTACTACTGGGTATGTGTGTGTGTGTGTGTTTAAAGCGCAAATAGAAATAAGAGGGTATGGGTGGGTTGGGTTTTTTTTTTTAGTGCTTGGTTCCTAGGAAAATATTGTTTACGGGTGGCGGGTGGGTAATTAAAGAAAATAGGGTCGAAAATAAGGCAGGCAAACAAACTTGATTATCGTAACATTTATTTACTTCCATTGATTCAGAACACACACACACACACACACACACACACGCGCGCGCGCGCACACACACACACACACACACACACACACACACACACACAGGCACACGCACCACACACACACACACACACACACACAGGCACACGCACGCACACACACACACACACACACACACACACACACACACACTGGAGACTGGATGAAAAAAAAGCACATGAGTGCTTATTCCAATATCCTCGAAAGAAAAGAATAAAATAAAAATGAAGTAAAAGAAATAAACACACACTTACTACCAACATCCACAACTACAGCATTAACAGAAACAACAACAGCAGTAACAACAAAATAATCAACAGCAACAACAACGAACATGACAACGTCTATACACAATAGCAACAACAACAACAAAAACAGCAGCAATAATAACAACAACAACAACAACGAAAGAATAACACAAAAACCCAGATCAAACAAAAACAACCTCAAACAAACAACAAAACAGAATGATCGAGCAGACTTTTCAGACGCAAGAAGAAAAAAGAGAGAAAACAGATAGTGAAGGAGAGACAGGCATCATAAATATGGAAAAATCAATGAGAGAGCTCATGAACATAATTATGGCAGTTGTTATCGCTTCTTCCAAATACGCCCCCTCCCGCTATTCGCTCTCTCTCTCTCTCTCTCTCTCTCTCTCTCTCTCTCTCTCTCTCTCTCCTCTCTCTCTCTCATCTCTCTCTCTCTCTCTCTCTCTCTCCTCTCTCTCTCTCTCTCTCTCTCTCTCCTCTCTCTCTCTCTCCTCTCTCTCTCTCTCTCTCTCTCTCTCCTCTCTCTCTCTCTCTCTCTCTCTCCTCCTTCCTCCTCCTCCTCCTCTTTTTGCTCTCTAACGCCAAATCTGTCCCAAAATAGACGTCTGGAAACTTGAAATAGCTTTAAAATAGAATGGCAAAAAATGGCGACACCCCCATTTACACCCCATCATTTTCGATGATCATTGATCACCAAATTTAGATCCACTCCCACAGCATTGGCAAGAGCAAGGAACTGTACCCAATATAAAGCCTACCATTACAGACCCTGAGTGCAGAGAGGAATAAATTCATGTCCTGTGTAAAGCTTTCCAAATGCTGACTTGGATTCCAAATCTATAATGATTATGTTTATTTCTGTCAGAAATACATAGCCTAATGCATATATTTAATCCAAAGGGGTTTATGATGTCAATGAAGAAATGTGCATCAGTGTAACACCCCATCCTCTCTCTCTCTCTCTCCTCCTCCCCCTCCCTCCCTCTCTCTCTCTCTCTCTCTCTCTCTCTCTCTCTCTCTCTCTCTCTCTCTCTCTGAGAATATGTGTGACAAATATGAACGAAAACAAACTGTAATTATACCAAGAACACATGAACAAACAATTAATGAGAGTTAATAATCTAAATGAACGGACGAAGGAGTGACGAGAGAAAATGAACAAAAGATAGATAAATAAATGAATTCATGAATATACCCATCAATCCGTTCATTTCTACAGACATTCAAAAGCATTGTCAAAATCAATCCAAACCAATCGTTAATACTCAAGTCATGTAAGTTTTGACTACGTTTAATACAGTAATCATGTTCCACCTCTACATACAGTAATAAAAGTGACAAACATGAAATAAATTACATACCAAATTAAGAGAAAAAATCCTTACATACACTCATAAAACCACTTAATGTAAACACGGGTGCCAGTTTTAAACACTTTGTTGCCAATATTCCTATCCTCGTCTAAAAGCAGATTACAGAAAAATCTCCCCAAAAAATCACAACGGCAAGCACAGGAGAATAGACGGCACTCTTCACAGCGGGGACACTGTAACTCCTTTACTCTGGTGAAATGATGAGAAATGAAATCGCTGGTCGCTAAATTCAAAATAATGCACTAGCACTCTCACAAAAACGAGATAGGGTTTAAAGCATTTTTATACCTGGAAGATGACATATTCGGAATTACAGACAAAAGATATCAAAGTCCTCTGATAAGACAATGCTCTGGCTATAATTATTGTCATGTATAATGTGTTCAATAAACTACATAATATACTGACCTTCTCGTTAAGGAAAAGAAAGGTAAAGGTAAGTAAAGGTGTCCCATAACCTATGTGGTCGTAGGGGAGCGAGGCGTCAAAGACCTCACTTCTCTAGGGCCAACATATTGAGGGCGGCGCCCATCTCCTCTCCCTCGCTGCTTTACCTTCCCTGACCCTAAAGAGGGCAGGTACCCATTTACAGCTGGGTGAACTGGTGGAACTGTACTGAAGCCAAGGCGCACAAACGGTCACCCATCCAACTGGTAACCACGCTCGACGCTGCTTAACTTGGCTGGGGGAAAGCGAGGGCTCCGACCACTGAGCTATCCCGTCCCCAGGAAAAGAAAACAATAATCAAAAGAAAAATTCAAAAACACTTACAAGACAAAAAGAATCCCAGCAACTTCTTGTAGTTCGTACTTCCCTATTTCTCCCGATATTTATGTGGATTGACAGACGTATTCATTCTGTCGCTGAACGTTTGGTTAATTAAGCCCATCTCCTGTGGTCTATACATCAGAGCGGTTTCACTCATACTTCTACCATTTTGACAAATTGTCTGCACAAATCAAGGGTGTATATGTCTGGCCAACCAGATACATGTCTTATCATTGAGTGTGCTGGTGTGGAGCTCCGTCCTAGCCAATAGCTTTTGTCATCATTCCACTCTAGAGTCATTCATTCCCCTGTGTGCCTATGCCTCATTTCTTCAGGCTCTTAGCTTTTGGCCCTCCTCCTTTGCAGCCTAGCAAGCCTCTCTGCATAGACAGCAGAGACCAGTGAAAGCATTGGCACCATTACGAAATACTGACTGCACTACACTAACCCTTCTCTTTCTAGCAGCCAGCAGTCACAAGGAAGGACTCCTGTCTGTCTGACTGTCTGTTCCTTTGTTCACGTGTTTGTTTGTCTTTCAGCTTGCCTGTCTTTCTCTGTGTTTCCTTTTTTTGTTTTGGTTATTTTCTGTTGTGGTTTTTTCCCCTGTTCTTGGGCCTGTGTGTGTTGTGTTTGTGTTTGTCGGTGTGTGTGACTTTAAGTTCAGTCTGTTTGTTTGATCTCCACTCTCATAGATATGTCTGTCTATCTATCTGCCTGTCTGTCTGTCTCTCTCTCTCTCTTTCTCTCTCCCTCTCCCTCTCTCTCTCTCTCTCTTGATGTATCTGTCTGTCAGCAGGTCAGTTGTTAGTCACACCTCGCGCGCGTGACTGTGTGTGTGTGTGTGTGTGTGTGTGTGCCAAATAAAAATGATCGATCAACTGACGTGCAACATACAAACAGGAGTATAAAATTCGACAAAAAAGAAAGTCACATTTCTGTAAATGAAGTACGAAATGTGAAGATATTTTAGCAAACAGATTAACGGAATCTTAAAATGAAAAAAAGCATAATTCAGACCCTGACGAAATGACAATAAAAAATCAAGAGCATAACATACTTCTCACTATCCGCCAACCCCCGTCCCCACCCCTTCCACCCCCTCTCCCACGCACCCCTGTTCTTCCCTCTCTAAATTTTTACTAAAAGTATCTGAAAATGTAATACAGATTAAAATGGAATCCCCCAAAGTGAAATATTTCTTCAGACTGATATGATGTAATATATGTCTTGTATCAAATAGTATAATACTAAGCCATTGCCAGAATCAGATATTTTTTTCTGTGTGAAATCTGTAGAGCCAGAAAAGTGTCAATATCTGGAAGCAACAGTTGATGAAGATAGAATACAAGTACTACTACTACTACTACTACTACTACTACTACTACTACTACTACTACTACTACTACTACTACTATTACTAATGTATGGAATTTATATAGCGCTGAATCTTGTAAAGCAACAAATCAAAGCGCTCAGATGACATTTTTTTTCTTTTTTTTTCTTTTTCTCGAGGATAATGGAATAAGCACTCATGTGCTTTTTTACATCTAGTCCCCATGTGTATGCGGTTTTGTAAATTTTGTCATCTGTTCCCACCGGCACACAATGGCCTACTCTTTCGAAAAGCGGAACAGGATTTAACGTGTGCGCAAGATGTTCTGCATCCGTTCGCACACAGGCCTCGGTTTATAGTCTCATCCGAAGGACTTTGTTGATGTCTTCAGTAAATGGGAGAGTTTTCCACTATAAGAGTCAGCAAAAAGGGAGTCTTCGGGGAATCTATTTTTATTGTGATGCTTGATTATGCATATACTAATACAATGATATTTTATTGTTACGATATTGGAAGTCGTAAATCAAGTGTCCCGAAAAAAGTGTTGTTTTTTTTATAAACTTCAGCATGCTTATGTTCATAGCTCATTTTTTCACAAATGGGAGGCAAGTAACATTTCATTTCAATTCAAATACGCTATTATCTCACAGAAAGAGAGTGTCACGTGGGTATAAAGCCATACCAAAAAATACAGAAAACAGAAAACAATATCATAGAAAATAGCACAACAGTGTTCGAACATTAGCACGCACACATCAAAGATTTTTTTAAAGCACCCAACATCAGCAAAAATGAAGCCAGTCATAAACTCAGCAGTTACTTTAAAAAAAGGTCTAAAAACCCTTTTCTCGATTCATTAATGTGAAGGTAAAGGTGTCCTATAACTCATAAGATCGTAGGGGAGCGAGGCGTCAGAGACCTCACTTCTCTAGGGGCCAGCATATTGAGGGCAGCGCCCATCTCCTCTCCCTCGCTGCTTTACCTTCCCTGATCCTAAAGAGGGCAGGTACCCATTTACAGCTTCACCCGGGGTAACTGCTCTGAAGTCAAGGCGCGCAAACGGTCACCCATCCAACTGGTAACCACGCTCGACGCTGCTTAACTTGGCTGGGGGAAAGCGAGTGCTCCGACCACTGAGCTATCCCGTCTCCTTCTCGATTCATTACATCATTTAATTACGTTCCCTGTTTAACATGGTCAAACATGTATCCCTTTCTGAAGTGGAAAGAAACAGATAATGAAACAGATAAGGCCCGAAGCAAACAAAACAAAAATGAACAGAAAAACAGGGCATAGCAGTAACAATGGGGAAAAGCACACGAAAAGAGATACTAAGGATATTCATGTACTCAGTGCAGTTTTTATGCTTCTTTCACATTTGTTTCTTTTTTTCTCTTCATCCCACAGCCCTGCTTCCAAAATATGGTAATCAATGCGTAAAATAGGTTGGAACAGAGCTGCGACAAAGTGGTACACATAGGCATTGACACTAAGCTGCATCTTTGGGGAGATTAGTTACCACCACATTTAGATCTAAACCCCTAGCATTTCAAAGGGCTAAAGAAATCTTAGATCTAACACATCTCGTGCACGCAAATAGAGGCCACAAAATAGACAGATGAAAATACAGTTTCCTTGATACAGAAAAATGATGTCTGATTTTGTTTTTCCTTAACTCGTGACGAGTTTAGATGTGCTGTAAAGCAAATAAAGAACGATAAAAGCAGCCCACCCATTGTTTCGGTGCAGAGATTATGACGTCAAAGTA
>CM054134.1:99168027-99183027 GCA_028751875.1 Rapana venosa
CAGCCACCCCCGAACACAAACAACTCTACAGATCATTAAACTTACGGTATACCATGACACTGTCGCCTGTTCATGCACCGATGCTAAGAAGCACACACACACAACACAAACCACCGGTTACACATCAAACATCACACATACTCAACTCTTAACGAATACTCTCTACACACTTACGCACACACGCACGCACGCACGCGCGCGGCGTATACTATTGGTGTTATCCTTCAAAGTCAAACGTCGAATCAAACTTTTACTTCACACGAGTACACGCAGGGTCCGAGTGGGGGGCGGGCGGGTGCATGTGTGTGTGTGTGTGTCTGTGTGGTTGAGGAGGGTAAAAATTACGATTAAGATTGCTGATACCTCCCACTCCCACCCCATAGTACACATTGTTTACAGATACTTATACACCTATTTTCGAATATTAGGATATTTTTGTTTCGCAATAATGTTATTTTGATTTTTTTGGAGTGATAGCACCAGATAGTATAAGTTTACTGCTAGGTTTGATTTTATTTGTTTCGTTTTGGTTTTGGTTTTCTTACTCTTTTTTGGCAAAATGTACTAAACGTGTGATTAGCTAAACTCATATCATATTTCCCTACATTACTTTAATCGCTTTCACTTTTATTCACTCGGTAAATGAAGGTCATGGATTTTTTTGTCAAGTTTAGATTTTTTCGTAGCAACGGTCTTAAGATATTACATGTTACACAAGGAACACGTATCCTGTCTACTGTTTAAAGTTTAGTCTGTAACTCTTGTCCAAAGAGGAGAAGACATTAACTGCTTCCTTACAACTCTACCCTAAGGATTATCATCCTTACCTTCACCTCCACCTCCTCCCTCTCAGCGGCCAGTTCTGTGTTTCCCTTCTTCTGCCAGCAAGCACCACTGACAAAAGTCAGACAGCCAGACAGCCAGACCGCTGGCATCGTCACGTCATTCCAGCCCGTCCCCTTCTTTCCGTTAGTTCCCCAGCAACCGGAAAGAACAGGCCATGTACCTACCTGCACCGCCCTTCTGTGCCTTTCCATTGACTGCATTGTTGTCTGTTTGTCTGTTGGTCTGTCTGTCTGTCTGTTGTCTGTCTGTCTGTCTGTTGGTCTGACTGTTGTCTGTCTGTTGTCTGTTTATCTGTTGGTCTGTCTGTGTTGTTGTATGTCTGTGTTGGATGCTCTGTTTGTTGACTATAATTGTCTTGAATGGTCTGTATGTTGTCTACTTCCTGTTGAATGGTCTGTATGTTGTCTATCTGTGTGTTGAATGGTCTGTATGTTGTCTATCTGTGTGTTGGATGGTGTGCATGTTGTCTGTCTGTGTGTTGAATGGTCTGTATGTTGTCTATCTGTGTGTTGAATGGCCTGTATGTTGTCTATCTGTGTGTTGAATAGTCTGTATGTTGTCTATCTGTGTGTTGAATGGTCTGTATGTTGTCTATCTGTGTGTTGAATGGTCTGTATGTTGTTATCTGTGTGTTCTGTCTGTTGTCTGTCTGTGAGTTGAATGGTCTGTCTGTTGTCTGTCTGTGAGTTAATGGTCTGTCTGTTTGTCTGTCTGTGTGTTGGATGGTCCGTATGTTGTCTATCTGTGTGTTGAATGTCCTGTCTGTTGTCTATTTGTGTGTTGAATGGTCTGTATGTTGTCTACCTGCCTGTGGAATGGCCTCTATGTTGTCTATCTGTGTGTTGAATGGTCTGTATGTTGTCTATCTGTGTGTTGAATGGTCTGTATGTTGTTTATCTGTGTGTTGAATGGTCTGTATGTTGTCTATCTGTGTGTTGAATGGTCTGTATGTTGTCTATCTGTGTGTTGAATGGTCTGTATGTTGTCTATCTGTGTGTTGAATGGTCTGTATGTTGTCTATCTGTGTGTTGAATGGTATGTAGGGTGTGTGTGTGTTGGTCTGTCTCTATTTGTTTTACTCTCTGTTTTGTGTGTCTGTTGTGTATCTGTTGAATTGTCTGTTCCTATCTTTATTGTACTCTCTGCCTGCTCACCTGTCTGTCTGCACCTTGCTGAGCTCCCGAGGCTGTAGGTATCTGTTTGCGTAACTTGAGATCTTTTTCTTTCTGGGTTTGATTTTTCATGCTGCCATCATCCTGTGTAACGTTCCTGTCCTGCTGTTACTACGGCACTGGATCCATCACTCCGCCCTGACCCTACTGAGATCTTTTACGTCGCATCCTCAAGGTCAGAATCCATAGGAAGTTAATCAATGTCAGGCCACCGCGGGGCCACCAGCAAGAGAGACCATGCGCTGTCACTGGCTCACTTGGGTAGTGCTCGGTAATGCCTGTGCTGAGCTAATATAGTGGGGCGTCACCTCCTAAGCCCCCTACTGACAACGTTTATAGTTTAGGCATGGAACTGAACTGAGTGAGACGCCCAATCAGGATGGCAACCACCACAACGTCCATCCACTGACTTCCTGTGAACCTCCAACACCAAAGGCTTTGATACAATTCACCACAGGCACAAACGCGTTATAGGAAAACCGAATCTGGTTACATGAGACCAGAGCAACCGAGGGTATCAGTTCAGAGGCAATTTTCTTTTAATTGCATGATGATCAACGAGGAGGATGCACTGATGCTACTACTGGCTTGCATGTGCTTTGAGACTTCTGGACAGAGCTGTACTCTATGCTTCCAATTATGAGAATTATATCCCGGTGTCAACCAGGCCCGAGAGATACAGATACCTGCAGTGTTGGTCGGATAAATTGTCTACAGTCTCAAACTCGATCCGTAAAGTGGATGAGGCTTGACTGTATGATCACAGTCTTTCCAATGAGTTAAGGATAGACTCACTCTGTGTAGGATCCGGCAGGAGTCAGAAAAATCCCAAAATGTCTATGGAACCAGAACCCAGGACTTCCCAGCCCGTGACCCAAGATGCTTGTGGCTGGAGTACTGGGTGTCCTTGTCTCCTGTGTGCTATAACTGCTGGTTGATCTATATATATCCACGAGTTCTCTCTCCTCCTCTCTCTCCTCTCTCTCTCTCTCTCTCTCTCTCTCTCTCTCTCTCTCTCTCTCTCTCTCTCTCTCTCTCTCTCAGTAATTATTTCACGTTCATGTTCAACCTGCATTCTCTAATAAGGAGAAAAATCTTCTGAAGTCGGAGTATGGTTACCTATTATGGCGAAGCACTTGAAAACAGTCATACACGCAAACTTCTCATCTGGTGTACTTCTTATCACACAGTGATTCCCAGGTGGGATGAGAGAGTCAAGAGTGCGTATTGTTGGCGACCTCCAGGGTATTAAGCTGGGGAACGCACAACAATAGCAACAACAGCAGCAGCAGCAGCAGCAACAACAACTTTCATGTTGATTCCAGTGATCCTATGGTTTGCTGTTTTTTTTGGTGAGGATTACCATCCGACCCTGGCTAGCTACTGAATCTAATGATGTGTCCATCGATTTGTCGGTCAGTCTGTCCGACTTGTCAGTCTTTTCTCTGTCTGAGGACTTGTAGGTCATTTGGACAGCGGGTCGTTGGATTGTCCAGTCAGTTTTCCGATGGTCAGTTGCTGGTCATAAACACTTGCACTCTCTATTTTCCACTCTCTCTCTCTCTCTCTCTCCTCTCTCTCTCTCTCTCTCTCTCTCTCTCTCTCTCTCTCTCTCTCTCGTCTTAAGTGTGTGCGTGTGTGCGTTAGTGCTTGTGTGCGTGGTGTGTGCGCGCGTGAGTGTGTGTATATGTGTGTGTGTGCGCGCGCGCGTGCACGCTCTCCGTGTGTGTATATGTGTTTGTGCGCGTGCGCGCGCGCGTGTGTGTGCGTGTGTGTGTGCATGTGTGAATGCGTGTATGCGCGCGAGTGCGTACACATACTCACGCGCACATTTCGGTGAGTGGGTCACTCTGTGCTTACTTGGCACTAGACTTATAAATGCCTCGTACCAACTACGTCTGCTAATGGCTTTCACACCTCCCATCCGCCCCCCCCCCCCCCCCCCCCCCCGCCACCTCTCTCCACACTATATCGCCTTATCTGTCTGGCTTTCTGTCCTTCAGTCTGTCTTTCAGTGGCTCTGTTAGCCTGTCTTCTTGTTTGTGTTGCATTAGGTCTATCTCGTAGATCTCTGTGCCTTTACTTTATTCCTTGCTTTGTCCTTGTTGTCTGTGCATCTACCTCTGTCTGTCTGTGCTGCTAGCATTGCTATTTTAGTGGATTTCTGTTGGCATTGTTGTTGGTGTTGTTGTTGTTGCTGTATTTTCGTTCTCTTTCAATTTTTGTTGTTCCTCGGTTAGAGCTCTGAGGTTTACCAATGTGAGATTTTGCGGTTACGACCGTTTTTGCCCACCATTAAGGTAGATGCATTTCGCCTTCGGTGATGTATGTGCCTTTCTATACATTTTTTCGTCATTCTTTTGTCTTTCATTCAGACAAAGAGAGGGACAGATCAAAACTCACAGAGAGACAAAGACGACCAGCAGAGATTAGTTTCTTTTTTGTTGTTGTTGCTTGTCATTATGTTCTCCAAGTTCATCTGGGATTTGGTTTTTTAAAAAAAATCATTTACCCATTTTTGAGCACAAAAGGAAACCATACATTGCCGCAGAGAGACAGATATTATTATGACAACTAGCGATTAGTGGGCGTGACGTGGCGTGTGTATGGTGAAACATTACACGATTAGCAAAGCTGATGTCTTTCCTCTTCTTCTTCTTCGTTGTCGAATGCTCAGACAACAGCTATTATTATCTGTCATATGAGCACAAATGTGTTGCGCTGCCATTAAGCACCTGACAAGTCAGGCCCAGCGCATCCAACTTAAGCGTGGGAGAGACATGCTATCTTCTAAGTCTTTCTGGAGGGAAAAAAACCACACCAGAAAATGGATCAAGAAGTCAGAAAAAAAGACCACCGATCCACACCACGACCACTTCATTTCTCCACCATAGATATCGTCTTCGCTTTCAATCTCTCCCACGCCGAAGTCGGATGTGCTGGGCCTGATTTGTCAGGCGCTTAACGGCAGCGCAACGCACTTTTGCTCATGTGACAGGCAACAGTAGTTGCTTTCTGAGCGTTCGAGGAAAAAGAAGAAGGAGAAAAATCCTTTTTCCTTTTTTCTTTCTTTCTAGACACTCCTTACCTGTTCTCGCTAGATATCCCCCTCCCTGCCCTATTGTCATCTATCTCTCTGAACTAAAGGCCCCCCAAAACCACCCAACATCTTGAAGACTAAGGGACTCAGCAGTTCTGGAGCCAGACTAGAAGTGATCGATGTGGTAAGGTGATGAACAGACAGTGTGTAGTATTGGTTTCCACTGCGGGAGGTATAGCAAGGACAGAAAGTGTAGTGTGAGAGAACCAGAGACAGAGGCAGAGAACCACAAAAAAAAGAAAGAAAAAGAACGCTGGATGCTGCCAGGGACTGGCCGTTTTGTGCTGCTGCTGCTGCTGGTAGTAGAGGGTGACAGACATTCAGACGTTCCAGACTGGCAGACAGAGGGAGAGAGAGAGGGAGAGAGAGAGAGAGAGAGAGAGAGAGAGAGAGAAGAGACAGAGAGAGAGACAGAGAGAGACAGACAGAAAGAGAGAGAGAGAGAGAGACAGACAGAGAGACAAGAGAGAGAGAGAGAGAGGGGAGAAGAGAGAGAGAGAGAGAGAGAGAGAGATCAAATCAAACCAAATCAAATCAGATGAAATTCGCTTATTTCGAGGATAATGAATAAGATTCCTTGTGGTTTTTGACAGAGAGAGAGAGAGAGAGAGAGAGAGAGAGAGAGAGAGAGAGAGAGAGAGAGAGAGAGAGAGAGAGAGAAGAGAGAGAGAGAGAGAGAGAGAGAAGAGAGAGAGAAGAGAGAGAAAGAGAGAGGAGAGAGAGAGAGAGGGGGGGGAGGAGAGATCAAATCAAACCAAATCAAATCAGATGAAATTCGCTTATTTCGAGGATAATGAATAAGAACCCTTGTGCTTTTTGCGAGAGAGAGAGAGAGAGAGAGAGAGAGAGAGAGAGAGAAGAGAGAGAGAGAGAGAGAGAGAGAGAGAGAGAGAAAGAGTGAGAGAGACAGACAGACTGACAGACAGACTGAGAGACAGGAACACAGACAGGGAGACAGACAGGGAAATAGAGAGACAGAGAGAGGCAGACATACAGATAATCAGAAAGACATAGACAAATAGAAAAAGAAAGAAAGAAAGAAGAAGGAGGAGGAAGAGAAGAAGGAGGAGGAGGAGAAGCAACAGCAGCAGCAGCAGCAGCAACAGCAGCAGCAGCAGCAGCAACAGCAGCAGCAGCAGCAGCAGCAACAGCAGCAGTAGCAGCAGCAGCAGCAGCAGCAGCAGCAGCAGCAGCAGTTAAAGAAAGATGGAGGAGCACGTGTTTGTCAAATGAGTTTTTTCCCTGCTATTTTTAGTCGTGATCTATTGCTCAAACTTGGCTTATCAGCATGCTTGTCTGTCTGTGTTTTATGTGTTTTGTGTTTGCACAGTTTTGCCAGATATGCAAGATATAAGACTACAAATAGTTTATTCATAAAAAATATACAAAACATAGATACTAGAAATAACTGACACTGTTATTTCACTTGCTGTAGTCATATGGCATTAACCCCCCAAAACAAAACAAAACAAAAACACAACAATTTAAAGTATGATAAACAGCTTAAAGTGTATCATGTCAAAGAAGCATTGGGAAACATGTATGAAAATCATAATGAGACACAATTGACAACAGTTCTAGTACAAATTTTCATTTTAGAAATATCAACGAACGATTAAACATTCGTTAGAAACCAATATGAAACCGCTTAAATTTTACAGTCAATGGCACAGAGAGTATACTCTTTCCCAATCCTCCAATGACAACTTGGTTTATTTTGCTGCCTCATTTTCTGTGACGTTCCTGTCCTGCTGACCCCACGCCGCTCATCTCAATATCTCTGCCCCAGCCACACCCACATTCGTTATCTAGCACCCTCAAGATCGGAAGTAGACAGGGAATCCATCAATGTCAGGGATCCGAGGGGCCACCAACCAGAAGGGCCCCGCACTGCTGCTGGGTCACTTTGGCGGTGTTAAGTCGTGCCTGTTGTGAGCTAACAGACACCAGACGCCACCTCCAAAGCTCCATACTATCAACAGTATTAGCTCAGTTGCGGAGCCAGGCTAAATCAGACGGCCACCCAGGTGGCGATCACAGCAATGCTCCTCCAACAACCTTCTGTCGTGAACCTGCAGCCGCGAAGGTTTTCACGCAGACTCACTTCAGGCACAGACGTGTATAGGGAGACCCAAACCTAGGCCCCTGTGAGACCAGAGCAACCGGCACTACTGAATCGGAGGCATTTTTTATCATTATTACATGATGATTAGTGACAATGAGGGTGATGCTTTGCTGCTGCTGTGGTGCTGTGCCTATGCTTTAAGACTTGGTGACAGGGATGTACTCTAAGCTTCCTATCATACTATATCCTTGTGTCAACAGGGCCTGAGAGCTACAGATACCCGCAGTGTTGGTCAGGGATTTTAAAACAACACCCTGAATATCGAATCCGCAAAGTGTATGCAATGAAGCTCAACTATGAGGTCCAAGTCTTCCCAGTGAGCCAATAGCAAGCTCACTCTGAGTAAGAGCTGGCCCGAGTCCAAAAAAAAATCCCTGTGACTCTTAAGGGTTTAAACCTGCGACCTTCCAGTCCCTGACCCACTGGGCCAAGACGGCTGGTTACCTGCTTCTTAGTTCATCATCATGGTAGGTCTATCTCAAAGACAATAACTATCACGAGCTCTTTGCAGTGCCTGTGAACACTACTCTCCAGCAGTTCTAATGGCCAATTTGGGACTATCCTCTTTCTCCCCTATAGACATTGTCTTGGCATTCAGTTTCTTTCTTCTTTATTTTGCCCCTGGGTACTACCTCCTCTTTTTACTAGAGCTCACCCATCACTTTGCACTTAAGGGGGAAAAAATCTTGCCGACTAGGGGACTCAGCAGTTCTGGAGCCACACTGGTGGTGATCGATGTGGCAAGGTGGCCAATAGATACTGGGTAGTACTGGTTCCAGCGTGAAAGGGACAAGTACAGAGAAAGACAGAGAGAGAGTGAGAGAGAGAGAGAGGTGGGGGGATAGTGTTACTGGTGGTGATTAGTCTTATTGTGATAGTGGTAGAAAGTGACCGACGTACAGAGAAACAGAGATACACCGGAGCTGAAACAAAACCAGATAGACAGATAGATAGATAAATAGATAGATACATAGACAAATAGATAGATAAATAGATAGATAGATAGATAAATAGATAGATAAATAGATAGATAAATAGATAGGTAGACGGAAGGAAGGACAGACAGACAGCCAAAGAGACAGACAGACAGACAGACAGACAGAAGATAGATAAGATAGATAGATAGATAGATAGATAGATAGATAGATAGTTAGATAGATAGAAATTCAAATGCGAAAGCTTTGTTCAATATAGGCCTTGGCCCCTTATAAAGGAGTAGTGTGAATATAATCAACATTCCAAACCATATTGCACAGGAAACTTTTAGAGACAGATGAATGATACCTGAACTACAAACAATCTTTCTAATTCTAAAAACCTTGTACAAATGAATTGACAGTCGCTTATCAAAACATGTGTTAGTAGACGACATAAGTACACAAAGACTGAACATGGAAGGACATCTCACATACCATTTTTGTGGTATTAACTGACAATCAAGATCCTTTAACGTGGAGGGAGCATGAGAGGCATCAGATAGACTGACAGAAAGACAGACAGAGAGACAGAAAGACAGACAGACAGAAAGACAGCCAGACTGACAGAAAGACAGCCAGACTGACAGCCAGACAGAAAGACAGACAAGCAGATAGACAAACAGAAAGACAGCCAGACGGACAGAAAGGCAGCCAGAGTAACAGAAAGACAGCCAGACTGACAGAAAGACAGACAGACAGAAGGACAGCCAGACTGACAGAAAGACAGCCATACTGACAGCCAGAAAGACAGACAAACAGACGGACAGAAAGACAGACAGACTGACAGAAAGATAGACAGACAGAAAGACAGCCAGACTGGCAGAAAGACAGCCAGACTGGCAGACAGACAGAAATACAGAAAAAAACAGACAGACAGACAGAAAGACACCCAGACTGACAGAAAGACAGACAGACAGCCAGACAGCCAGACTGACTCACAGACAGACAGACAGAGGAGAAAAGGGCAAAGGGATAAAAAGCCAGGCGAACCCAGAGACAGTGGTGACCAGATAACAAGGCTGCCTGATGAATTTGCTCATTAATCTTTAATTGGGTTGCCACTTGGCTAGCTGGTTTGTTATGTGTTCAGTTATCTGATGCAGAAGAATGGAAAAGAAAAAAGGAAGGAAAGAGAGAAAGGAAAAAAGCAAGAACGGCAAGAAAGAAAGAAAGAAAGAAAGGTATAAGGAAAGAAAGAAAGAGAGAGAGAGAAAGAGAGAGAGAGAGAGAGAGAGAGAGAGAGAGAGAAAAGAGAGAGAGAGAGAGAGAGAGAGAGAGAGACGGACAGACAGACAGAAGTAGTAAAAAGAGAGAAAGAAAGAAAACTGAAAGAAAATAGAGAAGTGATGGGAACAAGAAAGACCAATCTGAAAGAAAAGACAAACAAAAGATTAAGTAAGGAAAGTTTTCATCTTGAACTGAAAGACAGTCAGGTAGACAGACAGAGAGACAGACAGGCAACAGACAGACAGACAGACAGACAGAAAGACAAACAGGCACAACAACAACAATACTACAGCTGCTGCTGCTGCTTCCACGACTACTACTATTACTTCTGCTGCTGCTGCTACTACTGCTACTACTATTACTGCTGCTGCTGCTGCTGCTGCTCCTCCTCCCCCTCCTTCTCCTCCTCCTCCTCCTCCTCCTCCTACTACTACTACTACTACTACTTCTACTTCTACTACTACTACTACTACTACTACTACTACTTGTGCTGCTGCTGCAGCTGCTGTTACTGCTACTGCTTCTACTACTAGTAGTGCTGCCGCCGCTGCTGCTGCTGCTGCTGCTGCTGATGATGATGATGATGATGTGGAAGAGGAGGAAGAAGAGGAGGAGGAAGAGGATCTCTCTGTATTGCAACAAAAGTTTAGCTGGAAGTGGACAGAAACACAGATCTCTACCGCAAGAATCCCCCTGTCTAGCTGCAGTCCTTACAAGACCGACCATACTTGTTGTCACAACCCATGATGTTGCAGTAATCACCACTCTCTGTTTGTTCCTCTGCCTCAATGCTTCTGTCAACAAGGACAAACGAAATCTCTCTCTCTCTCTCTCTCTCTCTCTCTCTCTCTCTCTCTCTCAGAGAAGACACACACACAACACAGACACATATCCACACAACACAAAACAGCACAACACACACACACATACACACACACACACGCGCGTGCGATCAAACACACACAACACAGCACAACACACACATACACAATACAACATAATACACACACAACACAACACACACATACACATACACTACACACGCACAAAAGGAGAAAAAAAGACATTGAAATAGAATGTCTAGGCGATTGTCTTGAACGACACTCCCCATCACCCCCCACCATCACCACCACCACACCCCCCCCCCCCCCCCCCCACCACCCCACCTACCTTATCTAACAACAGCGGGCTATTCTAATGATCGAAACATCGACACTACTACAGACTGCCCCACAGAAACAACGACCATGACGTGCCGTTGTCAGTCTGTGTAAACACACCGCCTTAGGCCTTACCAACATCATGGCCACGGTAGTTCTCTCCCCCTCTTCCCCCCCCCCCCCCCCCCCCCCCGTCCAACCATAGACATTGTCCTTCCTTTCCACCCCTTATCCACCCTCACCCTCCCACCCCCTTGCCCCCTTCACTTCTCGCTAAAGCCCCCCCACCCCCCACCCCACCCCCTCCTCCCTCTCCTCCCTCCTACCCACCCTTTCCCTGTTGTCACCTACTCCGTTATTCTCGGAGAAAAAATCTTGCAGACTCCGGGGACCAACCAGACTCGGCAGTTGCGGAGTCAGACTGGCTAGGTAGTGATGGATGTGGCTGGCTAGGCTGGCTAGGCTGGATAGCAGACGTCGTGTAGGTAGGTAGTGGGCTGCGACGTGGGAGGAATCCCCAGTATACGAAGACATGGACCAGTTGAAGAGAGAGAGAAGAAAGGTATCGAGTGTTGAGAGTTTGGGTTTCTCTCGCCTAGAGCTTCGAGGTTCACCACGACTGGTGAAATTTTGCGTATGCGACCAATTGTGGGTTTTGGGGGTTTTGGGTTGGTTTTTTTTGAGAGTGGCAGCATTAAGGTAGCCGCATTTCGACTTAAGGGATGTATGCTGGATAGATATGTCCGTGTTGCCGTAACCTATCAAACGCTGACATGAAATACGAGATGTTTAACGTGTGTATATATATATATATATATATATATATATATATATATATATATATATATATATATATATATATATACATATACATAGATATATAAATATATAGAGATATATAAATATATAGAGATATATAAATATATATATATATGTAAGATACACACACACACACACGCGCGCGCGCGCGCGCGCGCGCGCGCGAAAGGAAAGAATTAAGGCACTGGCAGGTCTGCACTTGAAGTTGGCCTCGGAGACCGTAACCACTTACCCGACTTGACTAAGAATCGATTAGTTTGACAATGGTGACGAGGGTCAGTGAGGAAGATTCTAGTCATCATGATTATGACGGAGTTCACAGGAAAAACAAAAGATAATAATGACGATGAGGATGAGGATGATGATGATGAGAATAATAAAGACAAGAAACAGAGAGGATGAAGAAACTATGACAACAACTTACAGCAGCAATGATGACCATGGTGAAGACCATACAAAACAGGAACGACGATGATGCTGTTTGGTGATAATAGTGGGGATGGTAAACAAGACTAGGGTGGTGATAGTAGAGACAATGGTGGAGACTGTGGTGACTCCAGTGGTGAAAATAGCAACATCTTAAAGAAAAACACCACACAGGGTAAAGAAAGCGGACATTCACACAAAAAAACCCACACACAAAGTAAGAACGTGGAGAAAGAAGAGGCATAGAGGAAATAAGGAAATGAATAGAACACACACACACACACACACACACACACACACACACCACACACACACACACACACACACCACACACAACACAACACACACACACACACACACACACACACACGTGCTTATTCCATTATCCTCGACATAAAAAGAATAAAATAAAATAAAAACACACGCACGCACGTGCGCGCCCGCCCGCTCACGCTCACACATACACATTCTGATAATAAAAATACTTACATTGGGTCATCAAAAGGAGGTTAGATCTGTCAGTATCACTTTAAATTAAAGATGGAATGAAACACACAGAGACGGACAGAGAAACAGAGAGTCAAACAGAGAAACAGAGAGACAAACAGAGAAACAGAGAGAGACACAGACAGAGAAACAGAGAGACAAGCAGAGAAGCAGAGAGAGAAACAGACAGAGAGACAGAGAGACAAACAGAGAAACAAAGAGACAAACAGAGAGACAAACAGAGACACAGAGAGACAAACAGAGAAACAGTGAGACAAACAGAGAAACAGATAGACAAACAGAGAAACGGAGATACAAACGGAGAGACAAAGAAACAGAGAGATAAACAGACAGAGAAACAGAAAGACAGACAGACAAACAGAGAGACAGACAAAGACACAGAGAGACAAACAGAGAGCCAAAGAAACAAAGAGACAGACAAAGACAGAGAGAGACAGAGAAACCGAGAGAGAGACAGACAATGAGATGTAGTTGTAAGGAGGCACAGGAGAGTGTGGACAATGAGAAGTCTGCTAGAAAAGTGTTGATGGCGCTGACCAAGCAAGCCCAGCCAGTATGGGATGGGCTGAAACCTGGTAATTTGCTAGCGTCAGTTGTGATCTATAATGAAGTGTGAACAGAAATACCCATGACATCAGAGAGAGAGAGAGAGAGAGAGAGGGGGGGGGGGGAGGGGAGGAGAGAGAGAGGAGAGAGGAGAGAGAGAGAGAGAGAGAGAGAGAGAGAGAGAGACAGACAGACAGACAGACAGAGATAACGATAACGATAACGAAATTTTATTTTCTGAGGGCAATAGAATAAGTACAAGACTTTTTTTTACATCCAACCCTCGAAAAGAAAGAAAGAAGGAAGGTAAACAGACAAAATATAAGCAAAGTGAATCATAATAATCACAATAAACATCACCACTATCATCATCGTTGTCATCACCTCTACCATCATCCCCATCATCCCCACCATCATCGTAAACAAAATAATTATGATAACATAAATTTATGAAGCTTGATGGAATGATGATATGACAAATACACCTAATGTTTTTTCGAGTCATATTGTTGAACAACATTAAAAAAAGTGTCAGACAGACCCACACACAGACACACAGCCCGACAGGCAGACAGACACACAGACAGACTGTTAGACAGACACACAGACAGAGAGGGAGACAGAAAGACAGACAGAGAGACAGGCAGAGACAGAGAGAGACACACACACAGACAGACTGTTTTTATTCTTTTATTTCGACGATAATGGAATAAGCACCAATGCACCCCTGTGTATGAAGTTTTGTAAATTCCGTCATCTGTTCCCACCGGCACACAATGGCCTATTCTTACGAAAAGCAGAACAGGATATAACGTGGGCGCAAGATGTTCTGCGTGCGTTCGCACACGGGGCCTCGGTTTATAGTCTCATCCGAAGGACTTTTGGGGAGAGTGGAATCTGCACTGATGTTAACTCCAGGGGAAAATATCCCCTTGAACGGGAATCGAACCCGGATCGTCAGATTGTGAGCGCAATGTACTTACCACTAGGCTATCCCATCCCCAGAGAGAGAGAAGAGAGAGAGAGAGAGAGAGAGAGAGAGAGACAGAAGAGGAGACAGAGAGAGAGAGAGAGAGAGAGAGAGAGAGAGAGAGAGAGAGAGACAGACAGACAGACGACCCAAACACAGACCGACGGGCAGACAGACACACAGACAGAAGATGTTAGACAGACAGACAGACAGACAGACAGGAGTAGGCAGACAGGCAGACAGACAGACAGACAGCAGAAGCCAGACCCGCAGCAGGCAGACAGACAACAGACAGCAGCAGAGTAGGCAGACAGACAGACAGACAGACAGACAGACAGGCAGTGCAGCAGGTAGCAGACAGGCAGACAGCAGGACAGACAGACACAGAGGCAGACGAATACATCCACACATGACTGCATGCAGTGGACGTAAGTCAGGATCCACATCCAGGCAGTATGCCGTCATGCATCCGAAGCCTCAGTTGATGATAGTACTTCGCCACCTTTCTTGGTCGGTCTGTCTGTCTGTCTCACTCTTCTGTCGTCTGTCTGTCTGTCATGTCCTGTGTGTCTGTTTCTTGTCTGTCCGCCACTCTTTCTTGGTCGGTCTGTCTGTCAGTCTGTCTGTCTGTCACTCTTTCTTGGTCGGTCTGTCTGTCTGTCTGTGTGTCTGTTTCTCTGTCTGTCCGCCACTCTTTCTTGGTCGGTCTGTCTGTCTGTGTGTCTGTCTGCCTGTCAGTCTGTCTGTCTGTCACTCTTTCTTGTTGTCTGTCTGTCTGTCACTCTTTCTTGGTCTGTTGTCTATCTGTCTGTTTTGGTCTCTCTGTTTCTCTGTCTGTCTGCCACTCTTTCTTGGTCTCTCTGTTTCTCTGTCTGTCTGTCTGCCACTCTTTCTTGTTCTCTCTGTTTCTCTGTCTGTCTGTCTGCCACTCTTTCTTGTTCTCTCGTTTTCTGTCTGTCTGTCTGCCACTCTTTCTTGTCTCTCTGTTTTCTCTGTCTGTCTGTCTGCCACTCTTTCTTGTTCTCTCTGTGTCTCTGTCTGTCTGTCTGCCACTCTTTCTTGGTCTCTCTGTTTTTCTCTCTGTCTGTCTGCCACTCTTTCTTGGTCTGTCTGTTTTTCTCTCTG
>CM054134.1:99185527-99208027 GCA_028751875.1 Rapana venosa
GACCAGAAGAAGAAAAAAAAACATAAAGGAAAGGGGAAGAAGGAGAGAGGGGAGAAAGAGAGGGAAGGAAAGTCGAATGGAGGGCAGAGAAAGAAGAAGGAAAGAAAGTGGAAGGGAAGAGAGAGAGAGGAGGAGAGGGAAGGAGAGGGGAAAGGAGAGGAGGAGAGGAGGAGAGGGAAAGAGGGGAGGGAGGTGGAAGACCTAGATCATCACCTCAGGAAACATGTGGCTAGGACTTGGATTGCCGGTAAGGGCTCTTCTCCCTGCTTTTGTTCACCTCTGGCCACTCACTGACAGAAGCAGAAACATCAATAGGCGAAGAAAGGAAAGAAAAATAAGAGCAACAAAACTGGATGGATAGAATCGGCAGACAGAAAAATATCTCACGTGCAACGAAATTATGTGTGTGTGTGTGTGTGTGTGTGTGTGGTGTGTGTGTGTGTGGTGTGTGTGTGTCAGTGTGGGTGGGTGAGTGAGTGAGTGAGTGAGTGTGTGTGTGTGTGTGTGTGTGTGTGTGTGAGTGTGGGTGTTTGTGTGTGTGTGTGTGTGTTGTGTAAGATTTAAAAGACCAAATCTATGCTACAATACCAGGTGGTTATAGAACTGCTGAGAAAATTACTGCCAAGCTAATTGAACGCAACTATTATATATTTAGAACAGATGTCAAGTGTGTAGAATGTAGTTCATAACTTTTTAACTTTATTTCTTCAGATATGTATATGCATTCTTTGACCATTGAATAGAGACATCTCACGTCCACATACACGTGTGCGCACACACATGCACACGCAAACACACACAGACACACACACAGCCACACACACACACACACACACACACACACACACACACACACACACACACACACACACATCCAATCTAGACACACTCCAACGTAGAGAACAGAATACCCTTTCAGAGAGAAAAAAATCTGATAACTCTAGGACGCGTGCGTGCGCGCATGCCTGCGTGTGAGCTTGTGCGCGCGCGAGTGTGTATGTGTGTGTGTGTGTGTGTGTGTGTGTCTGTGTGTGTTTACCACAGAATTTCAAACTGAGACCCGATGCCACATGACAAATTGGAACTGGAGGTGTCTTCAAAAAGAAATACCCTAATCCCCCCCTCTCTCCCTCTCTCTGTCTGTCTGTCTCTCTCTCTCTCTCTCTCTCTCTCTCTCTCTCTCTCTCTCTCTCTTTCTCCTCTCTCTCTCTTCCCTCCCTCCCTCCTCCCCCTCTCTCTCTCCTCTCTCTTTCTCCACCCCTCTCTCTCTCCCTCCCTCCTCCTTTATCTCTCTTTACCTCCCTCCATCACTCCCTCTCACCCCCCTCCGCAAAAAAAAAATCCAAAACGAAAACAAAACTGCCTGGAAAGAGGGGAGAGAGAGTGAGAGAGAGAGGGAGAGAGAGAGAGAGAGAGAGAGAGAGAGAGAGAAGTGCAATGACCCTGGCCCAGCCAGCCCAAAGGCTTTGGCAAGACCTGAAGGAAGCCAAGTGCTGAGACCCACATTGAAGTGTTGCTTCTTTCCCCTCCCTCCCCCGTCAGCGCCTGGACTTTATCACAGTTCTTGATTAAACCATTGTCGCTGGGGGCAACAGCAAAGTGAGAGGCTGTATGACCAGTGGCTTTCTTTCCCACTCATGGAATTCCACTTTACAGCTTAGTCTTTAGTGATCGACTATGACTCTCTGACTAGGAGGCTAGACTTGCACAGTCCTTAAGTGCTGCAGCCCTGGGGGCTAGTTGGCCTTTGGAGAACATCTCCAACGCTGACTGTCCTTATGCCCACTTGGCTGAGAGAGTGGGGATGTGCTGTGGGCAAGGCATCTCCACTATCTCCACTATAATCAAATTTCCGCCCAGTTTCCGAAACAGCAGCTGCCTCCTCTGCTGTTTTGGAGGTCATCGTCGAACACGACGGACATACATACATACATACCTCCCTCCCTTCATTGGCCACAGCTCTGATGTCCGTTCACCAGTGGTGAGCTTTGAGCGTACGCGACCGTTTTTACCCACCATGATGGTAGCCGCATTACGACTTCGGGGATGTATGCTGGGTATGTTCCGTGTCTCCGTAACACACTGAATTGGATTACAGGATATAAATTTCAACGTGCGTATATGATCTTCTGTATGTGTGTGTGTTACATGAAGGAAACGAATGTTTTAGTAGGTTTGCCTTGAAGTGGACTTGGAAAAACGTAAAAAAGAAAAAAAATCCCCATCCGTGATTTACTAGATGCCCCCGAGATTTGAACCATGACTTCGTGGACCTTTGGGTTGGAAATAAACAGTTTTAGTCACTCTGTCGGGGTATTTTTGTTTTGATGTTGGTTTTTTTGTTTGTTTTGTTTTGGGGTTGTTTTCTTTTGTTGTTGTTGTTTTTGCATTTCTATACCATTTAATATTACGGCAGATTTCTCTGCATGAAATTCGGGCTGCTCTCCCAGAGGAGAGCGTGTCACCACAAGAGCAGCGCCACCCTTAATATTTTTTCTTTTTTCTTTTCCTGTCTATGTGTGTATGTGTTTCTCTATGAAACTGGGTTTTTTTCTAAAGAATTTTGCCAGGGACAACTCTCTTGTTGCTGTTTGTTCTTTTACGTGCACTAAATGCGTGGTTGCAAGCAAAGATACAGACAGTCACTCTATCCTCCGAGAAGAAGTGGAAACAGCAGTCAGATCGCTGAAAAAGGGGAAGTCAGCAGGGGCTGACAACATTCCAGCTGAGTTGTTTCAAGCTGGAGGGGAAGCCATGATCAGCGCCCTACTAAAATCTGCAACAAGATCTGGCAGACAGGAAAATGGTCAACACCATGGACACAGTCACTCATTATCACCCTCCCCAAGAAAGGAAATCTACAACAATGCCATAATTACCGCACAATCAGCTTCACATGCCACCCAAGCAAGGTCATGCTGCAGATAATATTGAATAGACTGAAGCCACAAGCAGGGACCATCATTGCTGAGGAACAAGCAGGTTTCAGAGCAGGGCGCAGCACAACAGAACAGATATTCAACCTCAGAATACTATGTGAGCGGTACCTTCAACATCAACAAGACCATTACTATGTATTTATCGATTTTAAGAAGGCATTTGATAGGGTGTGGCATGCAGCTTTGTGGGCAACCATGAATTTGTACAGTATCAATGCAAACCTGATCAGAGTCATCAAACAGCTGTACAGCGAGGCCACCAGTGCAGTGTACTACAACAACAACATTAGAGAATGGTTTCGAACAACAGTTGGAGTAAGGCAGGGCTGTCTACTCTCACCTACTCTTTTCAACATCTTCCTTGAGAGAATCATGGCTGTTGCACTGGAACATCATGAAGGATCAGTCAGCATTGGTGGCAGAACGATCACAAACCTCCGCTTCGCAGATGACATTGATGGAATAGCAGGATCAGAAAAAGAGCTTGCCAGCCTAACAGAACACCTGAATAAGGCCTCCAAAACATACGGCATGGAAATCAGTGCAGAGAAGACCAAACTGATGACTAATAACACCAACAGCATTAGCACTGATATTAGGGTTAATGACCAGAAGCTGGAAACAGTTCAAAGCTTCAAGTACTGGGAGCCATTGTATCAGACCAGGGATCCAAGCCAGAAGTAGTATGCAGGACTGCAAAGACAATAACAGCACTGTCAAAACTAAACACCATCTGGAGAGATAAAAATATCTCACTTATCTCCAAGATCAGACTAATGCGCTCCCTTGTCGTATCCATATTTCTGTATGCCTGTGAATCATGGACCCTGACTGCAGATTTGAAGAGAAGAGTACAGGCGGTGAAGATGAGATGCTTTCGGAGACTCCTTGGCATCTCCTACAAAGACCACATAGAGTGCATAACAGACTCCTGCAAACCATTGGACCCTATGAGAACCTTCTAACGATCGTGAAAAAGCGTAAAGTTAAATGGTATGGGCATGTCACAAGATCCAAAGGACTTGCAAAGACAATTTTACAAGGCACTGTCCAAGGAGGAAGAAGAAGAGGCAGACCAAGGAAGAGCTAGGAGGATAACATCAGCAAATGGACAGGCCCAGAACTCAACAAAACCCTGAGAAAGGCAGAACAGAGAGAGGAATGGAGGGAACTGGTTGTTGAGTCTTTGAGGGTGCCCCCACGGTCGTCAGACTACGGGACAGATAGATAGAGATAGAAATGCGTGGTTGCACACAGGACCTCGGTTTATCGTCTCAACTGAAAGACTAGCACCCAGACTACCACTTACGGTCTACTGGGAGCGGGATGTGAGGGAGGAGGGGGGTAATGGTTTATGGGACACAAACAGGGATCGAATCGGATTTGTTTGCATTCAAGATAGATGCGTTATTTCTCGTCTATCGATCCACCGTTTTGCTTTATCCAACTGTCACACGTTTATTTATTTATTTATTTATTTATTCTTTTATATCGAGGATAATGGAATAAGCACTCATGTGCTTTTTTACATCCAGACCCCGTGTGTATGCGGTTTTGTAAATGTTGTCATCTGTTCCCACCGGCACACAATGGCCCTACTCTTTCGAAAAGCGGAACAGGATTTAACGTGTGCGCAAGATGTTGTGCATGCGTTCGCACACGGGGCCTCGGTTTATAGTCTCATCCGACTGACTTTTCGGGAGAGTGGAGTCTGCACTGATGTTAACTCCGGGGAAAATATCCCCTTGAATGGGATTCCAACCTGGGTCATCAGATTGCGAGCACAATGTTCTAACCACTAAGCTATCCCGTCCCCTTGACATGCTATGTGGGGCTGGGGGGGGGGGGGGGCAGGGGGGGGGGGGTCGCCTTCATCCGTGACAATCTCTTAGCATAACAGCTTCACTGGCTTCCTCCCATCAAGAAGAGAGAGAGAAAAAAAATCTTTGAAGCCTAAGTATGGTTGCTTTTGTATATATACTCACAATCTGACGACCCGGGTTCGATTCCCGTTCAAGGGGGGATATTTTCCCCTGGAGTTAACATCAGTGCCGACTCCGCTCTCCCCAAAAGTCCTTCGGATGAGACTATAAACCGAGGCCTCGTGTACGAACGCACGCAGAACATCTTGCGCACGCGTTAAATCCTGTTCCGCTTTTCGTAAGTGTAGGCTATTGTGTGCCGGTGGGAACAGATGACAAAACTTACAAAACTGCATACACACGGGGACTGGATGTAAAAAACACTTTAGTGCTTATTCCATTATCCTCGATATAAAAGAATAAAATGGAAAAAAATGAAAAAAATATTATACCAAAGTCTGCAAAAACAGTCAAACATGTAAGCAGTCATCGTGTGTGGACTCCAACAGTTACTCCCTTCTTGTGGTAGATGAGACAGAGAGCATAATTCGTCGTGGGGGACTCCCCCAGGGTGGATGCCACAGCCGTTACAGTACGTTCGCCAACAAACTATAACACAAACAACAAACAAACAAGCAAACAAACAAGCAAACAGCACAGCACAGTGCAGTGCAGTGACCGCTCGACAGAGTATCTGCAGCAAAGAAAGGTTTCAAAAGAAAAAAGCTAGTGGACACTGATATGATGACATGATGCATGGCGTGCGTGGACTGTGAGGAGAGTGTGCGTGACTGGGATGAAGAGACAGACCCACTGACGTCTTTGTGCTGTAGTCTTTGTCACTGTATAGTGTTGGTAACGAGAGAGAGAGAGAGAGAGAGGAGATGGAGAGAGAGACAGAGACAGAGACAGAGACAGACAGACAGACAGACAGACAGACAGAGATCAAAATTGAACCAATCAAATCAAATTCTTTTATTATGAGAAAAATGAATAAACACTCATGTGCTCTTTTACATCCATTCCCCTCCTTTATTACAGAGAGAGAGAGAGAGAGAGAGAGAGAGAGAGAGAGAGAGAGAGAGAGAGAGAGAGAGAGAGAGAGAGAGAGAGAGAGAGAGAACAGACAACAATACTTGCTCTTTGAGCGTTGGACGACACAGAAAGAAGAAGTAGCCCACCTCATAGGCAGCCATTGTCTGACTTCAGCGGACATTTTCTCCTTTAAAAGAGATTGCAGACTGCTACGTTAAGAGCTGGCCATGTCTGAAAACCATCTCAAGGCTATATTCTACAACATAACAACATCGTTATGATGCAGGCTGACTGACTAACAAAGGGTTCCGCCTGGGCCAGTTTTCGAGGACAAATAAGTGCCTTCTCCTGATCATGTGTACTTGGCTGTCATCCTGTCTCGACCCCCAGAGAACCACCCCTATACACAACACCAAAACTCAGGTAGTAATTAACTCCCCCTGTTGGGATGCCGGGGATCTGTCAGCAAAGATAGCATCCCCACCTTATGGAAATTCTGTGGTAGAAATTTCCTCTTTTCCATCCCTGTCTTTGTTTCTTCCTTGTTCCTTTTCTTCCCGTCACTTCTTTCTTGTCTATTTTCTGCCTTCTCAGTCCATTCGTCTGATGTTTTCCAGAAAAAAAACAACTTTAAAAATAATAAATCTCTCCCACACCGAAGTCGGATGCGCTGGGCCTGACTTGTCAGGCGCTTAACGGCAGCGTGACGCGTTTTCTGTCATCAAACAGACAACAATAGTTGCTGTCTGAACGTTCGACGAAAAAGAAGAGAGTAATAACAAAACACAGGCTTCAATCAATCCTACAGTGACATCTTTTATAATTATATTAGCCTGCCATTTGCTAATGAAAACAGGGTCTTCAGAAAACGACACTTTTCATCACCATCAGACAAATTGCGCGTGGTTTCATGGCCCTACAGCAGACAACACTGTCTAGACACCTGTTTGATTATTTTCTTTTTACAAATCCCAAGACCCAAGAATGTCTCGAAAAACAAATGATTAAAGCTTTGGTGTACATATTATTTGGAACTTATTTACTTGTGAAACAAATTTTAAAAAAAGGTACAAAGATAACAAAAACAAACAAGGTAACACAATAATGGCATGTGTATGATTTTGAATTACCACCACCACCACCAGTAACAACAGCAATACTTACAAGCAGACTATAACTAGCAAAAACAACCAGTCAAAACTGACATGAGAATAATAATAACAGACGTATTGATAGCATCTTTCAGTGGTATGGTTCTTCTTTTCTAAACTGTCAACATTTGTATTGAGCTTAAAACTAATATGAAATGAGTGCTTACATCTAAGACAGTTTTGTTCTGTGTTAACCTAACACTTTCCAGTGAAGAACTTTGAAAAAAAACCCAACAACAACCACCTGCCTAGTTAGTTATCTTGCAATTGTGTTTATTAGTTGATTGGTTGGTTGGTTGCTTGGTTGGTGAGTAGGCTGGGTAGCTGTTTAGCTAGCTGGTTGGTTTGTCACTTTGTTGAATGCTTGCCTGTTTGTTGGCTGGTTGCTTGCTTGCTTGGTTGACTGGGTGGCTAACGTTATAGCTAATTATTGATCGATTGCTTGGTTTGGATGGTTGATTGGATGGCTGATTTGGCTTTGTGTATCTTACTTTTTGTTTATGGTTGGTCTTTGGTGTTTTTTATCGTTTGTCTATTGTTTGTTGTTGATACATATCGATCAGTGTTGTTCTGCTGTTTATGTCTCTATATCTACCTTTGTCACTGTCTGTCTATCTGTGTGTCTGTCTCTCTCTCTCCCGTCTCTCTCTCTGTCTCACTCTCTCTCTATCTCTCTCCACCCCTCTCTCTCTTTCTCTCTTTCTCTCACACACACACGCACACACACACATACACACACACACACACACACACCCGCGCGCGGGTGATCAAGATTTGTCAGCAGCTAACAAGCCGTTTTCCTGATCTGTCAAAGAGGTAATGAAAGCCGATTAAGCCACACAGAAGGTAAAGCGAGCAAACAAGCCAACAAATAAACACACTACAACGAAAACCTTCAGCGAAACGTTTGCTTAATGCCGCAAGTTCTACCAAAGCTCTCTCTGTCTCTGTCTCTCGCTCTCTGTCTGTCTGTCTGTCTGTCTGTCTCCTCACACACACAAACACACATACACACACGCGCGCACGCACACCACACACACACACACACACACACAAACGACTTTTCAACAACAATACTAACAGGAATAAATAATAATATATAATAATAATAATAATATAATATAATAATGATAATAGTATAATAATACATGGAATTTATATAGCGCCATATCTTGCAAAAAATAAATCAAAGCGCCTTCGTTCATCCCACTCATTCACATGCAGCCAGTTACAATCAATAGTTTTTACAAATTCAAATGCATGCACACACACGCACGCACGCACATAAAGGTTATACACTCCGGCAGGGTGATGGGGTTTGGGTTGTTGAGGGCAGGGATAAAAATGAGATGGAACCAGAGGGGAGAATCTTAGGCTTGAAATATATGAGGTCTTGAGGCCGGATTTAAAAGCGTAATAGCACATAGACAATTCTTCTCCTCAAGTTGTCTCACCCCAGATCTCTCTAAATCAACTTTGTTTATTTGTTTGTTTGCTTTAAGCAAGCGTTTCGATTTGTTTGCTTTACAAGATTCAGCGCTATATAAATAATATATAATAATAAGAATAACAATAATAATAATAATAATAATTATTATTATTATTATTTATTATTATTATTATTATTATTATTATTATATATTATATATATATTATATTATATTATATTCAGAAACAAATTATATTCTGTTGTCTCAAAGAACAAATGTCTTCGGTATAAAGGCTGGTACATATTACTACTACTGAAGACGGCAGACTAGATTGAAGAGTCAAGAACACTGTCATATCTCTAACTGGGAAATGATGAGCGGCATTGCAACACTACGCCACATGCATCGAACGATACAGATCACAGACTAAACAAACAAACAAAACATCAGATAATCCAGAAGGGCAGCTTGACTTGGGGATTTTGACAGTGATGCTCCCTCCTGATCAGTCTTGATGGCTCATAGCTTGGTTGAGGGGATTTCTGTCACGACATTTGCAGCATGCTTTAAGCCATTGAATCCGGGGAAGAAAACTCACGCAGGCTATTAAAGAACGATGTTTTCTTTCCTGAGTGGTTTCTATCTGTCTGTCTGTTTGTGTGTCTGTTTTTTTGTTGGTCTTTTTGTGCTGTCTTTTTGTGCTGTCTCTCTGTCTGTGTCTCTGTCTTTCTCTGTCTGTCTGTCTCTCTGTCTTTTCTGTCTGTCTGTCTGTCTGTCTCTTCTCTCTCTCTCTCTCTCTCTTCTTCTCTCTCTCTCTCCTCCTCCTCCTCCTCCTCCTCCTTGTTCTTGTTGTTCTTGTTCTTGTTCTTGTTTTTTTCCTTGTTTTTGTTCTTGTTCTTCTTGTTCTTGTTCTTGTTCTTCTTCTTCTTTCTTTTCTTTCTTCTTCTTCTTTTCTTCTTCTTCTTCTTCTTCTCTTCTTCTTCTTCTTCTTCTTCTTCTCCCCCTCACACACACATACACATTTAAACCTTAACATCGTTCCATTCCACGCGTCACAAGAAGAAAAGGTAACAAACGCTAACGGCAAAATAACAAGTGTTGAGAAAAACAAAACCAAGATAGAGGAAGGAGTGGGGGGGGAGGGGGGGGGCAACAAGGGAGAGGAAAGGAGTGAAAAGGTGGGGACAGAGAATGAGAATAGGGAGAAAGTGGAAGCGGAAATGACGACAAAGCCTGACATTTTCACTCAGGCTTGTGGGATTGAGAGCATGAGCCGGCCATTTTTATTTCCTTTCCTAGTCTTTTCCTTTTTCCATACCCCGTTCCTCTTCTTGTTATCTTTATTCTTCTTGTTCTTACTGTTGTTGCCGTTGTTGTTGTTTCTGTTGTGTTGTTGTTGCCTGCCGTTGTTGGTGTTGTTGTTGGCTTGGTTTATTGGTTGGTTAGATGGCGGCTGGCTGGTTGGCTGATCGGTTGCTTGGCTGGTTAGTGGGTTGGTTAGTTAAGTAGTTGGTAGGTACATTGGCTGGTTTGTCGGCCGGTTGGCTTGTTGGTTTGCTGGAAATGTTTGGCTTGTTAGTAATCTTCTCTGTCTCTGTCTTTGTCTGTCTGTCTGTCTGTCTGTCTGTCTGTTGTCTGTCTGTCTGTCTCTCTCTCTCTCTCTCTCTCTCTACTCTCTCTCTCTCTCCTCTCTCTCTCTCCTCATCTCTCTCTTAGTCTCTCACTTTCACATACTTGAAAAAATTAACATTGCTAAAATTTGTCACAAGAAGAGAATCAAATCAATTGAAAGGGGAAAATATTCAAAATTGTTGGGGGTGGAGGATGAAGGGAGGGGGAGGAGGGGAGGGGACAGGGAGGTTAAATACTGTCAATGAGAGCAGGGGGTTGTGGGAAGCGGAAATGATGACAATCCTGTCATTTTCATTCAAGCTTGTGTGATTGAATTGCAGTGCTCGAGCGAGTCCAACCCCCCCACCCCCGCCCACCCCCCACCCCTCAACCCAATCCCTATCTTCCTTTCTTTATTCTGGCTGTCATTTTGTTTTGTTATTGCTGTTGTTGTTGTTGTAGTTGTATTCTGTTTGCTTGTTTGTTGTGGTTTTATTGCCATGTTTTAATCTTGTTTTCCTCCTTAAACATTTGTATTGTCTTTGTTGTTATAATTCTAACTCTTATCTTCTTTTTTTCCCCTCTGTGTTATCTGCTGTTTTTTCGGTCTGTAAGCCAATGTCTATGTGTCTGTCTGCTTCTGTCTTCTTTGCAAGTGTCAAAAATGTGTGTGTGCATGTGTGTGTGTGTGCGCGCGCGTGTACATGCGTGCGTATGTATGTGTGTGTGGTCTGTGTGTGTGTGTCCGCGTATGTGTGTGCATGTATATGTGTGTGTGTTGTGTGTGCGCGTGTACGTGCATGAGTGCGCGTCTGTGTGTGTGTGCGCGCGTGCGCGTGCGTGTGTGTATCTGTGTGTCTGTTTGTGTTTGCCTATGAGAGTGGCTTTCTGCTGTAGAATTCTGGCAGTGGTAACCAGACTCTTTAGTTGATGCGCGCGGGTTCTTTTACATGCGCTAAATGTGAGTTGTACACGGGTACTGGGCAGATCGTCTCACCCGAAAAACAAGCACTCGTTAGAGCCTTATCAGAGTGATATCACAGATTAGCGAATGGACAAACATTTCACGTTCAAACGGGGAATCGAACCTAGGACTGCTGACGTTCTAGACCAGTGCCTTACCTCTACACAATCACAATCACGGGACAGCCTAGTGGTTAGAGTGATGGGTTTGTGATCTGCTGACCTGGGTTCGATTCTCGTTTAAGAGGATTTCTCCTCTGGAGTTAACATCAGTGCAGACTCCACTCTCCCCAAAAGTCCTTCGGATGAGGCTATAAACCGAGGTCCCGTGTGCGAATGCACGCAGAACATCTTGCGCACACGTTAAAACCCGTTCCGCTTTTCGGAAGAGTAGGCCATTGTGTGTCGGCGGGAACGGATGACAAAATGGACAAAATGAACACACACAGGGACTGGATGTAAAATAGCACATGAGTGCTTATTCCGTTATCCTCGAAATAAAAGAATAAATAAATAAATAAATGATCGATTTACCTTGACGTGCGTGTGTCTGAGAGATTAAGTCAAGTTCGTTGTTGGCTTGTTGGTTTGTTTTGTTTTGACTTTCGAGATCACATGGATTACATGACATTGATGACGTCTGTGTGTGTGTGTGTGTGTGTGTGTGTGTGTGTGTGAGGAGGGGTGGGGGTGGGTTTATATGTGTGTGAGGGGATGGGGGTGGGTTGGAGTGATGTGTTTTCTGGTGGTGTGTTGTGTGTGTGTGTGTGTGATTTATGTCTAAGTGGGTGTGTGAGTAGGTAGGGTTGGGGTGATATGTTGTGTGTGTGTGTGTGTGTGTGTGTGTGTGTGATGTTTGTGTGTGTGTGTGTGTTGTGTGTGTTTGTGTGTGTGTGATGCATGTGTGTGTGATGTATGAGAGTGTGTGTGTTTGTGTATGAGTGTCTGTGTGTGTCTGTGTCTCTCTGTGTGTGAGAGAGCTCAAAATTTCCAGAGTGATAGCAAGTCAGGAGGAGGGGGAGGGGGTGAGAAAGGGAAGAAGAAGAAGGAGACGAGTAGGAGGAGAAAGGAGGAGGAGGAGGAGGAGGAGGAGGAAAAAATGACGAACATAACAAAGAAAAACAGGACAAGGCAGTGGACATTCTGCAGTGTTCAGCAGTGCTTGTGGCATTGAGCTAGACAAACGGGCTCCAGACTTAAATGAAACATGTTCCAGTTCATCTCTGTTTCGGTGCATTCAATTGACTGTCTGTCTATCTGCCTGCCTGCCTGCCTGACTGTTAGCTTGTTTGTCTGTTTGTCTGCCTGTCTGTGTGTCTCTCTCTGAATCTGTCTTTGACTTTGTCTCTGTCTCTTTGTCTTTGTCGTTGTCTCTTTGTCTGTCTGTCTGTCTGTCTGTCCTTCTCTCTCTCTCTCTCTCTCTCTCTCTCTCTCTCTCTCTCTCTCTCTCTCTCTCTCTCTCTCTCTCTCTCTCTCTCTCTGTTGTTATAATGTAGTTTTTGTTGGCTTGTGAGGGTGATTTTTGCGCATTTCACTTGACTTGACGTTCGCTTTTTTATGAGTTTCTTTTGTTTGCCGGCTTATTTGGCAACGTTCTTCTCTTCAATTTGCTTTTCTGCTGACATCTAATGTGTGTGTTCTTTCGTGCATCTTACCTTGATGTTTGTTTTCTGGACATTGCTTGTGTACACACACACACACACACACACACACACACACACACACACACACACACACACACACACACACACACACACACACACACACACACACATACACACACACACACACAAGCACACACCACACACACACACACACACACAACACACCACACACACACACACACACACAAACACCTCCACACACACACACCCCACATACTCACACACACACCACCACCACACACACACGCACACCCCCCTTCCCCCCCACACATACACACACACACCCCACACACGCAATGTGTTGTTAAAAAAAAAAAGTTCAGTTAATCATTTCAACCACTTCATCATACCCAGAAGGATTCCTAAAGAATGAGACACAAATCCCAACCAGTCAAATAAGATGAATGTTGGCGACATCAGTGGAGGAGAATCGTTTTGCAGTAAAGAAACAAACAAACCACAACAACGCATTGGAGTTGTGGCAGCCAGGCTGAAGAGTGCTAGCTCACTCACTCCTAGCGGGGCCATCGTAGGAGGTGGTGGTGGCGGTAGTAATAATAATAATAATAATAATAATAATAATAATAATAATAATGTATGGAATTTATATAGCACTGAATCTTGTAAAGCAACAAATCAAAGCGCTCAGATTTTATTTCATACCACTTTAAGTCACGGCAGATTTCTCTCCGTGAAATTCGGCTGCTCTCCCCGGGGAGAGCGGGAGAACGCGTCGCCACTTAGCGCTGCGCCACCCTTTCACCCTTTTTTTTTTTTTCTGCAGCTGTATTTGTTTCCCTATCAGAGTGGCTTTTTTCTAAGAATTTTGCCAGGGACAACTCTCTTGTTGCCGTGGGTTTTTTTACGTGCGCTAAATAATTACGTGTAACACACGGGACCTCGGTTTATCGTCTCATCCGAAAGACTAGCGCCCAGACCACCACTCATGGTCTAATGGATGGGGGGAAAATTTCCGGTCCAAACGGGGTACGAACCGCCGCACACTTCAGACCCGGACTTTTCGCTTTCTAGACAGGCGCGTTACCTCTAGACCACCGATCCACCACGGTAGTGCTTCCCCATGCCTCCTGCCACCTTCAGGAGAAATGCCTCTCTAGATAACATGTTATTTATTTACTTATTAATTTTATTATTTTAAATCGAGGATAATGGAATAAGCACTCATGTGCCTTTTTTTACATCCAGTCCCCGTGTGTATGCGGTTTTGTCAATTTTGTCATCTGTTCCCACCGGCACACAATGGTCTGCTCTTTCGAAAAGCGGAACAGGGTTTAACGTGTGCGCAAGATGTTCTGCATGCGTTCGCACACGGGGCCTCTGTTTATAGTCTCATCCGAAGGACTTGGACAACCTGTGTGTGTGTGTCTGTGTGTGTGTGTGTGTCTGTGTGTGTGTCTGTATATTTGTCTGTCTGTCTTCCTGTCTCTCTGTCTGTTTGTCTGTCTGTCTCTCTGTTTGTCTGTCTATCTGTCTGTCTGCCTGCCTGCCTGTCTGCCAGCCTGCCTGTCTGTCTGTTTGTCTATCTGTCTGTCTGTCCATCTCTCTCTCTCTCTCTCTCTATCTATCCATCCATCCATCCATCCATCCATCCATCCATCCATCCATCCATCCATCCATCCATCCCTCACATTTTTCGTTGTACTCTTGCTTACTGGTTTCTCCGTTTCAGAGCTGAATTAGCTACGGCCTGTCTGCACAATGATGTTGTTGACGAACTGTATTACATTTCAACCTCATGATATATATGTAACGTTACAATCAGCACCTGCATTGTCACAGCTCCACTTGTGGAGCAGGCAGGCACTGTGTGGAAGTCCCCTGCTCCCAATCCCGCGCGTGCTCTTAATGAATCATTACAGCTGTAGTCTGAATGAAAAGAGGAGCGGACTTCTCGTGAGTGGCGATGATGATGGAGGAGGCGTCTTCCTGTTTTCCTTCAGGGTTTGTTAGAGATGTATTGAACGAAGGAAGCTGATGACGGCCCGCGAGGGATACTGAAGAAGTGTCAAGACCGCAGTAGTGAGAGGAAGACCAGGAAGGCCTTTGGGAGAAACCGAATGTTTGAAAGAGCCTTTGTGTCAGTCATATAGGTTTGCTAATGTGTGTGTGTTTGAGTGTATGGTATATATATGTGTGTGTGTGTGTGTGTGTGTGTGTGTGTGTGTGTGTGTGTGTGTGTGTGTGTGTGTGGTGTGTGTGTGTGTGAGTCCTTTTGTACAGTTGTTCAGTACCATCTGAGGGATGCTAATGTGTGTGTGTATGTATATGTGTGTGAGTGTTTGTGAGTGTGTTTGTGTGTGTGTTTGTGTGTGTTTGTGTGTGTGTGAGTGTGTGTGTGAGTGCGTGTGTGTGTGTGTGGTGTGTGTGTGAGTGTTTGTGAGTGTGTGTGTGTATGTGTTTGTGTGTGTACGTGTGTGTGTGTGTGTGTGGTGTGTGTGTGTGTGTTGTGTGTGTGTGTTGTGATGTTTTGTGTGTGTTCCTTTTGTAAGCTGTTCAGTGCCATCTGAGGGAAGCAGGATATAATTATCAGGATCTTGGTTTCTCTACTGAGTCTTTCCAACTGACTTTTCTCTCTTGTTCATAATAGCTGTTTGTCTGTTGGTCAGTTAGCAAGTGGCTCAGTTGTTTTCTATCTCTGTCTCTGTCTGTCTGTCTGTCTCTCTTTCTCTTTCTCTGTGTCTGTCTGTCTCTGTCTGTCTGTCTGTCTGTCTCTGTCTCTGTCTCTCTCGCTCTCTCTCTCTCTCTCTCTCTCTCTCTCTCTTTCTCTTTCTATGTCTCTGTCTGTCTGTCTCTGTCTGTCTCTCTTTCTCTTTCTCTGAGTCTGTCTGTCTCTATTTCTCTCTGTCTGTCTGTCTGTCTTCTCTCTTCTCTCTGTCTGTCTGTCTGTCTGTCTGTCTCTGTCTGTCTCTGTCTGTCTCTCTCTATTTTCTTTGATGTTTTCATTTCGAATGCTACAACTGTTTCATTGCTCTCCGATAGCGGTGGCTGGTGTCATTGCGAGAGAGGGACGAATTTCTGTTATTTTTATTTTATTTATTTATTCCTTTATATCCAGAATAATGGAATAAACAATCATGTGCTTTTTACACCCAGTCTCCGTGTGTATGCGGTTTTGTACATTTTGTCATCTGTTCCCACCGGCACACAATAGCCTACTCTTTCGAAAAGTGGAACAGGATTTAACCTGTGCGCAAGACGTTCTGCGCGCGTTCGCACACGGGGCCTCTGTTTATAGTCTCATCCGAACGACATTTTAAAGGGGGAGTGGAGTCTGCACTGATGTTAACTCTAGAAGAAAATACCCCCCCTTGAACAAGATTCGAACCCGGGTCGACAGATTGCGAGCGCGGTGTTCTAACCACAAGGCTACCCCGTTCATCCTGAGAGATAGTGATGATGGAGATGTCTTCCGTTTTCCTTCACGGGTTGTTAGAGTGTATTGAACGAAGCTGGTGCCAGAGTGCATTAAAACGCTGCACAAGGAACTTAATGAGCCCCTGTGGTGAGGAGGGGGGGAGCAGATTGAAGTAGAAGAAGAAGAAGAAGAAGAATTGCGAAGAAGAAGAAGAATTGCGAAGAAGAAGAATTGCGAAGAAGAAGAATTGCGAAGAAGAAAAGAAGAAGAAGAAGAAGAAGAAGAAGAAGAAGAAGAAGAAGAAGAAGAAGAAGAGAAGAAGAAGAAGAAGAAGAGAAGAGAAGGAGAAGAAGAAGAAGAAGAAGAAAAGAAGAAGAAGAAGAAGAAGAAGAAGAAGAAGAAGAAGAAGAAGAAGAAGAAGAAGAAGAAGAAGAAGAAGAAGAAGAAGAAGAAGAAGAAAGCCATTGGAAAAGGACACCAGTCGACCACCAACCATCTTTTGTGTCAGCTAGTTGGGCTTTTCCAGTGTACGTTCGTATTGCCATAGCACGTTCGTGGAATACTCATTATCATCCGTCTTATAATCTGTTCACTCTCAGTGAAATGTGAAAATACACGAGCGGAAGAGGAAAGGTGTTGTGTGTGTGTGTGTGTGTTTGTTGTTGTGGTGTTGGTTTTGGTGGCGGTGGTGGTGGTGGTGTGTGTGTGTGTGTTGTTGTTGTTGTTGTTGTGTGCGTGTGTTGTATGTGTTGTGTTGTGTTGTGTGTGTGAGAGAGAGAGAGAGTGTGTGTGTGTGTTGTTGTTGTTGTGTGTGTATGTGCGTGTCTGTGTGTGTGAGTGTGTGTGTATGTGTGTGAGTGCGTGTGTATGTGTGTATGTGTGTATGTGTGTGTGTGTGTGTGTGTGTGTGTGTGTGTGTGTGTGTGTGTGTGTGTGTGTGTGTGGTTGTTTATGTGCCTGTTTGTCTGTCTGTCTCCCTCTGTCTCTCTCTGTGTCGCTATCTCTGTGTCTCTGCATCTTTTTCTCCTCCCCCTCTCTCTCTCTCTCTGTCCCTATCTCTCTGTCTCTCTGTTCCTATCTCTCTATCTCTGTCTCTCTCTTTCTCTTTCTTCCTGTCTATCTGTTTGTATTTGTCTGTTACCTGCTTTGTTTGCCCCTCTATCTGTGTGATCTTGACCGTATCTGTCTTTCTAGTTGTTGTGGTCTATCAGTCTGTCTATTTCTCTTCTTGCATCTCTGTCTCTATGTCTCTCTTCATCAGAATCTAAGCATTTGCATTTGCACAGCACGTGTAGAATTTGTACATTTGTATAGCACGTACACGCGCACACACACACACACGCACACAAACAAACAAACACACAACACACAGACACACACACAACACACACACAAACACACACAACAAACACACACACTCAACCACAACCCAGCAAAGCAAATAACCCTCCTAATAACAAGCCAAGCTATAAACACCCCTCCAACCCCCCAAACCTCCCCCCCCCTCCCTCATACCCCCACCCAACCCCAACCCACACCCACCCCCACCCCACGCTGCATGCAGCTAAGAACCAACCACCCCGACAAAGAAGGGCAGGCGCTAGGCTGGCTAGGCTGGCTAGGCTGGCTAGGCTGGCTGGCTGGCTGGGCTGGCTGGCTGATCACCACGGACGATCGTGGAAGAAGAAGCCCCTAGCGTGGTACCACATCAGACAGCGCGGAAGCTCCGCTCCCTTCAGGGGAGAACTAACCAACTGGAATGTCCGCGAAAGGATCAGCGACCCCTCGCCAGGTCTTGCTTCTGCCCGAGTCTGAGGCCCAGCCACGGAACTGCCAACCACACCGAGCTAGCTCCTCCACAACCAGGACTGTCCTGTCCTTTCAGGAGCTGACCCCTCTCCGCTGCTGTACCGGGCCAGTCTCTTTCCTGCGCGCTTGTTGGAGAGACCCGGCAGTGAAGGAAATAGAATCACTATGAATGTTGTCTGTCTAGGTAGCTGAAGCCTGCAACGCTAGGGGCAGAAAGCCTATATCGACCTTTTTGAAGGCCTCCAGACCTACAGCAAGGTAGGGGACGGGACAGCTCAGTGGTCAGAGCACACGCTTTCCCCCCAATGTTTTAATAAGCAGCATCGAGTGGATGGGTGGCCGTTTGCGCGCCTTGGCTTCAGTACAGTTCCCTAGTTTACCTAGTTGTAAATGGGTACCTCTCTCTTTAGGGTCCAGGGAAGGTAAAGCAGCGAGGGAGAAGAGATGGGTGCCGCCCTCAATATGCTGGTCCCTGGAGAAACTGAGGTCTCTGATGCTTCGTTCCCCTACGACCACATAATTAGGTTATGGGACATCTCTCTCTCTTTCTCTCTCTCTCTCTCTCTCTCTCTCTCTCTCTCTCTCTCTCTCTCTCTCTCTCTCTCTCTCTCTTCTCTCCTCCTCTCTCTCTCTCTCTCTCTCTCTCTCTCTCTCTCTCTCTCTCTCTCTCTCTCTCTCTCTCTCTCTCTCTCTCTCTACCGTTTTAAACCTATAGGGTCTTAGAACATTCAATCCTCGGAAAAAGAAGAAAACCAGCACTTGAATAAAACAAAGTGAAAGACAACCGCTTTGATTGATCTATATGAAAGGGGTGGGGGCTTGTAAGCCATTCGTGCCAGTAAGAACGGGTAACAAAATCTGTATTTAAAAAACGCATGCACACTGTTGTAGGGGACGGGATAGCTCAGTGGTCGGAGCACTCGCTTTTCCCCAGCCAAGTTAAGCAGCGTCGAGCGTGGTTACCAGTTGGATGGGTGACCGTTTGCGCGCCTTGGCTTCAGTACAGTTCCCCCAGTTCACCCAGCTGTAAATGGGTACCTGCCCTCTTTAGGGTCAGGGAAGGTAAAGCAGCGAGGGAGAGGAGATGGGCGCCGCCCTCAATATGCTGGCCCTAGAGAAGTGAGGTCTCTGACGCCTCGCTCCCCTACGACTTTATAGGTTATGGGACTCCTTTACCTTTACTTTTTTATGCACACTGTTGTGATGTTTAGACATCAACCCCGAAGTCGGAATGCTGCGACCTGAATGGTGGCCACAAACGGTGGCATACGCAAACATGTCGCCCTTGGTGAACCCTGGGAGGACTAGCCGAGGAAGAGAACACTCTGTGCATTTGTTAGAAGCCCGGCACGACACGATGACTAGTGAAATTTTATTTCATAGATTGTGGCTGCAGCGCACCATGTTTGTAAATATCTGTTTGTTTAAACTATTGATTATTTATCATTGATTTCATGACTGTGTAAGATTAGTTTTGATGCATGCGCTTTGATTTGTCTTTGCAAGATATAGCGTTATATAAGTTCCATTTATTATTATATTATTATTATGCAACACGGTATGTAGAATACAAAATGGGATCGGCGGCTTACAGGTAACGCGCTTGCCTAGAAACCGAAAAGTCCGGGTTTGCAAGTGTGCGGTGGTTCGACTCCCGTTTGGGCCCGAAACTTCACCCCCCCCCCCCCCCCCCCCATCCATTAGACTATGAGTGGTTGTCTGGGTACTAGCCTTTCGGATGAGACGATAAACCGAGGTCCTGCGTGTTTACACATAATTATCTAGCGAACGTAAAAGAACCCACGGCAACAAGAGAGCTGTCCCTGGCAAAACTGCAGACAAAAAGTCACTCTGATAGGGAAACAAACACAGTTGCAGACAGGTAAAAAGACAAAAAAAAGGGGGTGGCGCTGTTCTTGTGGCGACACGCTCTCCCTGGAGAGAGCAGCCCGAATTTTACGTAGAGAAATCTGCCGTGACTTAAAGTGGTATAAGTAAAATACATAAATAAATAAAATAAAAAATAGATATGACCTTGAGTCACAACAAGCTGAAGGCCAAACTGCTGCCACTCCATCCGAGGGAAGCATTTAGACTACACCTTTAGAATTCTGAATCCGTGTGAAAACAAGAGGAAGGGAAGAGGCAAGGCAGAGTAAAAAGCAGAGCCCTAATCAGTTATTCCGACAACGAAGCACCGGCCAGGCTGTCTGCATGCATATTCACAGAAGCTGCAATTATCATGACGCTGGAGGAGGGAGCGAGGCCACCACTGCACGAGGCATCACTACATGAGTCATTTCGCCTTCACCTTCTTCTGTCCAGCAGCCTTTTAGACCTTCGGGAAACCACTGAGGATTTTGCCACCAGCTTCCTCCACTCCTCGCGGTTTTTCAGTTTTCTGTTGAAAGCCGTGCAACTAAAAAAAAGAGTAAATAAATGGTACACGTTAAAAAGGAAGAACTTAGAAAATACAGCATTGGAATCGTAGAAACAATGTTTTTCAACTAATGGTGTGTTCAAACAATAAAATCGATAACAGTATGGAGACTGCTGTAGTTTACAGTGTCGAGAAATCATCATATTGTTGGTGCCCGCGATGTAATGTTGCTAAGGTTTACAAGTTTCTGTTTGGAGAAACATGTTTCAAACAAAAAATCTTCAACAAATCCCCCCCCCCCCCCAAAAAAAAACAAAAAAACAACAACCAAAAAACCCAACAACAACCACTAACTAGCCCACCAAACAAGTAAACACGGACACAGGAACAAAACTCCATCTTTAGCGGCCAGGACAAAAAGCGCCCCCCCCCCCCTCCACACACACACACACACACTTTATAAACCAGGATAGCCAGCCTGAAAATACACCACAGCAGAGCTAGACCTAGCTGAAGTGACCGAGCCTCACACAGGCTAACGACCCGTCATGCAGCCGTTCAGCATTTATTGAACACACAAACAACCAAACAAGTCTGCCAGCTCCAGCTGATGCTGGGTTCAGAGGCTGCTATGGGTACACTTCTGTCTCAGCTTGCGGGTCATGTAGTATTATTTCTATAGAGCGCGAGAGATTTTTTTAAAAAAGATGCACTGTTACTTGTTTTTTGGGATTGAGGACATACAGCAATATCAGGTAATCACGAGAAAGTTGGAAATAATCGTCAAATGAGGATTGCTTGTATTCCTACAGTGTTTACCCCGCGCGTGCATATTGCGGTAAGGAAGCTAGTAGACAACAAAGGACTGAGGGGGTACAGTGTTTGCTGAAATTTTATTTAAATTCAAACCTACCAAATTTGTCCAAAATCACATGAGTTTTGAGTCAGATGCTAGTCTTTTACAAAAAAAGTGGTTTTTATTTCTGTGGATGCCTTAGTATGTGCGGTATGAATATAAGAGTCATATGGAAAAACAGAAGGAAAAGTGCGAATGTTTAATGGCGTCGTGCCTATCCAGCTGTCCGCTTCTCCTTCTTTCAGGTAGCCTACTTCCAGCTGCTGTCCACTCCAGTCCATCCCAGCCCAGCTGGTGCTCATTATTGCAGGAACTGACACCACATGGACTGGAAAAAGGAATAGAAGTGACGCACTGGGCCCTGTTCCCTTGACTGAGTGTGTTATATTGAGAGACACTGGAGAGAGATATATGTATATATAGACATGTGTTTATGTATGTATGTGTGTATGCATTTATGTATGTATGTGTGTATGTATTTATGTTTGTATGTATGTATGTATGTATGTATGTATGTATGTATAGTTGTATATATAGATATTTACTAGCACCTCTATATACAAGAAGTTGTATGTGTGTGTGTTGTTGTGTGTTGTTGTTGTTGTTTGTACAGAAGTGTGTGTGTGTGTGTGTGTGTGCACGCAAGCTAATTGATCCAGACAGCAACATCAAACAGAAAAGAAAATACAGGGAAGGTCAAGATGAAGCAGCAGTGAAAGTAGATAGAATACGAAAACCAAACATACACCAAGACAGGCCAGCTGCATGAACACTTCTTCCTTCAGCAACGACAACACTTGTCCACACAAGACTGACATACACAGATATTCTACATTTATTGTATTGTATTGTATTGTATTGTAGTTTGCAAGTGCCTGGGTTGCACATGCACAAACCAGGCACTTGCACACAACCGCCACAAGTGGAGCCAACTGGTGCAACATTCACGACCCAGAAGGGGGTTATGGGAACAGATGAGATGATGAGATTGTATTGTATTGTATTGTATTGTACTGTATTGTATACCCCTTTAAGTCACTGCAAATTCGTCTGCGTGAAATTCGAGCTGCTCTCCCCGGGGAGAGTGCGTCGCCATAAGAGCAGTGCCACCCACATTTACAAGAGCAATCACGATAAGACAAACTGCGACATGATATTTTCATGCGCGTCATTCATTATACACTCAATCTGACCGCTGAGTAATATCTTTTATGGAATTATAATGAATTCGTTTCGTTTTGTGTCCAATAAGTCATGTTACTTTGCTTTGATTTGTACGTGCAAGATACAGCGCTATATAAATTCCATTTATTATTATTATTATTATTATTATTATTATTATTACTTTTAGGGCGAGAAAAAACAACAACAGATTTATGATTCTGCATAAGCGCATCCCTTTGCAAAATGCAAATTCCAGCCTC
>CM054134.1:99220527-99223027 GCA_028751875.1 Rapana venosa
TGTGTGTGTGAGGGGGGTGTGTGTGTGTGTTGTATGTGTGTGTATGTGTGTTGTGTGTGTGTGTGTGTGTGTGCGCGCGCGTGTGTGTGTTGTGCTGTGCGTGCGTGAGTGCGTGTGTGTGGTGTGTGTGTGGTGTGTGCACATACGTGTTTTTGTGTGTGCGTATGCGTTGTGTGTGTGTTGTGTGGTGTGTTTGTGCGTGTGCGTGCGTGAGTGTGTGTGTATGTTGTGTGAGTTGTACGTGTGCGTGCGTGAGTGCGTGTGTGTTGTGTGTGGGTGTGTATATATCTTTTTGTGTTTCTGTTAATGTTTTTTTGCTGTCTGGTGTGTGTGTGTGTGTGTGTGTGTCTGCGTGTGTGTGTGTTGTGTGTGGTCTACAGTCTCTTGCCCATTTTGACCCTATCTATCATTCGACATGCCCGATCAATATGTCTGTCATTCTGTCAGCGTGGACGTCCCCCTGTTTACATAATCCGTCTGTTCATCTGTTAGTGTTTCTCTCTCTCTCTCACTAAACAAAAGTGATGTACGAAAGAAGTAGTGCATCACTATAAACTGTTAACTTTATTTCCCAAGAGAAGGCTTGGCTTTTCTGTAACGACAACAAAATCGATCGTTCCTCTTCATGCCCCCATTCCTATGACGATAGCATTCCCTCGTTTTCTGTCACCTCAACCCTTCTCTACCCCCTCTCCCCCCCCCCCCCCTTCCTTTTTTTACGTCCCCCCCAGCCCCCCCCCTTCCCCCCACTCTCCCGCCCGGGTTCCCCCCCTCCCCCCCCCCGTCATTCCTCCCACTCACTGTCCTCCTCATCACAGTTTTTCGTACCTTTCCGGATTTTTTGTTGCAAAGGATTTTTTTTTTTGCGAAAAAAGTGGTGTGTTGTGTGTGGTTTGTTGTGTGGTGTATTGTGTGGTTTTGGGTTGTGTGCGTGTGTGTAGTGTGTGTATGTGTGTGTAGTGTGTATGTGTGTGTATGTGTGTATGGTTTTTGGGTGCGCGCGCGCCGTGGGTGTGTGTTTAGTGTCAAGCGGTGTTTGCGGTCATTTTTTAAAAAGCAATTATTTATTGTTTATGCTTTAATATGGGGTTTAAAACAATATTATTGTGTGCTCACTTGAGACAAAAAAGGTGATGTTGTTTTTACTGGGGGGATGATGAAATCTGGGATTAGAACCCCAAAGATCACAGAAACAGAACAAATGACACAACCATAAGGAAACCTAAAACAAAACATAAGTCCATTTTCCGGCAAGGTTAAAAAAATTTTTTTCATATCCGTATTTATTTTTTTCCCATTGTTCGCTCAAAAGGAAAAGATATTTAAAAAAAAAAAATTTGCATTTTATTGTCAGCCTTTAATTTAAACGTAGTATGGGTGTGGGGTTTTTTTATTATTCATTTCCCGTTATTTACTTTTAATTTCAGCGTACCTCAGGATCCAAGACTATATTTAAGGGGTTCGTTTTTGTTTGAGAGACGGGATTACTGCTTTTTGTTTTTTTGTTTGCTTGTGCGCGCGCGCGCGCACGCGCGTGTTTTGTTTTGTGTGTGGTGTGTGTGTGTGTTGTGTGTGTGTGTGTGTGCGTGTGTTGTATGTGTGTGTGCGCGTGACTCTGTGTGTGTTTGTGCGCGCGCTGTGCGCGCATGAATGTGAGTATGCATAATGGGTGGGTCCAAAGCTTGTGTGCATACGTCTGTTCTTTATCCTGTCTTGCATAATAAACTGTCCTCTACCCCTTCTGCGTAAATACTTTAAACGAAGAGAGTTATTGTCATTCGTTGTTAGGGTTTATAATATTGCCAATGGCTGATATTCCTACAACAACAAAAAAGAATAAGGAAGATAAATTGGAAAATAAGGAAGCATTTTAAAAAGTGTCTAATTTCCGGTCAACTCGATTCACTGATGTCTTGATTTGTTCTTACATCCATCCCACAGAGAGAGGCCATGATTTGTGTGTAGTATGAGATTTCTAGCCGTCATCTTCTTAATTGCATTGTGAATCAAGTATCAGTTTCCCTTCGTCCTTTGTTATTTAGATGGAGAAAGGAAAAAGTGGTGGATTCAAGACCACGATTTTAGAGTTTGTGTTTATTTTGAAAGACGGCATTTGCGAGTGCGCGCGCTCGTGTTGTGGTGTGTGTGTGTGGTGTGTGTGTGTTTATTTTATTATTTTTAAAATTTATTTTAGTCTTTTATATCGAGGATAATGGAATAAGCACTTATGTGCTTTTTTACATCCAGTCCCCGTGTGTATGCGGATTTGTAAATTGTCATATGTTCCCACCGGCACCCAATGGCCTACTCTTACGATAAACGGAACAGGATTTTAACGTGTGCGCAAGATGTTCTGCGTGCGTTCGCACACGAGGCCTCGGTTTATAGTCTATATGTGTGTGTGTGAGTGTGTGTGTGTGTGTGTGTTTGTGTATGTGTGTGTGTTTGCGTGCTTACGTACGCTCGTATGTGTGTGAGTGCATGCGTGTGTCTGTGTGTA
>CM054134.1:99228027-99233027 GCA_028751875.1 Rapana venosa
AAAACACACTCACACCTACCCCAAAAAGTCCAATCTAACAGAAATCTCCAGTAAGTCAGAAATTTCCCTGGAGACGAAACCTTCCACTGTCACTTTCTGCCAATGCTGGACCCTAGCTAAGTTCCCAGAGGGCAGGGGGAGACAGGATCACTCAAAGCTGGCGTGTAGACCTAGTAGAAACTGAGGGAGAGAGGTGCGAGACCTACCCAGGCCGGATTGGGTGACCACAGAGTGAATTGTCTGGGATTGTAGGGGGCCAGACTTCGTGTGGCCTTCAGGACACGAACGATGGTGTGCGAAGAAAAGTTGTAGAAAATGGTGAACTGGTGTGTGTGTGTGTGTGTGTGTGTGTGTGTGTGTGTGTGTGACTCCTTATGTGTGTGTAGTTTTACTTTAACGTCTCTTCAAATTCTGTCATATTAGATGGGAAAGTGTGGGGATGGGGAGTGGTCAAAGGGGGTAGGGGTGGGGGATTCCTTGTGTCATCAATAACATTGAACAACAAAATGAAGTTTGGATCGCTAGACTACGGTGTATAGTAATAAAGGTGAATTATAAGAAAACACAATGAACAATAAACTGTAAATACAAAAGCACCAAGAAAAACAACAGTATTACTAACATAGATAACAAAAAAAAAACACCAACATCAAAACCAACTAAAATGTACAGCATCCTAATGTCTTTCGAGTCCTGTCATCATAAAAAAGGAGGCTGTTTAGAAAAAAAATTGAATAACAAAAATCATACATCCCTATTGGTCTACAAAATAATGCCGACGGCAAATATGCTTTCAGAGTAAGCATAATACTTTTTAAAAGAATCATCACGTAAACATGATGCTGTCAACTGTTATGATATCACCAGAAATGCAATGAATATTTGCTACATCATTTGTGCTGAACAGTTAAGTTTCCATCCACGAGCCAAGGAAATAATTATTTTGCACTGTACGAGTTATCTTCGATTGTTTTAACTAAATAATCATGCGTGCGTGCGTACGTGCGTGCGTGAGTGCGTGTACGCTTGTGTGTATTGGGAAGGAGAGGGTAGATGGATTAAAAAAAAAAAGGAAAAGAAGCAGAGGAATAGAAATTCCAGAGATGTTAGATTGGTCAGGTCGAAGAAGAAAGACCAAAACAAAATCCTTTGATGATATCGAGATAAGGGTTGAAATCAAAGAGTGAAAATGTAGAACTACAGGCTTTTGACAGAGAGAGAGAGAGAGAGAGAGAGAGAGAGAGAGAGAGAGATAGAGAGAGAGAGAGAGAGACAGACAGACAGACAGACAGGCAGACAGACAGACAGACAGATAGACAGAGAGATAGACAGACAAACAGACAAACAAACATACAGACAGACAGAGACAGAGAAAGTGAAGGACATACAGACAGATAGACACACGGAAAGACAGAAAAGAAAGACAGAAACAGAAAGAGAGAATGAGAGACAGAGACAAAATCAATGAGAAAAGGAGACATAGACATGTTGATCCACAAGTAGAGAGAGAAGCAGAGAGATGTATGTACTAAAATGGTTTCAATACTGTTCGTGAAAAAAGATTTTGAGTATATTATTTAACTTTTTTTTTTAAGAATGATAACAGAAGTGTGCATTTTTTGTAAAAGGAATAATAAGAGAGAATCAACACGATGTTTAGTATAAACTGTGCAAAGATCCATAACAAAAATTACTTTATGATCTAAAATTGAGAAATTATGATAAGCTAAAGGACAAAAATGCACACGATTTTAGCTTACACTAGCAAGCAAACAATGAGTGAGACAGCAGAAGCATTTAAGACACTCAAACACTAGAACTGTACTAGATATGAACAGCATGCAGACGATAAAATATTGCATTGCTCGTATAGTTGATATCCTTCACATAGAAGCCCTAAACATTCTCCAAAAAACGCCCTGGCAATGACCAAGACTAATTTTTACCTGATGAGCCTCCAAGTCTTCTAACACACGTACAGACGACAATCAATTTCAAATACCAAACGACAATCATTGCCACTGGTCCTGAAAACGATCGTTATCGAGAGATTTGTTACCAGGAATAAAACCAAGTGCTGTCACGTGACGCCAGAAACCAAAGAAAATGGCGGAGCAGATAAAACACGCGAGAGTTGTTTGCCCATTAGAGAAGGTCAAGGTCTTTGTCTCAGCAGGCGAGATGATGAGAGTATCCATTATCTGGATTGCCCAAAGTTGAAGAAAATGGGAACAAAAATTGCAAATGCTGGATGATGCAGGCTTGAGTGTAGTTGGCATGCTTAAAAAGAAATCCAGTTTAATAAAGGTTGTGAGAGAAGTGTAAAGAAAATGAAGAAAAACTTGCATGGACGTGGTAATGTTAGATTTTCCGAGTGAAGGGGAGGGGGGGGGAGGGAAAGTTTGCTTAATAAAACGGCATCAAGAGTTAAAATCACAAGGTGACGATGTGGAACTTGGAGATTTTTTGAGTGTGTGAGAGTTATTTTATTTAACTTTTTCTCAGGATAATGGAATAAGCACTTGTGTGCTTTTTCACATCCAGTCTCCGTGTATATTAGCAGTTTTGTCAATCTTGTTATCCGTTCCCACCGGCACACAATGGCCTACTCTTCCGAGAAGCGGAACGGGTTTTAAAATGTGCACAAGATGAGAGAGAGAGAGAACGAGAGAGAGAGAGAGAGAGAGAGAGAGAGAGAGAGAGAGAGAGAGAGAGCGAGAGAGAGAGAGAGAGAGAGAGAGAGAGAGAGAGAGCGAGAGAGAGAGAGAGAGAGAGAGAGAGAGAGAGAGAGAGAGAGAGAGAGAGAGAGAGAGAGAGGGAGGGTAGTGTGAAAAACGAGGAACTGCTGTGGACACAGTGATGTTACATTTGTCACGTAAAGAAAAAAAATGATACGAACTTTATTTAATAAAAAAATGAAGGTTAGGGCAACAATTAAAAGGTGAAGATGTGGAACTACGTGCTTACCACAGAGAGAGGGGGAGAGAGGGAGAGAGGGAGAGAGAGAGAGAGAGAGAGAGAGAGAGAGAGAGAGAGAGAGAGAGAGAGAGAGAGAGAGACAGAGAGAGGGATGTAAGGCGATTTTCAGTGATTATGCCCCAAGCTTTCTTAGCTGGTTGCATTATAATTATTGTTTGTCCATCCACTCATTACCTCCCCATAGCCCTTAAAAAACACACACAAACACACACACACAAACACACAAACACACAAACACACACACACACACACACACACACACACACACACACACACACACACACACACACACACACACACACACACACGGACACACACGCATACACACGCACACACACATAGACACATACACACGTATATATTTGTTTCTTTCTTTTTCTCACAAAAATACCAACACTGATGCTATTTCTTAATATTCTCCCCTTCCACTCCTTCCTCTTCCTTCTTTAAACTCTGTACACTTTCTACTTCCCTCGTCTAATATCACTTAGAGTGAACAGACGTTAAATTGAAGACAACAACAACAACAACAACAACAACAACAACAACAACAACAGACACACGTATACGGACACAGACACACACACAGACACAGACACACACACAGACACACACACACACACTTCACATTCCCACATGATAATGACCTCTACTACTTTCTTCTTTTGGCACCAAGCTGTGACAGATGCTGAACAGAACTGGCCAGTGACTCAGAGTTCCATGTGAAAACAAACAAACAAACAAACAAAAATAGACAGACAGAAGGATAGATACACAGATAAGCAGACTGACAAACGGCATACAAGACTGACTAACAAACAAGCAAAAAAGTAGCTATGTAAAAAAAAAATTATTTTTCGTTCCTCGGCTAGAATTCCGAGGTTCACCAATGGTGAGATTTTGGGGTACGAGACCGTTTGTGTTCTCCATTATGGTAGCAAGTTTCCGACTTTGGAGAAACAAGAATATCGGAAACATTGGCTTGCAAAAAAAAGCAACCAATTTGACCATGAAGGCCAAAAATAAGCAAGAATGTATAAAAAAAAAAACCACCAAGACAAACACAGAGAGAGTGATAGAAAAGTGGAAATATCTAGCATAGAATTTTCAAAAGGTCGTGATGCTATTCGTAGTGAAAGAACCCCAGGCATACCCTCAGGGAAGAGAGAGAGAGAGAGAGAGAGAAGAGAGAGAGAGAGAGAGAGAGGGGGGGGGGGAGGGATCTAATATCATACCCAAATGATGACGGGAAAGAGGTTGTAGGCAGTATCTAGGGTGTTTTGACCGTCTAATTATGCAAATCTAACCGGTAAAATGTTCGGAAACACCCGTTGTTTCTAGTCTGTTGGCAAAATATATAAAGTATGAATCTTCTTCTATTAAACAATAATGTGTTGTTGTTTTTCTCTTCTATACATTATGTTGCAACATTTTAGACGAATTATGAACAGTGAACTCTCACCTTAAACAAAAACAAAAAACATACTCAAGCCAAAACTTTCTCTGAAGTCGGAGTACAGCTGTCTATTTAGCGAGGTATTATAAAACAGTCATACACACAAACTTCTCATTCAGTGTGCAATTTCAATCTCACAGTGATTCCTAGGTGGGATGAGTGATTCAGGGTGCACGTTCTGGGTGACCCCCAGAGTGTTAAGCTTAGGAACGCACAACCACAACAACAACAAGAAGCCAGAAATGTGCAGGACAACAATGATCATCGTGATGGAAATGGGATAATGACGACGTTGGCCACAACTGCCAGAGCATTGATGACGATGATGACAATAACTAGGGTGATCATTATTATTATTGATGATGGAAAAGAGTAGGAGTTGGATAGGGGCATGGACGAGAGAGAGAGAGAGAGAGAGAGAGAGAGAGAGGGGGGGGGGGGGGTGGGAGAGAGAGAGAGGGGGGGGAGAGAGGGAGAGAGAGGCTAAATTTGGATGGCTGTGGCAATGATGATGGCGATGTTACAGTTTAGTGCAAGCATGTTTCTTGTTATCATCTTGTGACAC
>CM054134.1:99240527-99248027 GCA_028751875.1 Rapana venosa
TAAGAGAGAAAGTAGAACACAAACGTGTTGACACTAATTCTGTTAAAAAAGGGACGAACTGAGACACAAATCGAAAAACAAATCAGACGACGCTTCTCAAAACGACGTGTGCTGCTGGCATTGTTCTGGCATAGCTGACGAGAAAAACAAGGACAAGAAATCTGGAAGTTGTTTCTCTGGGTCAAGGTCAAGGTCGTGACTTACTGTGTGTATGTGTATGATAATCACAGATATGAATAGACTATAGTTATCTTCACTGCCATTTTTTTTAAAGTATTTTTTTAAAATTTCAGGCCATGATTGAAAGTTGAATGGCATAAACAAGTGTGCTGCTTTGTGGGATTTTTTTTCTTTTCTGTTCTCCCGCTTTTTATGTACAGTTATATCTTCTATGACTTTTTAAAAAAAAGTACAGGTGAGTTAAAACTGAAACATGTTGTTCTAAGTTAATTGGGACAGACTTTGAGTTGTGATTAAGACTGTGTCTAAATGAGTGAATTGTCGAGGTTTTGTTGGAAACGGAATAAACTCACAATAAGAGAGAAACTTTCGCTAACACAAACACATTGAAAACCTATTTCAGCAGTTATTTCACAAAATACACGTCAGTAGTAAAACATGAAAGAAATGTAAGAATAAACAACAACAACAAAACCAACCAAATACCACAGAAGAAGAAACAAAGAGATAAAACATTCATAGTTTAATTATATTTATTGTCTGCATCTAAATGTACATCTGCATCTGATCTGGTTTCTTTTAGCAGTGTGAGAAAGATTTTTAAACTGACATCATTTTTCAATATTCTATACAATATTTTAACCCATTTACAACACACAAAAAATCATAACCAAGATATGATCATTACTGCCAAAATGTAGTGTTTAGATAAAAAAAAAGATGAAAAGAAAATGTCATCAAGCTTTCACAGCTTGAGTTGTAAATACTGAATTTCTTCTTAAACTGCATTACGGACTATTGTCAAAAAAGGCAACGTTTTCTTTTAAGGTTAGAAGAAAAACCACGAAAGCGCATGGTATAAAAGATGTAAGCATACAATTCATTCACAGGACTGTTCACTGATCCGTCAGACACACGTCCTTTGGGTTCTATTTCTGTGCCAGATCCGTCCACCTTTGGGTCTCCGTGTGAGACTGATCTCTTCATCCCGTTGTCTGATACCTCTTCTGCTTCTGTCTTTTCCATGTTTACTTTTTTGTTTGTTTCGTTTTTGCTTTTGTTTCATTTTCCGTGTCCCTCATCCTCTGTTGCACTTGTTTACTTCAGTTTCTTCTTCTTCTTCTTCTTCTTCTTCTTCTTCTTCTTCTTTCTTCTTCTTCTTCTTCTTCTTCTTCTTCTTCTTCTTCTTCTTCTTCTTCTCCTTCTTCTTCTTCTTGTCCTCCTCCTCTCCTCCTCCTCCTCTCCTCTGAACTGTACTGGGAGTCATATGGGGCACCGTATTTTTAACCAGATTCCCCTGTTTATATCGGTTGTATGCCAAAACCTTTGCCTCTGTAATGGATTCCTTGTCCATTGTGCAATTTATCTGCTCCGCTACTTGTGTCTACCCTTTTCCCGCATAAATCCTACCTCTATCCACCTTCTTTCAGTTTACATTTTTCTGCCCAGTTTTTGATTTTTCTCCCTCAGCAATTTTCAGCATAGTAGTTTTAGCATACCCCTTAGATCTTGTACCGTGGCTATACCAACATTATACTTTTCTGTTGGAAGGGAAAGCCCTCATCATCACAGCTATCACCGCAGCATTAAGCTAACACATCCCAACAATCGCCTCAACCTAATGGTTCGTTTTCCTACAGCAGGCACCAGCAGCATGTCACAATGGCCCCCCGTTCAATAGGACATCTTTCCTAAAGCAGCACATCAACATTTTGACATCAACACTAGCAGCAGGGAGATTGTCTACCACAGACTGAGACTGGCCAACACACATAAATATTCAGCGGCGGAAGGTTGTCTGTCTCTGCTTTCAAATGGAAATACAGTTGTCGGCTGTGCCTCCTCTGTCAGCTGTGTCCAGATGTAGAAGGCTCTCTCTCTCTCTCTCTCTCTCTCTCTCTCTCTCTCTCTCTCTCTCTCTCTCTCTCTCTCTCTCTCTCTCTCTCTCTCTCTCTCTCTCTCTCTCTCTCTCTCTCTCTCTCTCTCTCTCTCTCTCTCCAATGTTTACAGGAAGAGAGAAAGCAAAGGGGGAGGTAAGACAGGATGGGGCGGGGAGGGAGTAGGACTGGGCAGAAAAGGGATGGGGGGGGGGGGGGGAGAGTGCGAGTACAGAGAGAGAGAGAGAGAGAGAGAGTTCTGTACGTGCGTGTAGTTTGGGCAAGCTGGCAACAGAAACAAATCTTTGACAATAAATTAAACAAGACTGGAAACAGAAAACCACGAAATGTACTCCCAATACAGAAAGAAAACTTTTAATCAGAACCAACATACTCAATAGTAGAACAAAATTAATGTGACTGAATTATTATTCAGCAAGCTCCAAAATAGAAACTTTAGCATATACACGAGCATAACTAGAAAACCAAATTTTTGTCTATGATCAAAGATTTTCTGATTTTTTTCCAAAAAAGATTTTTTCAAGTTCTTCCCTACAATCATTTTGTAACTTCCATAGCAACAAGAAACCTAAACCACAAGTAGCAATACAAATGAAATGTTACCATGTCCCATCAACTAGGATACTACTTTGATGCCAGATGATGATGATGGCTTGATGGCAGAAGAAAGCCGCCAGTCATTCATTGTCCCCTGGTGAAAAGCAGACGATTTCATTGCCGGCAAATCATCATTCACCTTGCCCCAGCAATCTGCAAAATCCTGACTTCTTTTTGCAGAGAAACACAAAAATAAATGTCACCGATTGCAATCCGTTCTCTAAATTGTAGAATTCGTCATTGGCAATGAAAGACAATCAAAACCCATTCAAGATTTGTTTATACGCAGCAAACAAAGGCCTCCTTGTTTGCACACCATTTCTGCCTGAACCAGTCTCTTTATCACTGGGGAAAGGCAACAAGCTTGAAGGTCAATACAATGATAACTGAATCCAATCAATGAAAACGGTCACTTGCAATTGGACTTCCCAAAATTAAATATGGCAGAAACATGAAGTGCCTGTCAAGAATTTTTCCCAGCCAAATAAAAAAAAAACAACGAGTTGCCATTTTGAATGCAGATTTCTAATTACACATTGCAGAGATGTCTTGCTGATTGGACATAGAATCTCATATCCTCAATCAATGAGGTCATTTCTCACGTCCCTGTAAGGTCAAATTTCCATTTGCAGCAAAGGAGTGGTGGAGACAAACAGCAAAGAACCACACACAGAGTTTCTTGTTGTTGTTGTTGTTATTGTTGTTGTTGTTGTTGTTCTGTTCTTCTTCTTCTTTCTTCTTCTTCCTTCTTCTCTCTTCTCTTCTTCTCATTCTTCTTCATTTTCTTGCTTCTTCTTCTTTCTTTCTTCTTCTTTTCTTCATTCTTCTTCTTTTCTTTTCTTCTTCTTCTTCTTCTTCTTCTTCTTCTCTCTTCTTCTTCTTCTTCTTCTTCTTCTTCTTCTTTTCTTCTTCTTCTTTCTTCTTCTTCTTCTTCTTCTTTCTTCTTCTTCTTCTTCTTCTTCTTCTTCTTCTTCTTCTTCTTTTCTTCTTCTTCTTCTTCTTCTTCTTCTTCTTCTTCTTCTTCTTCTTCTTCTTCTTCTTCTTCTTCTTCTTTTCTTCTTCTTCTTCTTCTTCTTCTTTCTTCTTCTTCTTCTTCTTTCTTCTTCTTCTTCGATTCTTCTTCTTCTTCTTCTTTCTTCTTCTTCTTCTTCTTCTTCGATTCTTCTTCTTTTCGTCTTCTTCTTCTTCTTCTCATTTCTTCTTCTTTTCGCATTCTTCTTTCGCAATTCTTCTTCTTCGCAATTCTTCTTTCGCAATTCTTCTTCTTCGCATTCTTCTTCTTCGCAATTCTTCTTCTTCTTCTTCTTCGCAATTCTTCTTCTTCTTCTTCGCATTCTTTCTTCTTCTTCTTCTTCTTCTTCTTCTTCTCTCTTCTTCTTCTTCTTCTTCTTCTTCTTCTCTTCTTCTTCTTCTTCTTCTTCTTCTTCTTTCTTCTTCTTCTTCTGCATTCTTCTTCTTCTTCGCATTCTTCTTCTTCTTCCATTCTTCTTCTTCTTCTTCTTCGCATTCTTCTTCTTCTTCTTCTTCTTCTTCTTCTTCTTCTTCTTCTTCTTCTTCTTCTTCTTCTTCTTCTTCTTCTTCTTCTTCTTCTTCTTCTTCTTCTTCTTCTTCTTCTTCTTCACCGAACGCCCAAACAGCAGCTATTGTCTGTCTAATGAGCGAAAATGCGTTGCGCTTTTAAAAACCTGAAAAGTCAGGCCCAGTGCATCCGACTTTGGCACTGGAAAACAATTGTTCTCTTTGAAGTTTCTTTCTGGGAAACAGGCGGGATAATGGACGAGGAAGGCAGAAATTAGGCAAGAATACGTGAAAGGTAAAAAAAGGAATATGGCAGAAACAAAAGAGGGATAGAAAAGAGGGAATCCTAATGCAGAACTTGGAGAAGGTGGGGATGCTGTTTATACTGATAGGCCTCCACTATCGCCAAAGGGGAGAGTTTATGATAATGCGGTTAAATAGTTAAAACAAAACCAAATGAACGAAAAGTAAGGAATCAGCTATCGCCTACCTTATGCACTTCATACCCCCACAACGAAGGGAGCTACTTCTTCTTCACTACAAGCCAGTGTTTCTTGCATCCATCACTTTGTGTTTTGTTCGCATTCGTGAAATCAAGAAGACCGGGGGACATTTCAATCTGAAACAGTATTATGTATTTCTAGATTCCTTCTCCCTTGTTAGCAAGATCACCACAAAACAACCTATTTGTTTTGTCACTACTCACACAAAATTGCTCTCTTATATCACCTGATTTGTTTGTTGATAAATGGAAACGAAGAAAGAAATAGGTCAGAACAACAACAACTGAGAGAGAGAGAAAGGGAGAGAGAGAGAGAGAGAGACACACACACACACACACACAAAACACACACACACACACACACACACACAACACACACACACACACACACACACACACACACACACACACACAGAAACACAGATGTTCAGACACACAGACAGACAGACAGTCAGAAACAGACACACAGACAGACACAGGCACAGACATACAAACACAGACAGACACACAGACGGACAGACACACACATGAACAGAGACCAACAGAGACCAACAGACACATACACACAGACAAACAGAAATCATCAGACTTGGAATGTTCTCTACAACCATCCCTACCTCCCCGATAAACTAACCACCCCCCCCCCCTTCCAAGAAGAAAGCGTGGCGGGATGCAGGCATACATTCAGGCATACAGACAGACATACATACAAGCATAAATACAGGCATACATGCAGACATACATGTAGGCATACAGTCAGGCATACATACAGGCATACACGCAGGCATACACGCAGGCATACATACAGACATACATACAGACATACATACAGGCATACATACAGGCATACATACAGACATACATACAGGCATACATACAGGCATACATACAGACATACATACAGGCATACATACAGGCATACATACAGGCATACATTCAGGCATACATACAGGCATACATACAGGCATACACGCAGGCATACATACAGGCATACACGCAGGCATACATACAGGCATACACGCAGGCATACATACAGGCATACACACAAGCATACATACAGGCATACATACAGGCATACATGCAGACATACATACAGGCATACGTTCAGGCATACATACATACAGGTATACATACAGGCATACATACAGGCATACACACAGACATACATACAGGCATATATACAGGCATACTACAGGCATACATACAGGCATACATACAGTCACACATACAGGCATACCTACAGACATACATACAGGCATACACGCAGGCATACATACAGACATACATACAGGCATACACGCAGGCATACATACAGACATACATACAGGCATACACGCAGGCATACATACAGACATACATACAGGCATACACGCAGGCATACATACAGACATGCATACAGGCATACACGCAGGCATACATACAGACATACATACAGGCATACATACAGGCATACATACAGGCATACATACAGGCATACATTCAGGCATACATTCAGGCATACATTCAGGCATACATGCAAGCGTACATGCAGAAATACATACAGGCATACAATACAGGCATGCATACAGGCATACATACAGGCATACATACAGACATACATACAGGCATACATACAGGCATACATACAGACATACATACAGACATGCATACAGGCATACACGCAGGCATACATACAGACATACATACAGGCATACATACAGGCATACATACAGGCATACATACAGGCATACATTCAGGCATACATTCAGGCATACATTCAGGCATACATGCAAGCGTACATGCAAGCGTACATGCAGGCATACAATACAGGCATGCATACAGGCATACATGCAGGCATACAATACAGGCATACATACAGGCATACTACAGGCATACATGCAGGCATACATGCAAACATACATACAGGCATACATACAGGCATACATGCAGACATACATACAGGCATACATACAGGCATACATGCAGACATACATACAGGCATACATACAGGCATACACGCAGGTATACATACAGGCATACATACAGGCATACATACAGGCATACATACAGGCATACACGCAGGTATACATACAGGCATACATATAGACATACATACAGGCACTGTACAAGGAAGAAGTGCTGAAGATGCCAGCACAGGCTCCTCCAGTCAGCGCCTAATGCCTCATGCAGATGGGACCCTGCATGCATCCTGCCCTCCGCCTCATGGCCAGGCCAGGCAGTGGGGCTTCCTCCACGTAACTACCTGATGATGATGATGATGATGATGATGATGATGATGATGATGATGATGATGATGATGATGATGATGATGATCATGAATGATCATGAGGATGATGAGGATGATGGGGATGGTGATGGTGATGATGAGGAGGAGGGGGAGGATGATGAGGATGATGATGATGGGTATGATGATGATGAGGAGGAGGATGGTGATGGTGAGGATGAGGATGAGGATTATGAGGATGAGGATGATGAGGGTGAGGATGATTAGTAGAATTATTCCTCTGCTTAGCCGTGCCTAGTTATGAAATGATTTCCATCACTTCCTGTTTACGTAACATTCCGTCTGTTTTTCTGTTTGTTTGTTTGTCTGCCTGGCTGTCTGTCTGTCTGTTGGTCCACTTGTCTGACTATCTGCCTCTCTGTGTGTCTATCTCTGTCTTTTCCTCTTTCTGACTGTCTGTCTCTCTGTCTCTATCTGCCCTTCTGTCTGTCGGTCTGTCTTTGTGTTTCTCTCTCTGTCTCCTGGTTTTTTCCTGTCTCTCTGTCTCTGTCTCTCACTGTCTCTATCTGTCTATGTCTCTC
>CM054134.1:99255527-99263027 GCA_028751875.1 Rapana venosa
GTTTCCTTCTTTGTGTGTTATTGTATTTACATTTATGTTTTTATATTGTCGTGTCCAGTTTCTATCTCTGTCTATGCCTGTCTGTCTATGGCTGTTTCTGTTTCTGTCTGTCTTTCTCTGTTCTGTCTGTCTTGTCTGTGTGTCGTCTGTGTTCTGTCTGTCTGTCTGTCTGTCTTCTGTCTGTCTGTCTCCTCTCTCTCTCTCTCTCATCCTCTCTCTCTCCTCTCTCTCTCTTGTACACCACACACACCTACCCCCCCCTCCCACACACGCGCGCGTGCGCACACAACACACACACCAGTCCACAATAAATGAAATACTGATGTCATCAGCAAACTGATGATTAGCCGCAGCCACAGACCAACAAGCTAATGACCACGAATTAAAGGTCACCTCGACCTGCTGACTTCCTGCACAGAGAGCAGCATCATACCTCCAATGTCCTCCTCTGTCACCATGATGACTACCATCAGCACTTCTTGGTCTTCTTCTCTTCTCCTGACAACCTCCCCTATGTCGTGGATGCTGCTGTTTAACGTTCCCCAGCTGAACACCCTGGGAGGAGTTCATCCGGAGCATGCACTTACGTCTTCCTCATCAATCCGAAAATCCCGGTGATCGTAAAACGACACAATGGATGTCGTGAGGAGTTTGTGTTGATGGCCCTTTTTGGTCAAATACGTTTTTTCCGATAGGCAGCCGTAATCCGATTTCAGACAGTTTCTCCTTTGTTGGAGAGTACAGCTTTATCCGCTAAGGGCGTGTCGAAGGTGAGGGTATTAATCTCAACAGAATGTCTCCAAGTATGAGATTGTTTAGACGGAGGCCTTAGTTATGTGCTGGCATCAGAACTGTCACAGGTTTTGACCGGGGTCTGGTGGTTAGAGTGATGCGCATTGTGCTCGTGATATGCTGGCCCGGATTCGAATCTCGTTTAAAAGGATTTTTCTTCTGGAGTTGACATCAGTGCCGACTCCACTTCCCCCTAAAAGTCCTTCGGAAGAGACTGTAAACCGAGGTCTCGTGTGCGAACATCTTGCGCACACGTTAATATATATTATTATATATATATATATATATATATATATAGAGAGAGAGAGAGGGGAGAGAGAGAGAGAGAGACAGCCCGGGACAGACAGACAGACAGACAGACAGAGATTTTATTCATATATATATATATATATATATTTATATATATATATATATATATTTATATTATATATTATATATATATATATATATAGAGAGAGAGAGAGAGAGAGAGGGTAGAGAGAGGATGAGAGAGAGAGAGATACAGAGATAGTAGATAGATAGATATAGATCTATCTATCTATCTGTCCCGTAGTCTGACGACCGTGGGGGCACCCTCAAAGACTCAGCAACCAGTTCCCTCCATTCTTCTCTCTGTTCTGCCTTTCTCAGGGTTTTGTTGAGTTTAGGCCTGTCCATTCACTGATGTTATCCCCCAGCTCTTCCTTGGTCTGCCTCTTCTTCTTCCTCCTTGGACAGTGCCTTCAAACTGTCTTTGTATTCCTTGGGATCTTGTGACATGCCCATACCCCTTAAGTTTACGCTTTTTCACGATCGTTAGAAGGTTTCTATAGGGTCCAATGGTTTGCTGGATTCTGTTATGCACGCTTTCGTTGCTTATGTGGTCTTTGTAGGAGATGCCAAGGAGTTTTCCGAAAGCATCTCATCTCCACTGCCTGTACTTCCTCTCAAATCTGCAGTCAGGGTCCCTGATTCACAGGCATACAGAAATATGGATATGACAAGGGAGCGCATTAGTCTGATCTTGGAGATAAGTGAGATATTCTTATCTCTTTCCAGATGGTGTTTAGTTTTGACAAAGCTGTTTTTTGTCTGTGCAGTCCTGCATACTACTTCTGGCTTGGATCCCTGGGCGGATACAATGGCTCCCAGGTACTTGAAGCTTTGAACTGTTTCCAGCTTCTGGTCATTAACCCTGATATCAGTGCTAATGCCGTTGGTGTTATTAGTCATCAGTTTGGTCTTCTCTGCACTGATTTCCATGCCGTATGTTTTGGAGGCCTTATCCAAGTGTTCTGTTAGGCTGGCAAGCTCTTTTTCTGATCCTGCTATTCCATCATGTCATCTGCGAAGCGGAGGTTTGTGATCGTTCTGCACCAATGCTGACTGATCCTTCATGATGTTCCAGTGCATCAGCCATGATTCTCTCAAGGAAGATGTTGAAAAGGGTGGGTGAGAGTAGACAGCCCTGCCTTACTCCAACTGTTGTTCGAAACCATTCTCCAATGTTGTTGTTGTAGTACACTGCACTGGTGGCCTCCCTGTACAGTTGTTTGATGACTCTGATCAGGTTTGCATTGATGCTGTACAAGTTCATGATATAGATATAGATAGATATGATAAAAACAGCAGAAGCAGACTGCTTTCACATGCAAATGCAGGTGTTTGCTGTACCGTTAGCTAACGCTGCCTCTCTCGTCAGCTATTGATGATCTAGTAGGTTCTGTCTCTTATGTAACCACGCTTTGGTGACAGGAAGAGAACGAAGAGGGGGTAGGGAGGGGGGGGGGAAGCCGGGAAAGGGGAACTAACTGAGTATGTCTGTAGCTTGGAGATCAAGGGAGTGTTCATGTGGAAAGAGGGGGTTTATGGAGTGGGGGTAGTTGTGCAAGGCTGCCTACAAAAGAAACATCTCTCACTGCCGATTTTGCAGCCCCGAAGTCGGAATGCGGTGACCTTACTGGTGGGCAACTACAGTCACATACGCCAGTCTTCACTGTTGGTGAGCCACGGAGCTCTAGCCGAGGATCGAAAAAAAACCCAAACCATTAAAAAAGCATAGGTCATCAATGGGCATGATGAATAAGCCGCTGATTACGGATTATGATCTATTTCTGTAAATGAAAAAAATAAACGAAAAGCATTCAAAGCAAAAAAAAATACAGAATCAAATTCATCTAAAACACTCAGGAAAGATTTTTTTTAAAATCCTCTGGGTTTATTGTGCTACCAAAATAGGTCTCCTTTCTTGTACAAATGGTGTTTTTCACACTCTGTAAAAAGTGGAGAGCAGTTTCTAGTAAATCACTGGCATTTGTCAAACAGATGTAAAATCCAGGCTGAAAAAAAGAAAAACTTCTGGCGGGAGTTTCAGGAAAGAAGGTGGCACTTTTGGGGAGGGGGAAGAGGGTGGGGGAGTCTGTCAAGCGTAGGTAGAGGGGGGGGGGGGGTGGTCAAGTCAAGTCAAGTCAAGTCAAAATTTTATTTCCAGATGGTACATTGAATAAGCACGAAGGTCTGCAGCACACTTTGCCACTTATTTTCCTTGTCGTTCATTTCTAGTCATATGAAAGCAACTCACCATGCCCAAATTCACAGTTCTTTAATTATCCAGTATATCCATTACAAAGTGTTTAATCCCGTAGCAATAAAAAATGAACTCAGCTCTAAATTCAGCTTGTCGCACAATCCAAAGAAATGCAAAGTTCAGGTCCAGTCAGAATGTCAACAAGCTGGATTCGGCATGAAATAATTAAACGCGAGTGAGGATTTCCCCTCCCTCATTAAGCAAGCCTGTTGTGCACGCAAAGTCAGGTGCGATCTCTCAATTATGCCATGCGAGAAAGGTCGTGCTCCTTGCCAGTGGAATTTTCACATGGTGAAACGACATGTTCAGCACAGCACAGCGCTCGCCTACACAGTTTTACATGAACAACACGTGGACAACAATAAACAGATCAACAAAGAAAACAGAACAGCAAGGCATCATCCTAATTCCCCATCCAACCTCACTGTCCGCTGCACCTTTCCTCATTTGTAGATAAATAATTTATCGTCCTTCAGTACAAGATATTGTTCACCTTTGCTTTTTTTCCCCTCATGCATATTCATTAAACCACCAAGAACTAGTTATTTTATATGATTTTTTTAAATCAGTGTTTCAGATTGTTCCTTGCTTGTTGGCGGGATTCATAGAGTGTCTTATTTTCTTGTCACAACACACATACATACACATGCACACGAACGCACACACACACATACAAACACACACAAACACACACACACAAACACACACACAAACACACTCACACACAAACACACACACAAAACACACACACACACACAAACACACACACACACATTCACACACACAAACACACACACACACACACACACACACAGAGGCACTAAATCCGCTCCCCTGTCTCATCTGCAAGAATTTTTTTTTAATTTTAAGAACAAAAACGAACAAAAGAGCGACCAGCAAAGAGAAACAAAGAAACGGGGAAGGGCAGACTCCAGGAATGGAAACAAGGCATGTCAAACACAGCTGTCCTCCTACACAACTACATATGCACAGTAACGAAACAAACACGACAAACAACAAACAAAAAACAAGACAAAACCAAACAAAATCCGAGACAGTGGCAGAACCAACTGCTCAAGGCACATGAAGAGATTCCATGCACCCATTGCTGCAATTGATGCCGCATACACTGTGTGGGCGAAGGGATAGCTCAGTGGTCAGAGCACTCGCTTTCCTCCAGCTAAGGTTAAGCAGCATCGAGCGTGGTTACCACTTGCATGGGTGATCGTTTGCGCGCCTTGGCTTCAGTACAGTCCCCCAGTTCACCCAGCTGTAAATAGGTACCTGCCCTCTTTAGGGTCAGGGAAGGTAAAGCAGCGAGGGAGGGGAGATGGGCGCCGCTGCCCTCAATATGCTGGCCCCTGGAGAAGCTGAGGTCTCTGATGCCTCGCTCCCCTACGACCACATAGCTTCTGGGACACCTTTACCTTTTACAGTGTGTCAGATAACAGCCTTTGGAAGGCAAGACCAATGTACACCCCCATCGTAGTCTAGCTACTCCTACTCTTCTTCTGTAGGTATACCTAGGGGCCTGTCAGTATAAACACCATCCCCACCTTCTGGGAATTCTGCGCTAAAAAAAAATCCTCTATTTCTATCCTTCTCTTTGTTTCAGCCTTGTTTCTGTTCTTTCTGTCACATCCCTCTTTTCTATGTTCCGCCCTCTTGGTCCATTCTACATCTCCTGCCCCATCTTTATGGCAGTGAGATTTTAAGATAACGATTCCCTCCCACGCCAGATTCAGATACGCTGGGCCTGACTTGTCAGGTGCTTTACGGCAGCGCAACGCATTTTCGCTGAAATGACAGACAACAATAGTTGCTGTCTGAGCGTTCTAGGATGAAGACGGGGGATGGGGTTGGGGGGTTGGGGGCGATTCTTTAGTGTCTGCGCTGGCAGAGGATTACAATCAGTGGGGTTTATAGAACCCTCTGTGTCTCGTTCACTCTCTTCTGTCTTTGTGTCTGTCTGTCTGTCTCTCTGCCTGTGTTTGTTTCTGTGTCTCTGTCTGTCTGTCTGTCTGTCTGTGTCTCTTTCTGTCTCTCTGCTTCTGTCTTTGTCATTGTCTCTGTCTCTCTGTCTGTCTGTCTGACTGTCTCTGTCTGTCTGTCTGCCTGTCTTTCTCAGCAGTTGTAGCATTGTATCATATTATTGTTTTGTTGTCAACAATCATTGAAAAAATCCACACCATATTTGTCACATTCCAGGGTACTCCTATGTGTCTTTTGAAAATAAAAATCAAGCATGATTAAAATATTTCATACATAACAAAACAACACAAGTAGTCATAAATATCGCTACATGAAATAGATAGATATATAGATAAAGAAATAGGTAGATAAATAGATAGACAGATATTTCAATTTATAACAAAACCAAAAAATCATAGTAGAAAACGAAAAAAAACACCTGTCATTGACGTCATGCCAGTTTTTCTTTCTAGTGAGATTGACAATCAAACCAGGACAATAAAGAGAGAAGGACAACAATTCTGTGACATCGATTTCAAAGAAATGAAGATGAACATAACACCTGAGTCACAAGGGAGACAAATCAGACCACACCTTTCATAACCGTGTCTTCTGATGGCTTTTTTGTGTCTCCTTTGAACTGAGAAAAAAAACAGCGACAAAGAGGTGAGCCAGTTCATTTCTGTATGTCAGGGTGAAGGACATGTTTTGTTACAAACGTTTGAATAGCAGGAAAACACAGAAAGAATGTCTTATTTTCGCTGCAATGCTTTTATCTTTAAACTGTAGTTGTGGGTTGTTTTTTTCTAAAGATGTGATCACGATTGCATGTTTGCTTGGCATAAACACGCGCATTAGCTCCACTTTTTCTTTTGCGTTTTTGTGCATTGCTGGTTGGTGTCTCTCTGTCTCTCCGTCTCTGTCTCAGTCTCTGTGTATGCGTGTGTTTGTGTTGGGAAGGGGGTGGATCATAGGCAACTTGCAACAGAGTGTCATTTATTTTCAAAACTGAAAATGCTATTTGGCTAGTCACCAAAGTTATGCAGTGATATGCATGAGTGTGAATCGTTGAAAAGAAAACTGCTGACGAAATACTGTTGACATTATTTTTAAGTAAGTAAAAAGAAACAATAAATTGAGAGAAAAAAAACAAATCAGCAACTACATTGCAAAACGTTTTAGTGAACATGAGCAAAGGGAAGCTACCATAAAAAATACCTGTCTAAGACAAACACAGAAACTAGAAACAGACGAAGACGCCTTAACTACCTGCCTTTAACCTCAGCACGTAAGTATACGCCACATCTACCTTTCGTCTCGTTTCATTTCTTTTTTTTTTATTAGGGGCGTTTTCAATCAGCCCACATTTTCCTTCAGGTTGAAGAGAAAGACAAGAAGCAATGATAATACGGAACAGAGCGGAGTGAAGTTAATCCATAGGAGATTGATGCTGTTGTTGTTGCTGTGGTTGCTGTTGTTGTTGTTGTTGTTGTTGTTGTTGTTGTTCTTCTTCTTCTTCTTCTTCTTCTTCTTCTTCTTCTTCTTCTTCTTCTTCTTCTTCTTCTTCTTTTTCTTCTTCTTCTTCTTCTTCTTCTTCTTGTTCTTCTTCTTGTTCTTCTGTTCTTCTTCTTCTTCTTCTTCTTCTTCTTCTTCTTCTTCTTCTCTTCTTCTTTTCTTCTTCTTTCTTCTTCTTCGCAATTCTTCTTCTTCTTCGCAATTCTTCTTCTTCTTCTCATTTTTCGCGCTCTTGCGTTGTTCTTCTAATACAAATAGTCTGCTGATCTGCTTTGAAAGAGTCAGAAAGTTACATATTTGATTTCCTGATTATTATCCATGATACTAGAAGTCACATCACGATAATCCTTTCACATAGCATTTGTATATCGTCGCAATTATGAAATCAACAATATGGTGACTATTCCACTACATTAGACCATCACATTATCTCAATAATCATATCAACCTAATGATCTATTTTTTCCTGCCTCATTGCACTGATGTGCCATAGTTACCCCATTTCATAGAATGACTTTCCGACAGCATCAGATCAACAATTGACATGGTCAACCATTTTACTCCTGAGTTAGGCTGGCTACCATACCCAGCAGTAAAAGCACATTCGCTTTCAAATGCAAATACAGTTGATTGTGGTGCCATTGATCAACACAGCA
>CM054134.1:99268027-99288027 GCA_028751875.1 Rapana venosa
AATCACGCAAAGAAGGATTTGGAATATATACAATGGCAAATCAAGAATATAAGTAGACCCATTAATATTGCTATTAGTTCTGCTGTAAATATCGAGTGATATTTACCAAAAATAGTATGATTTTTTCAATTTTTAACGCTGGTATAACAAAAGCAGAACCTTTTTTCTTGATTATCTAAACGTGATCCGTCTGTATAAATTTGTAAATGGTCAAAATACTTATGATGAATGTGGGATCGGACATCAGAAACCATTATATTCAAATAGTCATTCTTATTTACATTAGACACCTCTATGTCAAAGTGTGCTTTATTCATCTCCCATGATGGACAAGGTAAGATTGTTTCTCGTGTGTTCGCCCCCTTGTTATCAGGTGTGTGTGTGTGAGAGTTGTGTTTTGGCTGATGGGCAAGACCTTACCGCGCTGTCTAGCTGACAATTATGCATTTTCTCTGGCAGCGTTCTGAGATTTGCAGGTTCAAGTCCCAGGCTGTAGTTCTCTGAAGCCGGAGTGTACTGTATTGTTTTGTGTTGGTTGTGTTGTTTTGTTGTGTTGTTTTGTGCTGTTTTGTGTTGTATTGGTGTTGTATTGATTTGTATTATATTTTTTTTGATTTGTATTGCATTGATTTGTATTGCATTATATTATATTGTATTGTATCGTATTTGTTGTTTTTGTACTGTGTTGTATCACATTTTATTGCATTGCACTGTATTGTATTGTGTTGCGATGTATTGTATTATACTGTATTGCATTTTATTGCATTGCATTGTATTTGTATACCCCTTTAAGTCACGGCAGATTTACCTGCTTGAAATTCGGGCTGCTCCTCCCAGGGAGAGCGCGTCGCCACAAGAACAGCGCCACCCATTATTTTGTTTTCTTTCTTGATGATGTGTGTCTGTCCATTAGGCAAAGGAAAGTTATATAAACAGCCATACATGCATGCCTCTTATTCAGCTTATACTTAACGACGATGTCACAGTAGTGGCCAGATGTGATGAGGGAAATAAAGTAATGTTTTACCTGACCGTGAGACTGCTACGCTGGGGGAGGCTCAAAACAGCAGCAGCAACAACAGCAGCAGCAACATCAGCATCAACAACAGCAGCAGCAACAACAACAGGAACAACAGCAACAGCAGCAGCAGCAACAACAGCAGTAGCAACAACAACAGGAACAACAGCAGCAGAAACAACAACAAGTCAAGTCAAGTCAAAAGTTTATTTCCAGATGGTACATTGAATAAGCAATGCATTTGCTTTTTTTCATCAAGCCATCTATCTAAGAACAAATTTCTTAATGATTAGACTGAAATACTACATTATTGCATCCTTTTTCATTGAATTAAACCGGTAAAAAAGGAAAATCGATAACGTAATACATTGAAAATACAAATTACCACATAAACAAAAACACGCACAAAACATACTCATACAACCTGTGCGCGTGCGCGCTCACGTCCCAAAAACCACATTTGAAAAAAGAATGTTTTAAGAATTTTAAAAAAAGAAAAAACATAAAACGTTAGGACAACAAATTACTTCACCCACTGTTTCATCCATTCTTTCACAACAGTTAGCAACAACGACAGCAGCAACAACAATACAGCAGCAGCAGCAACAACTACCCGCAGCAGCAAATAACAACAACTACAGCACAGCAACAACTACAGCAGCAGTAACAACAGCAGTAACAAAAACAACAACAAAAAACAACAGCGGCACTACAACAACAACAACAAAAGAAAAAGCAAAAACCCAAAAACAACAATAACAACATCAAAAACAACAGCGGCACCAGCAGAAACAACAACAACAGAAAAAGCAAACCACCACCACCACCACCAACAACAACAACAGAAACAACAGCAACAATTACATTGGATTCCGCCCACATGCCTCATCATTCTGTCCAGACATCCAATGCCGCTCAACTATTTCTGTACTTCTGCCTCCAGCTATTTTCGGGGATTGATGTCGTCTTTGTAATTTAGTGATTATTTTTTTGGTTGTTTAAGTTATGATTTTTTTTGTTTTGGGGGGTGTTTTATGTTGGAGCTATTTTTTATGACAACTCTTGACGGCCTGGTAATGTATGAAAGTGTATTTCAAGTAAAAAATTGGAAAAAAAAGTAACCACGCGCAAAACTGCTAAGATGTTTTGAGCTATTCTTGTGCGTCGTTTTTTTTTTTTAAAAAGAAGGCCACTTTTGGCATTTTTGATCGGTTCACTTTTTATGTTGATTTGTTTCTTTTCTGGGGATTTTATGTTCAGTTTGGTTTTGTTTTAAATCTTTAGGTCTATGTTTCATTATATGTCTCTAAAATCCTTTCGAACGTTGTAGATTTTTCTATATATGCACAAGACTAAGGTCAGCTCTTACCATGACATGTCACGTGCTCTTGTTGAACAATTTGAACTTCTGTTCTAAAGTCAAACCCCAGCAGATGATGTTGCTTTCATTCTCAGCAGTCTGTCATCCACAGAGAGCTTTACAGATACTCTGCTATGTTCATCCCACAGTTGTCGATCTCAACCTCACCGAGCTCTAAACGCAACACTAAAACAGCCCAAGAGCATAGCGTGGTCCGCCTTAACTTCTCTCACTCATCTTTATTCACAAAGCAAACCAGGCATGCGTTCTCTTAGTCCAAAATTCAGTACATAGTTATCATCTATCTCTTATCAATGTTTGCTATCGATGTTATGGAACAGCCGTCTTTCGGTGTGTGTGTGTGGGGGGGGGGGGGGGGGGGGGGTGGACACGCTCTCGCAACAGATGATTTCTCGCATCTCTGACAACCTTCACATCAGATTGGGGGGGGGGGGGGGAGTGCTACAGTGCGCTGACCGTTTTAGTTGTTTACCACTGTGGTTGGCTCAAGCGTTGGTGCGAGAAACGGAAGAAAAGCTGGTGTTGATCTAGCTAGCTCTAATCTGTATTATTATTAGAGTTGAACAGATGGACTTGTATGAGCGTTGTTGTCTAACAAGGTGACCGTTCTGATAATATGGCCTGCGAGGTCGGCGGGGCTGTAAACAACAGGATTGGATCGAATCGGATTGGACTGGATCTTTGCGCGCGCGCGTGTATGTGTGTATGTGTGTGTGTGTGTCTCTCTGACTGTCGGTCTGTCTGTTTGTGTGAAATCGACTTACTTTACTTAAATACTGTTTGTTTATCATTTTGCGATGAACCCTTGCATGTTTATAGTTCCTAATGGTATTGATAACGTTGTTAGGTGTAGTGCTGTTAGGTTTATTCTCCTCTTGAATTCGTTTGTAACCCCCCCCCCCCCCCTTGCCCCAAAAGGGGTGAAAGGGGAATGAAATCTCGAATCTCGAATCTTGTGTATGTCTGTGTGTGTGCGTGCGTGCGTGCGTGTGTGTGTTTGAGATAAAGATGAGTGTTTTCAGCTTAATACTAAATGCCAAGCTCTCTCTCTCTCTCTCTCTCTCTCCTCTCTCTCTCTCTCTCTCTCTCTCTCTCTCTCTCTCTCTCTCTCTCTCTCTCTCTCTCTCTCCTCTCTCCCTCTTGATTATTAATGTTCAGGTCAGTTAGGGATTGTATTGTTAAATATACACTTATATATACACTATATACACTTTTAAAAAATCATGTTGTCGTTGTTGTAGTAGGGTTTTTCCCTTGTCTTGTTGATAGTCCCTACTCAGGGCAATGGCCGGATGAAAAAAAAGTATGTGTATGCTTATTCTGCTACCCTTGAAAAATGAAGATTCGTTCATTCGTTCATTCATTCATTCTCTCTCTCTCTCTCTCTCTCTCTCTCTCTCTCTCTCTCTCTCTCTCTCTCTCTCTCTCTCTCTCTCTCTCTCTCTCTCTCCTCCTCTCTCTCTCTCTCTCTCATCCACAAAAACATCAAAAATGATAACAAAATCGATAGGAACAGAATAAACCAAACTATATCCTGTCTTTAGTCAAAGAACAAATAAAGAACTACGCCACTCCAATATCTCTAACATAAAGAAAAAGAACAATCAGAACTTCATGGACAACAACAACAGCTATTCAGAGAGTGGTAAATAAGCAGCAGTCATGGACAGAAGAGTAGTAGAAATAGCGGTATCAACTCCGATACAATAATACTATAAAGACATACTTTGCTCTGATTATGGGAGTCATGGTATTTCCATTACCGTGGAGGTATTGGCCATAGAGAGGAGGAGGAGGAGAATAAGCGTAAACATGGCAATCGTAACCACACACAAAAGTGACAGGAGAAGAAGAATGCAAAGAACAGGAAAGAAGAAGAAGAAGAATTTATAGAAGAAAATGCAAAGAAGAAGAAGAATGCAAGGAAGAATTGCTAAGAAGAAGAATTGCGAAGAAAAAGAAGAATTGCGGAGAAAAAGAAGAAATGCAAAGAAGAAGGAAGAATGCAAAGAAGAAGAATTGCAAAAGAAGAGGAATTGCGAAGAAGAAGAAGAATTTTGCGATAAAGAAGACGAAGAATTGCGAAGAAGAGGAAGAAGAGAAGAATGCAAAAAAGGAGAAGAATGCGAGGAAGAATGTGAAGAAGAATGCGAAGAAGAATGCAAAGAAGAAGAAGAAGACGAATTTGAAGAATTTAAGGAAGAATGCGAAGAAGAAGAATTGCAAAGAAGAAAAAACTGCAAAGAAGAATGCAAAGAAGAAGAATTGCGAAGAATTGCAAAGAAGAAGAAGAAGAAGAAGAAGAAGAAGAAGAAAGAAGAAGAAAAAAAGAAGAAGAAGAACAAGAAGAACAAGAAGAACAAGAAGAACAGGAACAAGAACAAGAACAAGAAACAAGGGAATTTGAAATCAATAGTATGAAAATGTGGAGGGGAAGACAGGAACAATAGCTACACAAGAGTGTGAAACGTTCTTTTAAATGCAAATCTGAACTTTTAAATCAGTTATGCTATATTCTCTCTCTCTCTCTCTCTCTCTCTCTCTCTCTCTCTCTCTCTCTCTCTCTCTCTCTCTCTCTCTCTCTCTCTCTCTCTCTCTCTCTCTCTCTCTCTCTCTCTCTCTCTCCCTCTCTCTCCCTCTATTCTCTTCCCTCTATCTCTCTCCCCTCTCTCTCTCTGTCTCTCTGTCTCTGTCTTTGTTTGTCTGTCTTTGTCTCTGTTTGTATGTGTCTCTGTCTTTGTCTGTCTGTCTCTATGTCTGTTTTCTCCATCTCCGTCTATGTCTCCCTGTCTCTGTCCCTGTCTCTCTATCTTTGTATCTATGTCTCTGTCTCTGTCTGTGTCTTTTTCTTCCTTTCTGTCTGTCTCTCTTTCTATCTCTGTCTCTCTGCCCTCTCTGTCTGTCTGTTTCTGTCTTTGTACTGTTTCTGTCTCTCTGCCTATATGTCTCTCTTTCTGTCTCTCTCTGTCTCTGTCTGTCTGTCTCACCTCTCTCTCTCCCTCCTCTCTCTTCTCTCTCTCTCTCTCTTCTCTCTCTCCTCTCTTCTCTCTCTCTCTCTCTCTCTCTCTCTCTCTCTCTCTGTGCGGCAAGATGGCATCAAAACTATGTCTGCAATAAATACGACCCAGTGCCAGACACCCGGAGCACTGCAGGGGAGAGAATTAAAAGGCATCCACATAAAAAAAAATTATCTTCCCCAGGGATGTCTGCTCTTTCCTTGCCTGGTTGTAACCCCCCCTTGCGTTCTTCTTCTTTTTTTCTTTCTTTTTTCTTTTGCATTCTTTTCTTCTTTTTCTTCTTCTTCTTTTCTTCTTTTTTTTTTCTTCTTCTTCTTCTTCTTCTTCTTCGCAATTCTTTTTTTCCAATTCTTCGAAATTTTTCTCAATTCTTCGAAAATTTTCTTCTTTTGCTTTTTCTTTGCAGTCTTCTTCGCATTCTTTTCCATTCCCCTCTTTTCGATTCTTCACAATTCTTTTTCTTCTCCCTTTTCCCCAATTCTCTTCTTTTTCGCAAATTTTTTTTTTCTTTTTGCAATTTCCCAATTTTTTCAATTCTTTTTGCATTCTTTTCGCAGTTTTTGGCATTTTCTTCGCATTCTTCGATTCGTTTTGCAATTTTTCTTCTTCGCATTCTTCTTCTTCTTCTTCGCAATTCTTCTTCTTCTTTGAATTTTTCTGCTTTTGCATTCTTCTTCGCATTCTTCTTCGCATTCTTCTTTGCATTCTTCTTTGCATTCTTCTTTGCATTCTTCTTCGCATCCTTCTTGGCATTCTTCTTCGCATTCTTCTTTGCATTTTTCTTTGCATTCTCCTTTGCATTTTTCTTTGAATTCTTCTTTGCATTCTTATTTGCATTCTTCTTTGCATTTTTCTTTGCATTCTTCTTTGCATTCTTCTTTGCATTCTTCTTTGCATTCTTCTTTGTATTCTTCTTTGCATTCTTCTTTGAATTCTTCTTCGCATTCTTCTTGCATTCTTCTTTGCATTCTTTTTTGCATTCTTCTTTGCATTCCCTGCTTCCTCATCCATTGTGGTGCATCACACGTGGCCTGATTTTTATGTGTGTATGTGCGTGTGTGTACGTGTGTGTGCTCATGTCTGTGAATGTGTGTGTGTTGTGAGTGTGTGGTTGTGTGTGTGTGTGTTTGTGTGTGTGAGTGTGTCTGTATGTGTGTGTTTGTGTGTGTATGTGTATATGTGCGTGTGTGTTTTGTGTGTTGTGTGTGTGTGTGTGTGCGCGTGTGTGTATGTGTATGTGTTTGTGTGCGTCTGTGTTATTCTTTATTTTAATTCTATTCTTTTATTTCGAAGATAGTGGAATAAGCCCTCATGTGCAGTTTTGTTCATCCAGTCCCCGTGTGTTTGCAGTTTTTCTAATTTTGTCATCCGTTCCCATCAGCACACAATGGCCAACTCTTACGAAAAGCGGAATGGGTTTTAACGTGTGGGCAAGATGTTTTGCGTGTGTTCGCACACGGGACCTCAGTTTATAGCCTCATCCGAAGGACTTTTGGAGAGAGTAGAGTCGGCACTGATGTTAACTCCAGAAGAAAGATCCTCTCGAACGAGAATCGAACCCGGGTCAGCAGTGTGTGTGTGTGTGTGTAAGTGTGCATGTGTGTGCGTGTGTATGTATGCGCACACGCGCGCGCGTGTGTATACATTCATTCATTCATTACTCTAACCAGAGAAACAAACAAAATGACAAAAAACAACCCCCGAAAAAAGCAACAAACAAACAAATCCTCACAACAAACAACCACAAAAGCTAACTCTTCATCGAACCTCGGCACCAAAGAGAGAGCGAAGAAGAAGAAGAAGAAAAACAAGAGATTTATCCTGATGCTACTACTGAACAATACTTAGGATGAATGTGTTTCAGTATGTCAAAACCACCAAAACGGCACCCAGCGAGGACTACATCCCTTGAAACAAGAATAATAACAATAGACACAGTCAGTCTGAGGACGAAAGAGAAAGATATCTCAGAGAAAAGACATCACCACGTGTTTGGAGAGGCAACAAATGGCCAATTGCCCGCAGCCAAGCTATAAAGCCAGGAGTGCATAAGCCTCAAAGCCAGTTCACTAGCATGATGCTCTTTACAAAACCTTCCAAAAGCTTGTGGGCCGGCATTGCAGAGCGAAGCGATGGAGGGGGGCGGGGAGAAGGGGGGGAGGGGTGGAGGGAGTGGGGGCGGGGACCTGGGGAAGGGGGGGGGGGGCAGGGGCGGGGGGAGAAGGAGGAAGGAGATTAAGGGGTGAGGTGGGGGGGGTGGTGGGAGGAGGAGAAGGTATGGGTGACAAGGAAGATTTGTCACATTAGCAGAACTTAAAAACTGTTGCAGTGCTGTGCTTCGTGCGAGTGTATTTCGTGTGTGTAGGTGTGTGTGTTTGTGTGTGTGTGTTATGTGTGTGTGTGTGTGTGTGTGTGTGTGTGTGGTGTGGTTATGTGTGTGTGCGTGTTGTGTGTGTGTGTTATGTGTGTGTGTTGTGCTGTGCTGTGCTGTGCTGTGCTGCGCAAGCAAGGTAGTGTGTGTGTTCGTGTGCGTGCTTGCTCCCATGCAGCCTAGTTTGTGTTCAGGTTTTAATTCACTCACTGGTCTTTTGGCCCCGATAGAAAGAAGGCTGGATCTGCTTCTTGTTGTCTTCAGGTGAACTCTGGAGCTGCTGGCATCCCTGTGACTGCATTCTCTTGTGCTCCTCTCGCTGCTGGAAAGGGCTTGAGTCCTCGGGGCAAGATAGTTCCTCCCTCCGCCTCTTCACAAGGTACTTCTCTCTATTTCTTTATTGTGGCGTTGTTGTTGTTGTTGTTGTTGCTGTTGAAATTTTGTGTTGTTTGCACTCTGTGTATGTATGTGTATGGGCGGAGGGGGGGGGTGGGGGTGGGGGTATGTTTGTGTGTGTTGGGTGTGTGTGTGTGTGTGTGTGGCGGGTGTGTGCTATGGTGTGTGTGTGTGTGGAGGGGGGAGGAGTATGAGTGTGCTATGTGTGTGTGTGCGTGCGTGCGTGTGTGTGTATGTGTGTGTGTTGGCGGGGGTGGGGGGGGGGGGGTTAAAGACATTTTGTGCTGTGCTCTAAAACCAGTAGCATCCACACTATTTTGAGGAAGAAGTTTATAACAGTTACTTGTGAGTTCACAACATATCTCTTTGCTTTCAATAACATGTTCAATTTAAGTTCCACGAGAGAGATATTTTATGTATTTATTTATTTATTTATTCTTTTATATCAAGGACAAAGGAATAAGCACTTATGGGCTTTTTACATCTAGTCCCCGTCTGTATGCGGATTTGTGAATTCTATCATCTGTTCGCACCGGCACACATAGGCCTACTCTTACGAAAAGCGGAACAGGATTTAACGTGTGCGCAAGATGTTCTGAGTGCGTTCGCACACGGGACCTCGGTTTATAGTCTCATCCGATGGACTTTGGGGGAGAGTGGAGTGTGCACTGATGTTAACTCCAGAGGAAAATTTCCCCTTGAACGGGAATCGAACCCGGGTAGTCAGATTGCGAGCGCAATGTTCTAACCACTAGGCTATCCCGTCCCGAGAGAGAGAGAGAGAGAGAGAGAGAGACAGAGAGAGAGAGAGAGAGAGAGAGAGAGAGAGAGAGACAAGAGAGAGAGAAAGAGAGACAGATACACACACAGAAACAGAGAGACATACAGACACACAGACACCATACAGACAGAGACCATACAGACGCGTACACTCTGGAACACAAGAGACACACAGATACACAGACACATAAAAACATATACAATAGAGACAAAGAGACACACAGACCTACAAACATACTCACACTCACACCACACACACACACACACACGCACGCACACACGCACGCACGCACGCACGCACGCACGCACACACCACCACACACACACACACACACACACACACACACACACACACACACGAGAGTTGAACACGAAAACAGAGACACAGAGAGAAATACACACAGAGAGAATGGCAGACAGCGAAGCCCATCTGAAGGCAGGACCACACCGTCAGGGTTCCTTCAGGCCTGTGGCCCCCATCACAGAAAAGGCAGTGAGGGAGGCAGGGAGAGAGGCAGGGAGGCAGGGAGGCAGAGACAAAGAGGCAGGCCCCACAAATCCATTTAACACACAAACACAGCAGCTCCCAAGCGAGATGACGCTCGCTTTGAACAGCAAATAACATTTCACCTCTCTGTCACTGTCTCAGTGTGTCTGCCTATCTGTCTGTCTCTGTCTGTTTGTCTGTCTGTTTGTCTGTCTGTCAGTCAGTCTGTCTATCTCTGTCTGTTTCTCTGTATGTCTCTGTCTCTGTATCTTTCACACACATATATACACGCGCGTGACCACACACACACGTGTATGTTTGTGTGTGTGTGTGTGTGTGTGTGTGTGTGTGCGTGCGCGCGCGCTTAAGCGCTTGTGTGTGCAGACCTACCACCTTCCATCCACACACTCGGTGTGCATGTGTGCGTGGGGGAGAAGGAGACAGACAGACAGACAGAAACAGACACACACACACACACACACACACACTGCTTGATGCAATAAAGCAATTGCATTGCTTATTCAATGTACCATCTGGAAATACAGATTGACTTGAGTTGACTTGACACATCTACAAACTGAACCCCCCCCCCCCCCCCCCCCCCTTAGAAAAAGAGACAAACAGCCACACAGACAGACAGACAGAGACAGGCAAAGACAAGAAGGGCTTGAGGGCTCATCCACGAATGCGCCTGTGTGTCATCAGAGAAAATAAAGCTGGCCTGTGGGTGTGCGTGCATGTTGTATGACTGTATGACCTTGGCAAAGGAAGGATAATCAAACATGTGATTTCCCTCTTTTCGCAGCCTCGACACCCACACCCTCCACCCCTCCCCACTAACCCCCACCCCCACCTCCACCCACTGAGACCCCGCTTCTCTTACCCTCTCTCCTCTCCCATACTACCCAGCCACCCCCCTGCCTCTTAAATTCCCACCCTGTCCTGTCTCTTCCATTGGCTACGTATAATACTACAGAGATCAAAGTGGCTTGCCTGTCAGACGAAGTGTGTGGCCCTGTTATAATAATTAGAGTACTAACAGGCTGTGGTCGTGGTGTGTGTGTGTGTGTGTGTGTGTGTGTGTGTGTGTGTGTGTGAGTGAGAGAGAGAGAGGGGGGGGGGGGGGTGACAGGTTCTAAGGAGCTTAATGATGAGTTTGTCATAGGAGATATGTTGCTAAAGCGTGTGATAGACATGGTGGAGGTGGTGGTGGTGGTGGTGGGAAGGGGGGGGAGGGTACCTGCATTGTCCACACGTTGTTCTTGATGCAGCTGAAAGAGTAATTAATTAATGAGTTAATTAATAAGATAGTGAGCTCAGGTTGTCTTACCCGTTTTTGTTTTGTTCAGTTTTGTGTTATGTTTTATTATATTGTACTGTATAGTTGTTGTAGTATGAATATTGTAGTTGTACTGTATACGGTAACGTGTTGTATAGTTTTGTACTATAATTATTGTATTGTACTGTACTGTATCGTGTTGTATGGTATTGCAGTATTGTATTGCAATTATTGTAGTACACTGTACAGTATCGTGTGATATAGTAATGTACTGTAATTATTGTGTTGTGGAGTACAGTATAATAATGTACTAATATTGTAATCATGTATAATGTATATAATGTACTATAATTATTGTGTTGTGGAGTACAGTATTGTGTTGTGGAGTACAGTATTGTGTTTGTTTAGTATTGTACTGTAATTATTGTAGTATACTGTGCGATATCCTGTGGTACCGTGCAGTATTGTGTTGTGTTGGTTTCATTCTATTGTATTTCTACACTACACTACACTACACTACACTACACTACACTACACTACACTACACTACACTTCACTACGCTACAGCACATTACACTACACTACACTACACTACACTTCACTACACTACACTACACTACACTACACTACACTGACTACATACACTACACTACACTACACTGCACTACACTTCACTACGCTACGCTACACTACAATACACTACACTACACTACATGCACTACACTTCACTACACTACACTACACTACACTACACTACACTACACTACACTACACTGCACTACACTTCACTACGCTACAGCACATTACACTACACTACATCACACCACACCACTCAACACCACACCACATCACACCCCACCACTCCACCCCACTGCACTCACTCCACTCCAATTCGACACAATACAACACAATCCAACACAATACAAAAACATGACAACACACAGTACTCCACACGAAATCTACAGACCGAAACATAACAACAGCGAGCTAAGCCTTCAACTCTGATTGCAGTAGCCCTCCTAGACAGTCAAGCAAACCGATCCTACAATCGATCATCTTCGTCTTGCTGTTTCAACATCCGCGTGGTCAGCTTCCCATCTCCTCCCCCCCCCCCCCCCCCCCCCCCACCCACCCCCCCCCCCCACACAACTCAACCATCGTATCCCCTCCCTCTCCTACCCCCCCCCCCCCCACCAATCATTCCCCCCCTCCCCACCCCCATCCCCTCTCCCTTAGTTTCAGCCTTCTTCTCAGAAAGCTTTGTGGGGGGGTTTTCACGGAGGTGTTGAGTTGAGTTACTTGTACCGGAGGGCTTTTCATGTGGGTTTTTTTGCAAGGGCTAGTGGGTTTCTAATCCACCTAGTTACTTTCTAGTTTCTCGTGTTCTTAGACATGTGTATGCCAACGTCTAGGGTTACCTTCTTCCGACGACGTAGGCTTTTATTTTCAAGTGTTATGTTGGGTGGTTGTGGGGGGGGGGGGGGGGAGGGGGTCCTTCCTCCTCCTCTTCTCCCCTTCCCCTGTAGGTATCTTTGCTTATTAGTGGTGATGTGATTGGAACCCGGGTGGCAGATGGGGGTTGGAGGATGGGGGGGGGGAATGGGGTGTGCGGAGTGGCTATGTTTCTTTGTCTGTGTCTTATGTGGCTTCCTGTCTCTGTCTTTCTCTTTTCTGTGTCTTTTTTTGTCATTTCCTTTACTCTCTCTCTTCTCTCTCTCTCTTCTCTCTCTCTCTCTCTCTCTCTCTCCTCTCTCCTCTCTCTCTCTCTTCTCTCTTGCTTTCTCTCTCTCTCTCACCATGCGAATTATTACAGCTGATTCAATACGTATCTTGTGAAACCACTGCTGTTGTCTGATGTCCCCTGCCCACTCCTTTAGATGTATTGTGGCCTCAAGCCGACGTAATATTTAAACTATTTTCAGTGCTCTCTCCTCTCTCTCTCTCTCTCTCTCTCTCTTCTCTCTCTCTCTCTCTCTCCTCTCTCTCTCTTCTCTCTCTCTATCTTCAACTCTATCTTCTATCCTCCTCCTCTCTCTCTATTCTCCCTCTCTATTCTCCTCTCTCTCTCCCTCCCCCTCCCCTCCCCCCCTCTCTCTCTCTCTCTCTCTCTCTCTCCTCCTCTCTCTCCTCTCTCCTCTCCTCTCTCTCTCCCCCTCTCTCCCCCCTCTCTCCTCTCTCTCTCTCTCTCCCCTCTCTCTCTCTCTCCCTCTCTCTTCTCTCTCTTTCCCTCCCTCCCTCCCCCCTTCTCTCTCTCGTTCTGTTTTATCGGATTGAGGATTCCTAGGGTCTCAGAGTGAAAGTTCACCATAGATTTCATTTCAAGATAGGTCTCTTGTGGCAATCCATTCTACCACCTGGGCTGGCAGGTTGCCTCGTGGTGCCATAAACTGTTCATCCTATCCGAAAGGCTACCACCCAGCCCATTACTTAGGGTCTTGTGAAATCCACACAATCGATGTGTGTGTGCTTGCGTGCGCGCGCGCGGCGCGTGTGTGTGTGTGCTGTGTGTTGTGTTGTGTGTGTGTGTGTGTGCCCTGTTGTGTGAGTGTGTGTGTGTGCCTGTGTGTTTTTATTTATTTATTTATTCTTTTATATCGAGGATAATGGAATAAGCACTCATGTGCTTTTTTACCCCCTGTCCCCGTGTGTATGCAGTTTTGTTAATTTTGTCATCTGTTCCCACCGGCACACAACGGCTTACTCTTACGAAAAGCGTAACAGGATTTTAACGTGTGCGCAAGATGTTCTGCGTGCGTTCGCACACGGGGCCTGGGTTTATAGTCTCATCCGAAGGACTTTTGGGGAGTGTGGAGTCTGCACTGATGTTAACTCCAGAGTGTTTGTGTGAGTGAGTGTGTGTGTGTGTCTGTGTGTAAGTGTGTGTGTGTGTGTGTGTGTGTGTGCGTGTGTGTGTGGAAGGGGTAGAGTCTATGCTTAATGACCTTATTTATTTCTCCCAAATACCCCTTTCCTTTTTTTTATTTCATCCCCACCCTCATTTTATTTAGAGGGCATTTCAGCAAGAGAAATGGGGTGACAGTAGCTTTGGTGGTACTGATGGTAGATATGATGGTCGTGATGATGATGATGATGATGATGATGATGACGACGATGATGATGACGATGGTGGTGGTGGTGGTGGATGATGATGATGGTGATGATGATGATGATAATGATGATATTGGCTATGCTAGTGGCGATAGGGATGATAGTAGTGTTGTTGCTGGTGTTGATGATGATGATGATGATGATGATGATATTGGCTATGTTACTGGCGTTAGGGATGATAGTAGTGTTTGCTGTGTGATGGAGGTGACGATGGTGGTGGTGATGATAGTGATGGTAGTGATGGTGGTGGTGGTGGTGATGATAGTGATGGGGGTCTGGTTGTGAAGGTCACGGTGGTAGCTGCGGTGATGTTGGTATAGTGGTGGTGGTTGTGGCAGTGGGTGGTGGTGGTGGTGGTGTTGGTAGTGATTTCCGTTGTGTTGGTGAAGGTTGTTGGGGTTGTGGTGATGAGGACGTTGGCAGTGGTGTTGGCAGTAAGGGTGTGGTGGTGATAGTGAGGGAGGTAGTGGTGGTGGTGTTGGTGTTGGTGGTGGTGGTGGTGGTGGTGGTGATAATGGTGGTGAGGGTGGTGATGGTGGTGGTAGTGGTGGTGATGGTGGTGGTGATAATGGTGGTGGTGTTGATGGTGGTGGTGATGATGGTGATGGTGGTGGTGATGGTGGTGATGGTGGTGGTGGTGGTGATGGAGGTAGTGGTGGTGATGATGGTGATGATGATGGTGGTGGTGATGGTGGTGGTGATGATGGTGGTGGTAATGGTGATGATGGTAGTGGTGGTGGTGGTGGTGGTGGCGGTGTCATTAGCCTTGCGGGTGAGGATGTCTACTGGTCACCTTATCTATCTGTAATCAGCGGCCTTCCGTTCACAGCCTCTCTGACTCTGGCTGCTACAGGTAAGGGCACTCCCCTCTCTGCTGCTTGCCTCCCACCACCCTACTACTCCCTCTGCCTGTCTGTCTCTGCCCTCCCCACCACCTATACCTCCCTCTCCTGTCTGTCTCTGCCTCCCACAAACCTTACCTCCTCTCTCTGTCTGTCTGTCTCTGAAACTCCTCTTCTCTGTCTCTACCGTGCCCACCCACCCTACCTCCCTCTCTCTCTGTCTGTCTCTGCCCTCTCCACCCCTCTCTATGTCTTTCTCTGCCCTCCCCACCCACCCTACCTCCCTCTCTCTCTGTCTGCTCTGCCCTCCCACTTACCCTACCTCCCTCTCTCTGTCTGTCTCTGCCCTCCTCACCTACCCTACCTCCCTCTCTCTCTGTCTGTCTGTATCTACCCCCCACCCACCCTACCTCTCCCTCTCTCTGTGTCTTCCTCTGCCCTCCCCACCCACCCTACCTCCCTCTCTCTCTCTCTCTCTCTGTTTCTGACCTCCCCACCCACCCTACCTCCCTCTCTCTCTCTCTCTGTTTCTGACCTCCCCACCCACCCTACCTCCCTCTCTCTGCCTCCAAGTACAGCATGATGATGATGACGACGATGGCGACAACGACGACGATGATGATGATGATGATGGTGATGATGATGATCATGATGGCGACGACGACGACGACGATGATGATGGCGACGACGACATGATGATGATGATGACTGACGATGACGATGAAGACAACAACGTCGGTTATAGAGATGACAGCGGTGGTGATGATGGTGATGGTGATGGTGATGATGGTGACTACCCAAAATGACAACAACGACGATGACAAAGTTGACGAAACGCAGTTGTTGTTAGTGTTGTTGTTGCTGTTATTAATGTTGTTGTAGCTATTTGTTATGGTTGTTGTTGTTGTTGTTGTTAAGTTGTTGTTGTTGTTGTTGTTGTTGTTTTGTTTTGCTTCTTCTTCTTCTTCTTCTTCGTTCTTTTCTTCTTCTTCTTCTTTTCTTCTTGTTCGCAATTCTTGCTTGTTCTTCTTGTTCTTCTTGTTCTTCTTGTTCTTCTTCTTGTTCTTCTTCTTGTTCTTTCTTGTTCTTCTTTTCTTCTTGTTCTTCTTCTTCTTCTTCTTGTCCTTTTCTTCTTCTTCTTCTTCTTCTTCTTCTTCCACTTTTCTTCTTCTTTCTTCTTCTTCTTCTTCTTTCTTCTTCTTCTTCTTCTTCTTCTTCTTCTTCTTCTTCTTCTTCTTCTTCTTCTTTCTTCTTCTTCTTCTTCTTCTTCTTCTTCTTCTTCTTCTTCTTCTCTTCTTCTTCGAAACTCTTCTTCTTAGCAATTCTTCTTCTTCTTCTCCTTCTTCTTCTTCTTTTTCTTTTTCTTCTTTGTTTTCTTCGCAATTTTTCTTCGCAGTTCTACAGTAGTAGCATTACTAGTTTAATTTAGAACATCGTCGGCAAGTATCATTATTATCAGAATAACCTTAGATTAATTTGTACTGTACATATCCATTGCTATGTGCTTGACACACCCATAAAATATCCCCAGCAGTCTATCACTGCATCAATCCACTCTCTGCTGCTTGGAAGCACATAAAGCAAAACAATACTTTTGAAAAAGTAACCATGTCTACTCGTAAAAATCCCCCCAACCTTTTTAATGTCAAATAAATCAAAACAGAACAGTAATAAACCACTCCCTGTAACTAACGCTGGTCTCATGATTATTTGTCAAAGACAAAGTTTTATTTTCAGAAGGTACATTGAATAAGCAGTGCATTTGTTTTTTTGTCATCAAGCCATCTATCTAAAGAATGAAAAAGAGAGGAAAAATGTATATGCAGACATAGAATTAATAAACTAATCAATGATAAACCATACAAATCAAACAAGAGAAGACAATAATATAAGCATACATGGAATTAAAAACAAAACAAAAATCCCTAAAGAATATTAAACCATACAATTCAAATAAATTTTTAAAATCCCCTGAAAATATTGATATCCACCATACTACAAACAAACAAGCAACAAAGAAAAACCGAAACAAACAAAAAGAACAAAACAAAATAAAAAAGACACACCAACTACTCCCTCCCCCCCCCTACCTCACACACATACACACAAAAACCTTCTTGTGTGTGTGTGTGTGTGTGTGTGTGTGTGTGTGTGTGTGTGTGTGTGTGTGTGTGTGTGTGTGTGTGTGTGTTCGGAAACCCCATCGTCATCTCATTCTTAAGGATGCATTCTCGGAAAAGTGAAATATTGCATTTTCAGGAACTAGACTCGTATTCTATATCATATTTGACAAATAAACTATCATAATCAAAACGATGGAGCGCCAGTAAATGAGAGAAAGTAGATATGGTGCAGACAGCTTCTTTCAATATGGAAAAATTTATGAACATAAGGTCAGTTTAATACAACGCACCCCATCTCTCCAACCCCCCCACCCCCCACCCGCCGGGGAAAAAAATTGCGAAGAATTGATTTTTTTAAAAACTGAAAACACATATCTTAGAGAAAGCGATATTTTCTAAACCATTTCAGAGTTCAGAGAGTTTTCTCTCTCTCTCTCTCTCTCTCTCTCTCTCTCTCTCTCTCTCTCTCTCTCTCTTCTCTCTCTCTCTCTCTCTTCTCTCTCTCTCTCTCTCTCTCTCTCTCTCTCTCTCTCTCTCTCTCTCTCTCTCTCTTCTCTCTCTCTCTCTCTCCCGCTCTCGCTCTGACTCACTCTCAGTATCTAAAGTACTCGAAACATCGATTTTCCATCACAAAGATGACAACAAAACCAAGGATAGAAAAAAGTCTGGATTTCACAAACCATCAACTCTTAATCCCTAACAGATCTGAGTCCGTGTCTCAACACACACACACACACACACACACACACACACACACACACACACACACACACACATACACACACACACACACACACACACACACACACACACACACACACACAACACACACACACATACACATAACACACACACACACACACACACACACACACACACACACACACACACACCACACACACACCACACACACGTTATTGGTTTTTTTGTTTGATTTGTATAGTTTACCATAGATTAGGTTTTTTATTCTATGTCTGCATATACATTATCTTTGTTTTCTCGCTTTTTTTTTCTTTCTTTAGATAGATGGCTTGATGAAAAAAAAGCAAATGCACTGCTTAATCAATGTACCATCTGAAAATAAAAGTTTGACTTTGACTTTGACACACACACACATACACACACACACACAGCGCGCGCGCACATACACACAAACACACGTATGCGTGCGTGCGCGCGCGAGAGAGAGAGCGCACTTGCCCGACAAAGAAAGGGGGAGATTGAGGCGGACGGACAAACAGACTGAAAGACAGACAAACAAATAGATAGACAGACCAGTCGATATGCGAGAAGACAGAAAGGCAGGAACAGAGAGAGAGAGAGAGGAGAGAGAGAGAGAGAAGAGAGAGAGAGAGAGAGAGAGAGAGAGAGACAGACAGACAGAGAGACAGACAGACAGACAGACAGACAGAGACAGAGAAAGACAGAGAGAGAGAGACAGAGTCAGGGAGTTTGTGTGTGTAGCTCTGTCTGTCTATAATTACCTGTCTGTGGGTGTGTGTCTGTGCCTGTGTGGTTGTCTATAATTATGTTTGTTTTACTTTAAAGTACACGCATAAAAAGCACAGCAGACATAAAAAAGTTAGTATAATACAAAAGCGAGTTGTTAGCTGATCTGACCCTCCCCCCCTCTCTGTCTCTCTCTCGCTCTCTGTCTCTCTCTATTTTCTCTCTCTCTGTCTCTCTCTGTCTCTCTCTGTCTCTCTCTGTCTCTCTCTGTCTCTCTCTCGCTCTCTCTCTCTCTTCATACGTTACCTGCCTAAGATATTGGTTTAGATTATTAGAAATGAATACAGAACGATTACCATATAAGGCCTATCAAATGTTACTACACTTAGACAGTATTGGGAAGCAGTGCTGGGTATCAAAAATAAGAGAAATATTATGTATGACTGGTTTTAATATTGTTTGGTTACAGCAAGGTATTGGGAACGTGAAAACATTTCTGCATATTTTTAAACAGAGGATTGTGGATATGTTTATTCAGGAATGGACAGGTACTCTCAGAGAACGTGACAGATATGAACCTTACACGTCATTCAAGACCGTTTTTGAAAGAGAGCCATACATTCTAGATATTGATGTATATTGTTTCCGTGTTGCCATTTCTCATGTTCGATTTAATGTTCTCCCCCTACATAACAATGTACATCGCTATAAGGATTCTAATCATGAAAAAGCTTGTCCATTTTGTAAAAATCATATTGAAAATGAACAGCACTTTTTGTTTGCCTGTCCTATGTATGATGACTTAAGACTTAAATTTCTAAAGGAATCGAAAGGACTTCCTCTGCACGGTTTGCTAAGAGCCACAAACCCTATTCACACACATAATTTATCAAAGTATGTGTTCCATGCAATCAACAGACGGAAGAAAATACTTTAAACATTGAGCTTATCATGATCTGCACTTCTATGTGGGTGTGCTTACCTACTGATTGGGGGCATCCATTTTTCTGTCATTTTTATGCAAAATCAGCAAACACCTCGAATAGAAAATTGCAGGGCTAATGTGATTGTGTAGTATTGGTTTTCACATCAATATCTGTGTGTGATAACTACTCAATACTAGCTATAAAATGTACTTTACACATGTTTTCTCATAGTCTAGTAGATGTATGTGGTTTGATATGATTTTAAAGTATAGTGTGTGTGTGTGTGTGTGTGTGTGTGTGTGTGTGTTTTGTTGTTTTTGTTTCTCAATTTTCTTTATTTGAACAAAAGCTTGGTGCTCCAGTATGCAGCAAACTGCAGGAAATAGTATGCATTATAGAATATTAACAGTTTTGCGTTCAAGACTAAAACAAAATGACAAAGAAAGACAAAACTATTTGGAAATTTTTGTGTTAAAAATATATAAACAGAAGAAAAGTACAATTACTTAAGTGTGAGATCTAAGTCTATTATCAAAGAATGAAAACAAAAAAACCTTTCATTGTAATAGAAGTAACCATAACGTATGGAACAATGTTCTCATTTTTGTATGTACAGTAATCTTGTTTCGATAAAACTACCCAAGCAAACTTAAGAAAAATGATTTTAATCTGCACCTCAGAAGTGTTGCCATATACTGAAAAACGCATGAATATGTATTCAATGTTGACCACTGTGTGTTATGTACTGCGTTATATCGTGATGCTTTCCCAAATCAACCTTGCATTGTATTGTGGCCCAAGGCCGATGTGCAATTAAAACTAT
>CM054134.1:99293027-99295527 GCA_028751875.1 Rapana venosa
TAAAACTGATATATCTGTCTCTCCAGATTGGTCTGTTTTTGTGGGGATTTTTGTTTGGTTTTTTTCCTGTTTCTCAGCTACATCTCTGAGGTTCACCAATAATTATATTTTGCATAATGTGATTGTTTATGGCTACCGTGAAGGTAGGCACATTCCAACTTCGGGGCTTTGTGGGGGTATGTTTGTTTTCCCATAACCCACTAAACACTGACATGAATTACAAGATCTTTAATATGTGTATTTGATCTTATGTATGCGTATATGCATGAAGGAAATTAAGGGACTGGCATGTCTGCACTTGAAGTTGACCTTGGATATAGCAACCCCCCACCCCCACCCCCTATCTATCTATTATCTATCTATCTATCTATCTGTCCCATAGTCTGACGACCGTGGGGGCACCCTCAAAGACTCAACAACCAGTTCCCTCCATTCCTCTCTCTGTTCTGCCTTTCTCAGGGTTTTGTTGAGTTCTAGGCCTGTCCATTCGCTGATGTTATCCTCCCAGCTCTTCCTTGGTCTGCCTCTTCTTCTTCCTCCTTGGACAGTGCCTTGCAAAACTGTCTTTGCAAGTCCTTTGGATCTTGTGACACGCCCATACCATTTAACTTTACGCTTTTTCACGATCGTTAATAGGTTCTCATAGGGTGCAATGGTTTGCTGGATTCTGTTATGCACGCTTTCGTTGCTTATGTGGTCTTTGTAGGAGATGCCAAGGAGTCTCCGAAAGCATCTCATCTCCACCGCCTGTACTCTTCTCTCAAAATCTGCAGTCAGGGTCCATGATTCACAGGCATACAGAAATATGGATATGACAAGGAGCGCATTAGTCTGATCTTGGAGGTAAGTGAGATATTTTTATCTCTCCAGATGGTGTTTAGTTTTGACAAAGCTGTTATTGTCTGTGCAGTCCTGCATACTACTTCTGGCTTGGATCCCTGGTCTGATACAATGGCTCCCAGGTACTTGAAGCTTTGAACTGTTTCCAGCTTCTGGTCATTAACCCTGATATCAGTGCTAATGCCGTTGGTGTTATTAGTCATCAGTTTGGTCTTCTCTGCACTGATTTACATGCCGTATGTTTTGGAGGCCTTATTCAAGTGTTCTGTTAGGCTGGCAAGCTCTTTTTCTGATCCTGTTATTCCATCAATGTCATCTGCGAAGCGGAGGTTTGTGATCGTTCTGCCACCAATGCTGACTGATCCTTCATGATGTTCCAGTGCATCAGCCATGATTCTCTCAAGGAAGATGTTGAAAAGAGTGGGTGAGAGTAGACAGCCCTGCCTTACTCCAACTGTTGTTCGAAACCATTCTCCAATGTTGTTGTTGTAGTACACTGCACTGGTGGCCTCGCTGTACAGCTGTTTGATGACTCTGATCAGGTTTGCATTGATGCTGTACAAATTCATGGTTGCCCACAAAGCTGCATGCCACACCCTGTCAAATGCCTTCTTAAAATCGATAAATACGTGGTAAAGGTCTTGTTGATGTTGAAGGTACCGCTCACATAGTATTCTGAGGTTGAATATCTGTTGTGTTGTGCTGCGCCCTGCTCTGAAACCTGCTTGTTCCTCAGCAATGATGGTCTCTGCTTGTGGCTTCAGTCTATTCAATATTATCTGCAGCATGACCTTGCTTGGTGGCATATGAGGCTGATTGTGCGGTAATTATGGCATTGTTGTAGATTTCCTATCTTGGGGAGGGTGATGATGAGTGACTGTGTCCATGGTGTTGGCCATTTTCCTGTCTGCCAGATCTTGTTGCAGATTCTTAGTAGGGCGCTGATCATGGCTTCCCCTCCAGCTTGGACCAACTCAGCTGGAATGTTGTCAGCCCCTGCTGACTTCCCCTTTTTCAGCGATCTGACTGCTGTTTCCACTTCATCTCAGAGGATAGGGTGACTGTCTGTGTCTTTGCTTTCGGGTACATTAAGGACTTCTGGATCTCCTGCGGTTCTATAGTTATACAGGTCGGAGCAGTATTCTGTCCATCTGTTCAGAATATCCTGGTCGTCAGTGAGACACTTCCCATTTTTGTCTTGGATTGTTAAACTTTTTCCCTGTTTTGTGCTAGTCAGGTCTTTCACCAGCTGATATGCTTTCTTGCTATTGTTTTTCTTGATGTTCTCTTCAATGTCTTGGCACTGTTCACCGATCCATTTCTCTTTTGCCTCCGTCATGGACTTCCTGATTCTTTTGTTGACTGCCCTATATTGTTCTGCTCTTTCTTTTGTTTCATTTTTATTTTTCTTCAACTCTCTATGCTTGTCGCATAGTTGTAGAATGTTAGGTGTAACCCATGGTTTTTTGACTGGTCGGTGTTTGCCAAGAAGCTCGCTTGCTGTTTCAGTCACTGCTGTATTGAAACTATTCGTCAGTGTATCTATGTCTGAGTCTATCACAGTGAGTGCTGCAAACTTTCCACCTATCCTTGCTTGAAAAATTTCTAATACCTCTGGGTCCTTCAGCTTCTCGAGGTCAAATTTGATCCTGATGTTGTT
>CM054134.1:99305527-99313027 GCA_028751875.1 Rapana venosa
GAAGAGTAGGCCAGTGTTTGCCGGTGGGAACGGATAACACAGCATTGACAAAACTGCATACACACGGGGACTGAATAGAAAAAGAACCCACATGATGAGTGTTTATTCCATTATTCTCGAAATAAAAGAGAAAAAAATAATAATAGGCCAATCCCCCCATGTTAACCGGCCCAGCGTTACTTGTGGTTGCCAGTCCCACAAAGACTGACTGAATAAATGAATGATTGAATCAATGAATGAACGAACGAACGAACGAACGAACGAACGAACGAATGAATGGATGAACGGCCAAACAGCAGCGCAGGTATCAGTGCACGAAGTCATTATTGACCTGATCTCAGCTGGCACCGCTGTCCTGTTGTCTGTTGTGTGCTGCTTTGTGTTGTTCTTCTCTTGCTGCTGCTGCTGCTGCTGCCGCAGGCTGCTGCTGTCTATGCCTTTAGGCTGTGCCGGCAGCTTGGGTGAATGAGTAAAGAGTGTGTATATGTGTGTGCTTGTGTGTGTGGAGAGGGGGGGGGGAAGGGAGAGGTGTGTGTGTGTGTGTGGGGGGGGGGGGGGGGGGGTGGACGGTGTGGGGGGGGGGGGGTGGACGGTGGGGGTGTGGGGGGGGGGGGGGTCTGTGTGTCTGTGCGCATGAGACAGAGAAAGGAGAGAGAGAGAGCAACTGAGACCGGGGTAGAGGGGGTTGTCCCCAAAAGAGGACGATACAAGAGACAAAGAGAGAAGGAGATAGAGGTAGGGACAGAAAAAAGAAAGACAGACAGATAGACAGACAGAGAGAGAGACAGACAGACAGACAGAGACAGACCCACAGACATACAGACAGAGACAGACACACAGACATACAGATAGAGACACACGAACAGAGGCACACAGAGAAGGAAACAGAGCGACAGAGACAAACAGGGATAAAAGAGCAGACAGACAAATAGACAGTGAGCAACAGACTGGAGGCGAGGGAGGGAGGGAGGGAGGGAGATAGGGAAGGTGTATAATGTTATTATATAGGCGATGCTATTTTTGCTGCTTAGCCCTGTTGTTGTTTACCACTGTCTGTCCACATCCACACCACAGCAATACAGACATACAGACATACATACAGACATACATACATACACTACTACAACATATGAGAGCATGATGATGATAGGGGAGGTACATATTACAAACCACGGTCGCGTTAGGCCTTTCCATGCAAACACACGCTTGGTGAGGGTGGCCCAACGCACAAGAACAAGACACTCGCGGACGCGCGCAGGGACACACAACACACACAAACACACACACACAACACAACAACACACAACACACAACCACACAACACAGAAAAGAGAGAAAGAGGGAGAGAGAAATAGAGGTGAATGGAGAGAGATGGAGAGAGAGAGAGAAGGGGGATTTTAATTAATAATTTAATTTTTTTAATGTTATCTTTTACTATGAGGAGAGAGGGGGGAGGGAGAAAGAGAGAGGGAAGGTGTAAGGGGTGGTAGGAACGCAGATAGTGACTAGAAACACATGATATTATGTCAGAGTCTCGAAAAGAGCAGAGAGAGAGAGAGAAGACAGAGACAGAGAGACAGAAGACATACATAGAACATAAAAGCAACAAAACATACAGACACAATGTCTCAGTAGCCTCACATGCAAAGAACCGGCAATGAGAACAAAACACGGAACAAAACCAGGCACACAAAAAAAAGAAGAGAAGAAGAGAAAGAGAGAGAGAAGAGGGAGAGATAGAGAAGGAGGAGAGGAGAGAAGATGATAGGAGAGAAGAGAGGGATTATAATTTATTGAGTAAATTAAAGTTGAATTTATATCGAAGAGAGATGAGGGAGGAAGAGAGAGAGGAGGAGAGAGAGTATAGGAGATAAAGACGGTTGGGATAGATAGAAGAAAACGAAGAAGAGAGGTCAGAAAACAGAGTAAAGCAGAGGATGATAGAGAGATGAGTAGAAAGAGAGATAGAGAGAGAAGAGAGAGAGAGAGAGGAGAAGAAGGGAGAGAAGAGAGGCCAGAAAAGAGCAGACGGACAGAAGAACAGACAAGAAGACAGACAGAACGAAACAACAGGACCAAGAGAGAGGGAGAGGACAGAAAAAGAGAGAGAAAACGAGAAAGAGAGGTAGAGAGAGAGACAGGTAGAAAAGAGATAGATAGAAGAGAAACAGAACATGAAATGAGAGAGAGGAGAGAAAGAAGAGAAGCAGAGACCAAGAGAGACAGAGAGAGGAAGAGGAGAGAGAGAGGGGGAAGGAGAGAGAAAAGAGAGAAAACTATAACACAGACATACCATAAAGAACTGACAGAAAAAAGACAGAGACAAAGAGAGACCAGAAGACAGAGACAGAAGAACACGAGAGACCAACGAAGGACAGAGACAGACAGAGAGACAGACAGAGACAGACAGAAAGACAGACAGACAGACAGACAAGACAAAGAAATGAATTTCTTTAAGTTGTCTATGTTTGTTTGGTTCAGGTCATGTTGTGGCTTTATTTTGATTTTCCCTGGGGCAGGGGAGTGGGGGTGGTGTGGCTGTGGTTTTTTTTTGGGGGGGGGGGGGGCAGGGGGGGGGGGGGGGGACTTTTGTTTATCGGATTTTGTTTTGTGTTTACGGTGATTATCGAATTTTGTTTATGAATTGCCTTGTTTTGATGCTTGTGGAAGTAGATGTTTTCGTTGATTTGTTGTTTTCTTCTGTCTGCTGCTGTTGCTTGTCTGTTTCTTTTTTGTTTAGGTTTTGTTGTTTGGGATGTTAAGGGAACATAGCTTTATTTTGTTGCTTTTCTTCATTAAAATTGGTTTGTTGGTTTGGCTGGTTGTTTGTTGGTGAGTGGGCTGGTTGGAGGGTTTGGTTGACTTGTTGGGCCTGGCTTGGTTGGGTGGTTGGTTTGTTGTTTGGTTGGTGGGTTGGGTGGTTGGTTGGTTGGCTGGCTGGTTGATTGACTGACTGACTGACTGGTTGGTTGGTTGGTTGGATGGCTGGCTGGCTGGTTGGTTGTCTGGATGATAAGAGCATGTCTTTGTGTTTTGTTCTTGTCTACGTTTTTCCATCTTCGATCTGGCTAAAGCATCATGTTCGTTTTCGTTCTTATCCTTTGATTTTATCATCATAGTCCTCGTCGTTTATTTATTCATTTATTTATTTATTTATTTAATAATTCTTTTATATCGAGGATAATGGAATAATCACTCGTTATCAGTAGTACCAGGAGCAGCAAGCAACAACAGAAGCATCATTAGTATCAGGATCATCTCCTGCATAGTCGTCGTCGTCGTCATCGTCATCATCGTCATCGTGATCCCTATCACAGGATAGCCTGGTGGTTAGAGTGGTGTATTCGTGATCTGTTGACTCGGGGTTCGATTCTTGTTCAAGAGGATTTTTCTTCTGGAGTTAACGTCAGTGCCGACTCCACTCTCCCCAAAATTCCTTCGATTGAGACTATAAACCGAGGTCCCGTGTGCGAACGCGCTAAGAACATCTTGCGCACACGTTAAAACCCGTTCCGCTTTTCGGAAGAGTAGGCCATTGTGTGCTGGTCGGAACGAATGACAAAATTTACAAAACTACATATACACGGGGACTGGATGAAAAAAGCACATGAGTGCTTATCCCATTATCCTCTAAATAAGAGAATAAAATCAATCAATCAATTTCTCATCATCACCATGAACATTATCTCATTCATCAAATCCCATAGCCGACTCTGAAGTAAGGGTTGCGTACTTATTTACATGACTGAAACTGACCCTAGCCAAAAGCTTTGGCAATGAGCAATGTAAGCAAGTGCCAACCTTTCACTTGAAATGTTGTCATAATGCTTTGAAATCGATTGTGAGGATGATCCTCTTTCATGGGAAACCCCTGGAATAACAGCTTGGATACTCTATTCAAAAGCACACACACAAAATATCCCGTGAAGTCAAAGTATGGTTGCCTACATGGCGAGATGATTGAGAGGAGTTATACACGCAAAACTTCTCATCCAGTGTACCCTTCAACTCTCCCAGTGATTCCCGGTGACAGTGCTTGCTATGGGTGATCCCTAAGATACTTCATCCTGCGAACGAACAATAACAACAGTATAAACAATAACAACGCCAGTAAAAACAAAAACAACAATATTGATAATTTGACCACACTTACAGGAGTAGATAATGTAGTAACGCGGCAAGATGGGAGAGATATCAATAATGAATGATCTCTCTTTCCTGCCGTCCCGTCTACCCCCCCCCCCCCCCTTCCCCACCACTCCATCCCCTCACCTTCCATGCCCACCTACTGTTAGTGATGTTGCTCAGAGGAATAAGTGCCAAATTGTATGATTTCCAAATTCAAAACAAGAGCCAAGCTTCAGATATTATGATAACGAATTCTAGAGAAAAAGTAGTATATGAATGCCTAAATTTGATCAAAGACGTACTACAATGTACAACAACAGCTTCTCTCTCTCTCTCTCTCTCTCTCTCTCTCTCTCTCTCTCTCTCTCTCCTCTCTCTCTCTCTCTCTCTCTCTCTCTCTCTCATCACACCACACACACACACACACACACACACACACACACACACCACACACACACACACACACACACACACACTCACACAGAATCATTAATTTTCAGCGATTAAATTAATGCGCCACAATCTGATCAATTTTGTAGCAGATATCAGATAGCACCAATTAATGATATAATTGAAGACTTTATAGTGGAAGTTCACGCAGATAGAATAATTCCTTTAATCCATTGCGTATTCGGGTTTAAAACGAACACAGTGTGATGTCTTTTCCCTACAGTTTTGTTGTTTGCTTTTGTTTTGTGCTTTTGTACATGTGATGAACAAATCATGTCGAAACTAAAGGCATTATGCCACCTCATTAGTAATTTTTATTACAAGGATTAATTTTTTGGAAAGGAGATGAAAAATGTAAATATTTTTTTCATGATTGGAAAAATATTATATCCGTGTAAACATATTGCTTTTGTACAAAAACTGAGATGAAATAATGTCCATGATTATGAGATGTGAATGTTGAATTATTTTCAATTACCAAAATGATTATGGACAACACATTCAGCATATGTATCTTTTTTCTGTGGAAATTAATCAAACAAAATGCAACAAAATTGGCATCAATTTTAAGGAATGACATGTATAAAAAAAAACAACCACACAAATGGATTCAAAAGACATTTTGCATATGAAAAGAAACGGTTACATTTTTTTTTGAATCAACCTCAATCCATTTTCAAGCTTGTGCCGCTCTATCTATTCATCTATTTATCTGTCTGTCTATCTATGTTATCTCACACACACACACCACACACACACACACACACACACACACACACACACACACACACACCACACACATACCACACTCACACACACAACACAACTACCACAACAACCCTTAGAGTTGTGTTAATCTAATGAACCAATATTGCTGTCATAGAAAACTGAGCCTTCTGTTCTGAGGCCTATCCTAATCTATGAAGGATAACATGCCGCCTACACAAGTCAATCATTATATGGGCCGAGTTCTTGAAGGTGAACTGATTGTGTAAGAGATTACCACACATATCTTCCGCTTCTTTATCGCAATTCTTCTTGTTCTTCTTGTTCTTCTTGTTCTTTTCTTTTCTTTTCTTCTTCTTCTTCTTCTTCTTCTTCTTCTTCTTCTTCTTTCTTCTTCTTCTTCTTCTTCTTCTTCTTCTTAAGAGATTACCACAATGTCTTCCGCTTCTTTATCGCAATTCTTCTTAAATATGCTTCTTCTTCGCAATTCTTTTTCTTCACAATTCTTCTTCATTGCAACTTTCTTCTACTTTGGAAAGACTCGCGATGTTCTTGCTTAAATGCTTTTTGTGCTGATATGATTTTCAAGTGTATCAGTCATGATGCATTGCAGAAATATACTGAAAGATGTGAGAGATAGAAAGTAGCCCTGACGAACTGCAACCAAAGTAAAGATCTTCACTCGGGCAGCTTTATTTGTGACCACAATACCAGCTTCTTTGGAAAAAAAAGAGTCACTTGATAGCTGTTGCCTGCTAGTGTTGAATTTCTTTACTGTGATCTATATAATGCCTTTCGCTAGACTCTGTCAAAAGCCTTCCTGAAGTCAATAAAAGCATTGCGGAATTGCTTTTGTGATGCCGGAGTTATTTTTCGCAGAGGAGACACAGAGTGAAGATCTGCTCAATGGTGCCTTTGTTACCTTTGTGGAATCCAGGCTGTTCTTTAGCAATGATGGCACCATCCATACAGTCTTAAGAGGCTGTATGACCAGTGGCTTTTCCACTCATGGAATTCCACTTTACAGCTTAGTCTTTAGTGATCGACTATGACTCTCTGACTAGGAGGCTTGACTCGCACAGTCCTTATGTGCTGCAGCCCTGAGGGCTAGCTGGCCTTTGGAGAACGTCTCCAACGCTGACTGTCTTATGCCCACTTGGCCTAGAGAGTGGGGATGTTCTGAGGGCAAGGCATCTCCACTATAATCAAATTTCTGCCCAATTTCCGAAACAGCAGCTGCCTCCTCTGCTGTTTTAGAGGTCATCGTCGAACACGACGGACAAACATACATACTACCCATACATGAAACATTATTGTATAATTTATATTTGCTAAAAGGACTTTTGAAAACGTGTCACGTAGTCATTTTTTTATGTTTTTACATCAGCTTAACTTTGTTATTGTTTCTGTTGGTAATTGTAAAATGTGCACTTTTCACAAGAGCCAACCTCTCTCTCTCTCTCTCTCTCTCTTCTCTCTCTCTCTCTCTCTCTCTCTCTCTCTCTCTCTCTCTCTTTTGTCTGAGTTGTTTCATTTTCTGGCTTACACTAATGCGCTCTTGTCTGGTGGAAATTTAGAAAAACCATTGTGGATCTTTGACGATTCAGGTGAAAGATGCTAACTGAACTAGTTCCGAAAGGGATGCTGATCTCAGCACGGCAGAAAATGACAGTCACTCACACATCACACACACATCCACCACACACTCTCTCTCCTCTCTCTCTCTCTCTCTCTCTCTCTCTCTCTCTTCGTCTTCTCTCTCTCTCTCTCTCTCTCTCCTCTCTCTCTCTCTCTCTCTCTCTCTCCTCTCTCTTCTCTTCGTCTGAGTTGCTTCATTGTCAGATTTCCAGTAATGCGTTCTTGTCTGCAGCAGATAAAAAAAAACCATTCCAGATTTTCGAAGAATTATGACAAAGATGTCTCCTGAACAATTTGAACAGTTTGCTGAAAAAAGATGCTGGCGTAAGCATTCCAAGAAATGAGTCTTTCTGTCTCTGTCTCTGTCTGTCTGCCTGTCTGACTGTCTCTCTCTCTCTCTCTCTCCCCACTTTCTCTCTCTCTTTTCTTTTCTTTCCATATACTATGGTACTGTATATACGTTATGTTGATTCCCCTCCTTCCCCCAAACTCCATGTATTGTGGCCTAAAGCCAATGTACATATTAAACACGTTCAGAGAGTTCTCTCTCTCTCTCTC
>CM054134.1:99318027-99333027 GCA_028751875.1 Rapana venosa
CTAAAAAGCTTTGTCAGTTTTTGAAGTAAGAAAAATGTCAGAGGACCGCGGGGAGTGGAGGAAGCTGGTTACAAAATCGTCATTGGTGCCCCCACGGTCCATGGGACTAGGGGATAGGTGAGGGTAAAGGTGTCAGAGCCTACATTGAAATGTTATCGCGTTTTGAAATGTTATGTTAATTCTTGACGAGCTTTAGCATAACAACACGCTTTCTCCATTTAAGGGAGTAAAACAAAGAATCCTCTGAGGTCGAAGTTTGGCTGCCTATGATAGCAAGGCTACTTGAAAACAACTATACATCCAAATTCTCATCTCATCTATTCCAGTGTGTCATTAAGGTCTCGGTATCATTCGCAAGTGTGGTAATTGGGACAAAGGGTACATTCTGGGATGACTCATTGGGTGATTAAGCTTGGGAACGCCCGATGACAGCAACTAGAAACCAGACTACAAAATAAAATGGCCTGACATTTTAATTCATCGTTTTTTGAGAGAAAAAAAACCACAACAACAAAAAACATTGAGGGCACTTATGGATGTGAATATGAGTTTGTGTTTCATGCTCTGAAACAGCAAATACAAACTAATGTCATTCACAATTAAACATTTGGCCATTGATGAATATTCAGTTATTCTAAACATGACTTGCTCCCCTAGGTTTTCATTAATTTGCTGATTTCATTATCTGAAGGGTTTGTTCTTTTTTAAATTTGAGAATCTTTGTGTCTGTCTGTCTATCTGTCTCTGTCTCTCTGCCTCTGTCTCTGCCTCTGTCTGTCTCTCTGTCTGTCTGTTTTCCTGTCTTTCTGTCTGTCTCTCGCTCTCAGTAGCGTGCGTTGGTTGCCTGCCAGCAGCTCACTCTTTCTAGCTGCAGGTCAGTTTTCTTTTTCTTTGAATTCCTGTGTTTTGCTGCGCTCTGCTGTTTGAAAAGGTCAGTTGAAGGACTCCAACACCTCTCCATGTTTTAGAAGGCATAACTGAATTCAGCTTGGCAAGAATTGACACTGTCTCCTTTTTAAAGTGGATGGTAGAGGAGATAAGCAGCGTCGAGCGTGGTTACCAGTTGGATGGGTGACCGTTTGAGAGCCTTGGCTTCAGTACAGTTCCCCCAGTTCACCCAGCTGTAAATGGGTACCTGCCCTCTTTAGGATCAGGGAAGGTAAAGCAGCGAGGGAGAGGAGATGGGCGCCGCCCTCAATATGCTGGCCCTAGAGAAGTGAGGTCTCTGACGCCTCGCTCCCCTACGACCTTATAGGTTATGGGACTCCTTTACCCTTCCTTTAGAGGAGATAGGACTGTTGTGGTGTTGAGACTTCCAGCTGTAATCTTGTCACCCCATTTCACAGTGCTTCATAGCCGAGGAAGTGTCCATCTCAAGTGAAGAAGGACAGACAGAGAGCTGAAGTACACAGGAGGAAAAAGCAAGTGAACAGGCTCAGACTCCTTGTTCAGACTTATTTTTTCCACCCCGCCCAGTTTGTGCTATGCTACTGACCACAACGATGAAGGCCAGATTACAACATATCATTATCTGTAAATAACACTCCCTCTGTCCACACCTATAATGAAAACAAACAAGTTGATATGATACAACACGAATGCCATAGACAATGAGAAATGCATACAGTCGTGATTAGTCCTTCAGTGAAGAAGCACATGGAAATGAACGGATGTTAATTATGGTGAGGTGAATGGGATAAACGATTATGCCTGTACTGTGACGATACAAATACGTTGACACAGTATGATTGTAAAGAGGAAGACAAGCATGCAGAAAATGATGGAACTGATTTAGGGTGTGCTGAGTATGCTGAGCATATGAATGACACTGGCGAAAAGTCAGGAACATAAGCTATTTTAGAAGATATTGATGAGTGTATAAAGAAAATAACACAGAAAGTAGACAACTGTCACTTCACGCTACTGGGTCCCATTGCTTATTATACATCACAACAGCTGCGCAAAGAGGAAATCCTCACACAGATGTATAGTGACAGATTTAATTGTGGTGGATTTGTCCAACATGAACATTGGTTTGTGTGCACATATGAGCATGTGTATATGATCAGTTACTGGGACGATATTGGTACAGCACATTATCCATATTTTTAGATTTGCGCCATAAGCTTGATATGGATTCCTTGCCATGTGGATCATTTGGGTTGTGTTTCCGATTGTACTGATTTTCACTCGAAATGTGTGTTGCGTGCCCACGCCTCTCCCCACTGTCCTTTTGGAAATAGTTATCACATCAAGCCATTTAACCATTGTCATTGTCATGTGTTTCTCTCAGGCTGTTTTTCTGTCTCTTTCTCTCTTTATCTTTCTAGCTAGCGAGCTAGGTAACTAGCTAGTCATTTGTGAGTGAGTGTGTGTGTGTGTGTGTGCATGTGTGCGTGCGTGCGTGCGTGTTTGTGATATAAAATTTCAAGCGTTATGTTTCTTCTCTTTCTACTAGCAATTTCTAAACACATAAGTACGCCAATAACAGCATCACATTTATATTCCAATAGAAATTTTGGGCAAAAAAGCCCCGATTGCCTACACAAAAATGCCACTGTGGGTGTCTCTCGAAACTCTAGCGGAAAAGGAAAACTAAAACAACCTCACCCACAACCCCCTAAAAGAAAGCAACAACAAACAAACCCCAAAACCAAAGAAAACAAAACACAGAAAAAAATATTTTTAACATTGATTGAATTAGATCTATTTTCTCTTTTTTTTTTAAAAAAACACTTGACCGTCCTAAAAGCGGCCTGTATCATTGTTGATAAATACTAAAGGCACACCAGGCCAAAAGAAAGAAGAGAAGCGCGAAGAAAGCAACACACGCCCACACACCCCACACAACAGTGTCAACACACTGCCTCTGGAGACCCTTACAATACAACAGACCAATATTCATGGGAGAGAAAAACGTGTCATCTTCATACCACCATGAATATGGATAAGGTACGGACGATCTCGTAGTTCGCACTCTTACACATACGCCTACGCACATACGCACCAGCCAACAGTTTGAATGCGAAACATATACATAGATATGTGTGGGCGCTTGTGCATACACATATGCAAGTATGCTGGCAGGTACACACACACACACACACACAGAGATGATGGAAGTCAATGTAAAAGCAAAGGACGCCCCAAAAACTGAGGTATTCAAATTATGGAGAGAAAAAGAGAGAGAGAGAGAGATAAAAAACAAGAAACCCCTGTTCATATGCTAGCACAGAAAGGGAACATACATCACAGCTTTCAATGATAGTTAATAACGCCCCATGCAATATGACCGGCAAAGAAATATTTATCGTGGCCCAATTTATAGGAGTTGTGCGTTTTCCTGGTTTCTGATTTCCTTCCTTGTGTTTTGTTGGGTATGGTTTCACAGTGTTTTAGGGGTGGGCTAGCTGTGCAGTTTAGAGGGTCGTTTGTTTGTTGTTGTTGTTGTCCTTGTTGCTTCTTTCTTCTTCTTTTTTTGGGGGTGGGAGGTGTCATTTGATTTGTGTTGTTGTTGTTTTCTCTGTACTTTTTTGGTTGTTGTAAAGATTGATTTTTTTTTAAAAGTCCTGTAAATAGACCAGCAAAATACCTGTCTGCGGTTCCACACACACACACACACACGCGCGCGCGCGCGTGAGAGTGCAGCCATGCATGAGTCTATCTTCATTAACATACACGATTAGACAGGTGATCAACTGAAATATCTGCACCACAAAAATACAGTTTTCGAAGAGAACACACTGCACTGTTGAGAACAGAAATATTCTCACCTCTACCGTCAGCGAACTCATCAATGGGGTTCAAACCCACATACATCCCTGAAGTCGGAATGCAGCTACCTTCGTGACAGGTAAAAGAACTGTCGCATACGCAAAATCTCACCATTGGTGAACCTCGGAGATCAAACCAAGGATCGGATGAGGAACAAATACCAATGCAAGTTTGAAACAATTCCTTTCAGATCAACCAGCCCGAGTCTTTGTTTCTTTGACATCCGATATTCATCGTCCTTTCCTTATACATAGAACTATAAGACGCACCGAGCTTTCAATCACAGCAAAACTCCATCTGTGACAGGCCGTTCATTTTGTTCTGGCCACACGGACACTGCAGGTGCTCGTGTCTCTCAGCCCTCGTTGACGTCACAGTGTATTTATTACAGGACCTGTAAGGTGTAGCCCGCGTCTGTAATGGGAAGCTCCATTGATTTCTGCTCTATTTGCCGCCATCGCCTGTAAACTCAGACCACACTTTCCGGAATCGAGTTGTCTCAGATTCTCTAGCCGTTTCCTGATGAAGGGTGAGTTTGGTGGGTTTTGTTCCCAACTTAATACAGATTCATCCGTCCACCGGTGAAATCAAATGACGTTTGTGTCATCAAATAATGACGTGCGTGTATGTATGTATGTATGTGTGTGTGTGTGTGTGTGTGTGTGTGTGTGTGTGTGTGTGTGTGTGTGTGTATGTGTGTATGTGTGTGTGTGTGTGTTCTGTCATTTGATGGGTATGAGTTTATACCATTAAGTATAAACGGTGTTATTTTCGTCAAGTATGTTCAGGTAAGAACAATCATATTACCGAGAAAAGTATAGGCATTCTATTGCACATTCATCCGACTAAAGGGTGTACAAAATCATAATTTGGCAGATTACTCATGGAGAACGTTTATGTCTGAGTTATCACCACACAATAACAAATTAAAGAATCAAACTGATTCTAGGATCGCGCGCGCGCGTGTGTGTATGTGTGTGTGTGTATGTGTGTGTGTGTGTGTGTTCTGTCATTTGATGGGTTTTGGCCTCGGGTGAAACGGTTAAAGGCTGAAACTTTACCCCAGATCCTATTTTTGTAACTTACATTAAACCAAACACACCAATCTGTTCCCGTCTACTCTCCTGTACTGCAGGTGTCAGTGTCTCCCTGTGTGACTGACGTCACAACATAGCGTTACGAAAGGAAGCAGAAACATTACGCCTTCATGTCATGTGAAACAAAAAAAAGATGTACTGTGTTTTAGTGTTGTCGTCGTCGCCAATTGCTCCGAATGTGTCTCATATTCTATGTATATTCCTATCCTAGTGGTGGTCATAGTTTCAGTAGTGCCTTTATTGCCGTAGGGGGGGATTGCTGACGGTGTCTGGCCTGTCATCGGGTTGGAGGCTGGGGTTTCTATTCTCCCAAGAAGCGGTAGAATCTCCGGTATCTCTCTTTCATGGGGGAGGACTGAGAGGTAGAGGAATTCAGGGGAGATGAGGGGTAGAAGGTGGGAGGATGGAAGAGATCCATACCTTGGTTTCTGACCACATGGCCTACATAATACTAAGATATTTTCAATGATTAAGATTACAAGTTTTCTTGTTAGTTCAAGCTTGTGTAGTATGCTTTCATTTGTTTTTCCTGTGTGTTCAGGGGATATTGATCAGCTTTCTAAAAGAAAAAACTCATCTCAGTTTCTTTGATTCTTTGGTTATCATCTTGCGTTTAAGATTTGGAGTCATACAGCATGACGAACCATACTAAGCATTTTATATCTTTTTTTCAGCTGGTCAGCTGATATGGCTAGATATTTCCATTCATATACTGATTAAACTAGCAACGGAAAACCAAGGCATATATTGGTCAACTGAAGCTGCCAGTGTCAACAAAAGGAAACGTTTTCTGGCGTCAGCGTCTTCTTGTCATTTTCGATGAGCATCAACATAGTCATGAAGACTTTCTAGCAATCTAGAATAAAGAAGCGAGTGTTGAAAACATAACTATGGTGCTAATGAATGTATAAATGACTGAATGACTGACTGAAGGAATGAAGGAAGGAAGGAAGGAAGGAATACATGAATGAACGAACGAATGAAGAAAGGAAGGGCGGAAGGAAGAACGGAATGAAGGAAGGATGGAAGAAAGGAATGAGGGAAGAAATGTTGAATAATTATCCTGTATCGCAATGAGCTTTTGAACATTTACAGCATTTTAAAACACTATTGTCGCATTTTGTTTGAAGCCACCCTTGAACCACAGCCATCTATCAACATCCCCACAACGGGGCATTTGGTATGTCGCGAGAACAGAAGCAGGGCTGTTGGAAAATCAAAATTTTATTTAGTGACAACAAAGTCCATATGATGAAAACATTCATGACAAGCGGAGCCACAAACACTGACAACATTTGCATGCATTTGGAGTGCTGGCTTGATTGAATGAGCTCAGTTACGTTTGCCTGAAGTGGCTAATGTTCTCCATGAAAATAACAGAAAAACCAGTCACAACTGTCATCACGTCACTGTTTCTTTCGAGGTCAAGTGTGTGTGTGTGTGTGTGTGTGTGTGTGTGTGTGTGTGTGTGTGTGTGTGTGTGTGTGTGTGTGTGTGTGTGTGTTGTTTTCTTGCTGTGTTTCTTTTTATCTATTAGTCTGTCTGTTTGTATGTCTGTCTATCTGTCTGTATGTCTATTTCATAGTCTTTCTGTCCCTATGTGTTTCCATATATCTCTGTCTCACTCTTTCTTACTCTTTCTCCATCCCCATCCCTCTGTCGCTCTTCTGTCCCTCCCCTCTCTATTCCACTCTCTCCCTCTCTCTCTCTCTCTCTCTCTCTCTCTCTCTCTCTCTCTCTCTCTCTCTCTCTCTCTCTCTCTCTCTCTCTGGATGTTGTTCTTTTCATGAATATTTGTATATATTTACCTGAATCTCTGCCTGTATATCTCTATCTGTCTCAATATAGATAGATAGATCGATAGCGGGGTAGATAGATAAATAGATAGATAAATAAATAGATAGATAGATAGCGGGATAGATAGATAGATAGATAGATAGATAGATAAATAAATAGATACATAGATAGATACTCAGATGTGTATATGGATGACATACATACATACATACATGCACACATATACATACATACACACATACACATATACACATGTAAATCCATACGTAAATCCATACACGCATGCATACACAGACTTACAGACTTACAGACAGAAACTGAGACTACTCTAAAGATGAGACAAGTGGCCAAGTACAGCAACGAATCGTCCTATTTTTCGATAATCGGAATAATGATATTCACTCTCACACTCCTGCCAGCTCTTCTACATCCCCTCTGGCCCTCCAGGGTCCCATTAGGCCCTGTCCGGCAGACACACAGTGTGGATGGGCAGGGTGATAGCATTTCGCAGCTCTTCTGAATGTTCACCTCACGGCCCAAATTTTGACTATGCGCAATATTTCTAACGAAGTACATTCGTGTATGTACGAGTATATCTGTTTGCGAAGGATTGGTTTGTCTTTCGGGTGATCCTTTCTTTCCCCTTGAGTTTGTGGGTTATTTTGTGAAAAGATGACAACTATCGCTGTTGCCTCTTTCACATAAAAGACCTATCTACTAACAAAGTGTAGAGAAAAGGTCTTGAGAGAAAAGCAGAGGGAGAGAGAGACAATGACAATGACAAATTCTTTTATTTCGAGGATAGTGAATAAGCACTCATGTGCTTTTTTACATCCAGTCACCGCCCTTAGGGATATATATGATAATGAAATAAAATAAAGCCCATAGCAATACACTTACACAGTATACAGAAAAAAATTCTACACAAAAATACCCACAAAAATCACCGAAGAGAGAGAAAAAAAAGTAGCAACAAGTAAGAAAGAAAGCAAAACAGAAAACACAGAAACAACCGAAAAAATAGCAAGAAACCAAGAGCAAAACAACAACAACAAGGGGAGAGGGGACAACCGAATAGTCCCCCCTCCAAAAAACAACCCCCAAACCCAAACCAAGACAGAACCAAACAAAGCAAAACCTCCATAATATAAAAGAGGAAAAATACACATAAATAGTATCATTTTGGCTAACAGAAAGAAACGTCAAAAAATTATTTGTGCTTTTATGGGAAGCAAGAGCAATAGTAAACTACGTGAAACAAATATTGTATAAGCAATTTGCATCCCCATGCACAAACACACACACACACACACACACACACACACACACACACACACACACACACACACAACACACACACACACACACACAACACAATCACACACACGTACCCACATACACGCGCGCGCGCGCACGCACTCACACCATGCATCAATGCCAACATCAAATCTGTATGAATATCATGTATAGTCATAAAAAGGACATCTGCACTTTGGAATTAGAGAGAGAGATGCACACTTGCAACACTTGCGCATGTGCACTACGCGCACGCACACACTTACTCACAGAGGCACGTGCACGCGCGCGCGCGCACACACACACGCACACATGTACGCATGCGCACACACACAAAATCAGACAAATAGAAAGTTAAGAGATATTGTATTTTATTTGGATAGATAGATAGATAGATAGATAGATAGATAGATAGATAGATAGATAGATAGATAGATAGATAGATAGATAGATAGATAGATAGGACAGACAGACAGATAGACAGACAGACAGGCAGGCAGACAGATATAGATATAGATGTATAGAGACTGGAAAATTGAAATATAAATGGTAAACAATATCAAACTACTAATACGAGAAAAGGAACCAAAGCAAATAAGTCAGGCCACTACTCTCTTGAAAATGACCAGAATATACTTTGCCATCTACATAGAACAAATAAAATGAAGTAAACGGAAAGGAATCCTTAGTGGCCAAACCTCTCCAAATTCTGAAATGACAGTTAGCAAGATCTGCGGAAATGCTGCTGATGGAGAAAACTACTTCTGGATCCTCCGTTCACATCCAGATCCACCGTTCACATCCACATCCACCGTTCACATCCACATCCACCGTTCACATCCACATCCACCGTTCACATCCAGATCCACTGTTTACATCCACATCCACCGTTCACATCCACATCCACCGTTCACATCCACATCCTCCGTTCACATCCAGATCCACCGTTCACATCCACATCCACCGTTCACATCCACATCCACCGTTCACATCCACATCCACCGTTCACATCCACATCCACCGTTCACATCCACATCCACCGTTCACATCCACCGTTCACATCCACATCCACATCCACCGTTCACATCCACCGTTCACATCCACATCCACCGTTCACATCCACATCCACCGTTCACATCCACATCCACCGTTCACATCAACGTCCACCGTTCACATCCACATCCACCGTTCACATCCACATCCACCGTTCACATCCACATCCACCGTTCACACCCACATCCACCGTTCACATCCGCATCCACCGTTCACATCCACATCCACCGTTCACATCAACGTCCACCGTTCACATCCACATCCACCGTTCACACCCACATCCACCGTTCACATCCGCATCCACCGTTCACATCCACATCCACATCCACCGTTCACATCCACCGTTCACATCCACATCCACCGTTCACATCCACATCCACCGTTCACAATCCACATCCACCGTTCCACATCCCAAAGTCCACCGTTCACATCCACATCCACCGTTCACATCCACATCCACCGTTTACATCCACATCCACCGTTCACACCCACATCCACCGTTCACATCCGCATCCACCGTTCACATCCACATCCACCGTTCACATCAACGTCCACCGTTCACATCCACATCCACCGTTCACACCCACATCCACCGTTCACATCCACATCCACCGTTCACACCCACATCCACCGTTCACATCCACGTCCACCGTTCACATCCACATCCACCGTTCACATCAACGTCCACCGTTCACATCCACATCCACCGTTCACATCCACATCCACCGTTCACATCCACATCCACCGTTCACACCCACATCCACCGTTCACATCCACATCCACCGTTCACATCCACATCCACCGTTCACACCCACATCCACCGTTCACATCCATTGTCCCTTTGGCCTGGTATCTTGAGGTTTTCCTTGGAGCTATCATCTCGTTCCATTCTGTCTATTCTTTCTTTCTTTCTTTCTTTCTTTCTCTGTACATTATTTCCTTCCATTTCGTGTACCTTTTTGCTTGTTTCTTTCTTTCTTCCTTTTTTTCAATTTCCGTAGCTTTTTGTGTGTTTGTTTGCTTGTTTGTTCATTAGTAGGTTTTTATATTACAGTGGTTTGTTGTTTTGTGTGGATGCTTGTGTACTTGGTTGTTTGTTGTTGTTTGTTCATTTGCGTGCTTCCTCGTTTTTGCTTAATTGATCAAAAAAAGCAAATGCACTGCTTATTCAATGTACCATCTGAAAATAAAACTTTGACTTTGACTTTGACTTAATTGTTCCTTCTCTCTTTCCTTCCTGTCTTTCTTTCTTTCTGTCTTTCTTTCTTTCTTTCTTTCTTTCCTATCTTCCTTTCTATCTTTCTTTCTTTCCTTTTTTTCTTTCTTTGTTTGCTTGTTGAATGGTTCTTTGGAAAGTAGGTTGATTAGTTTGTTGGTCAGTCGGTCACTCTGTTGGATTGGTTGGTCGGTTGGTTGGCTGTTGCCTGGTTATTTGGTTGGTCGGTTGGAGGGTCGAGACCAAGATATTAGCCAAACTTTGGATTATTGAATAGGCTTTTCCATTGTGACCAACGAGGCGTGAAGACATTCATACATTCTGAGAAAAAGAGAAAATATTCCAGTCCATATTGTGAAAGCATTCAGTACGGGGAAAGAAACGGTGCTCTATGGAATGAGACTGGAAGGATTTGCAGAAGATTTATAGTATGCAATATGGAAAACGGGCCTTCAAGTATCTGGTGCCTCAATCGTAGAGTCCCTTGGCTGAGCCTTTGCCTCAAAAGCAAAGCAAACTGATACAGTCTCTCACATTGTTTTAATTCTCAAAACTCACTGTATCTCAGGGACTTAAAGGATAAGTCGAATTTGGCATCTGTAGTTCTTTGCCATACGTAAGTGGGGGAGCAGAGAGGGGTGTATATGTGCAAAAGCATCTATATATATATATATGACAATACTCATATTTCAAAACAACAACAACAGCAAGATCAACAAAACAACGACAAAAACCAAAGTGATAGTCATGACTTCACCACCTCCACCACCAACTAACCACAACACCAGCAACTAACCCCAAAGTAGTCTCTAACGAAAGAGCCTTTTCTACAGTCATGTCTACAGCGTTCAGGTATTGTTGTCATCATACTGTCTTTGGAACAGAAGCGTGTAGTACACTGCTTTGATGTAATCGCACACCTGAATGGATGTCCATCATTGTGTGTGTGTGTGTGGGTGTGGGTGTGTGGGTGTGTGTGTGTGTGTGTGTGTGTGTGTGTGTGTGTGTGTGTGTGTGTGTGTGTGTGTGTGTGTGTGTGTGTGTGTATTAACGTCACAGTCATCGATCGCCATGAAAAAGCACAGGTCAAGTCAAATGCTACAGCCTTTTACAGCCTTGTGGTCGTTCCTCTCTCTCTCTCTCTCTCTCTCTCTCTCTCTCTCTCTCTCTCTCTCTCTCTCTCTCTCTTCTCTCTCTCTCCTCTCCTCTCTCTCTCTCCTCTCTCTCTCATGGTCAAATCACATTTCAAAACTATCAAAGAAGCTATCTCAAAAGATATTCCAGCTAAACAGAATAAAGCATTTACTTGATGAACATAGTCGGAAGTTATTTTTCTACGCTGACATACAGCCAGATATTGATTATGCGTCAACTTGTTGGGACTCAGCAAGTAAAAACTGCTTAAAAAGACTTGAGAGCTTATACAGACGTTCTCTGAAAGTGATACTCCTCAAACCTTCCTTGCAAACTGAAGATTACAAGAAATTAAATATTTTTCCGTTTAACCTCAAATGCCATTTTAATAAAGGTATTTTCATGTACAAAATTATGAATAATCTAGCACCATCCTACCTGAATGAAAAATTTTTCGTCAAGACTTCTCGAGGTAAACGTGTTCTATTTCTTCCCCGCCCAAGAATTGACCTTTTCATGTCATCTTTGGTATACTCAGGTGGTAAAATATGGAATGAAATCCCTGATAATCTCAAGCAAAAATGTAGTCTGTCATCATTTAAGAAAAGTTACCACATCTATTCAAAACGTTTTGATTGAAATTATTATTATTATTATTATTATTATTATTATTATTATTATTTGTCTATGCAATTTGATTGGTTGTATTCCATATTATGCAAGTCATGTTGAATGTCTTTCAATTTCTACTCCTCCTTGTCTCTTGTCTGTCTGTCTGTCTGTCTGTCTGTCTGTCTGTCTGTCTGTCTCTCTCTCTCTCTCTCTCTCTCTCTCTCTCTCTCTCTCTCTCTCTCTCTCCCTCTCTCCCTCTTTCTTCTGTTCGACTGCTCTCTCCGATTTAATTTTTGTATATGCATATTTGTTGTGTCTGCATACGTAGGTGTATGTGTATATGTAAACATATGTGTGTTATTTGTATGAAAAATGTATGATTAGAGATGGTATGGGGAGATGAAGGGATTTGCTGAAAGTAGTTTGAAATGGATGTCAGTGTGCTAAATCATAAATTCAGGTTTATTTATTAGCTCATTTGTTTGTTAGTTTGTTGTTTGTCTGTTTGAGTCTTTTATTTACTTGAAATTTTGTATGCAATTATTTACATTTGAGATGTTTTGGGCTTTTTCCTTTGCGTTTTTCTTTGGGGGAAAGGGAATGGGTGGGTGGGGCTGAGGGCATGGTGTAAAGAAGCTGTAAGCTTATCCATTTACCCTCAATAAAAAATTTCGTATTCGTATTCGTATGCTCTCTCTCTCTCTCTCTCTCTCTCTCTCTCTCTCTCTCTCTCTCTCTCTCTCTCTCTCTCTCTCTCTCTCTCTCTCTCTCTCTCTCTCTCTCTCTCTCTCTCTCTTAAAAGAGTTGTGGTTTAAGAATTCGCCGAGTGGGGCCAAGGAAGTAGTTGAAGATGTCGTCATGGGAGAACACGTGCATGACCACATGCTCCCCGCTTCCCTGTTAGTCTGAGAGTGAGCTTTGCAATCACCTTCAATGATCTCATGGATTATGACAGAGTAGGTTATATGAGATCTATTGGTAAAACACCGTTTTCACTTCAAGTTTACCCACATATGTGTTCAGCAGATTCTAAACAGCTTAACAATATATATATATATATATATATATATATATATATATATATATATATATATATATATATATATATATATATTATATATATATATATATATATGCTGAAAATATTTCTTGTTCACGGAAATATTTACTTCAAACTAGGCCTGTATGCTAAAAGCACAAGAATATAATTCTACGTCTGTTCTCAGAAAAAGTTCAGTGCATCACGCGTTCTTTAGTAGAAGAATGGATTATTGATAGATAAGAGAGTCGGTATAAGAAGAGCAAAACAATGCCCCCAAAGAATGTGTATACGAGTGCAAAACCATCTACTCTAAAAAAAAAGACGGATATGAGAGAAGAAATTCACAATCCTGAAAGGAATGAATATGAGGTGAAAAACCCAATTCCTAAAGGAACAAAGATAAGAGCCAATAACAACCCCGAAAGGAATAACTCTAAGAGCAAAATGCAAATCCTACACAAGCAGTTTGATGTAAGAGCAAAAAAGCAACCCCTAAGGTATTGATATAAAATAATAAATACAAAGAAATACCCACCCACCCCAAAAAACCCACAAAAACCCACGCAACAACACAAACAAAAATCCCCAAAAGAATATATGTCAGATCAGAAATCAAGCTCAAGATATATATTATATATATATATATATATATATATATATATATATATATATATATATATATATATATATATATAACATATATATACATACATACATACATTCAGCAATCTCCTATAAACAAGTATTAGAGAGATAAAAACCAATGTTAATAGGATTAGATATCGGAAGAAAAACTAGCACCCGCCGTAGCGCAGTGGTAAGCGTTCTGTTGCTGGTTCCTGGCTCATAAGCTGCGGGGTGCAATGTCGCGAGAGACAAAGCCTTTATCTGCAACCTGGACAGTATCTACCCGGGGTGAGCCTACGGGGTTTTTTTTTGGGTTCATCCAGAAGACTGACGTACGCTATAGCCGAGTGGTTAAGACAGTTCGACTCCAATCCTATGGATTCATGTAGTCGTAGCCTCCAATCTCGATGGCATCTGGTGAATTACGGGTGTGGACTTTTACGATATCCCAAGTTAATATCAAGTGCAGACCTGCCAGTGCCTTAATCCCCTTCGTGTATATACACATGCTGAAAATCAAATACGCACCTTAAAGATCCCGTCATTCATGTCAGCGTTTAGTGAGTTACGGAAACATGAACATACCCAGCATACATTCCCGAAGTCGGAATGTTGCTACCTTCATGGTGGGCAAAAAGGGTCTCATACGCAAAATGTCACTTTGCAGAAACGAATCTGAATGTGTTTCTTTGATTACTTGACCAACACTGCAGGTTTCCGTATTTACCAGGCCCGTGTACTATATCATGACAGGGAACGTCCAGCACAGCCCTGACAGGCAATCCTTAAGTCGAGGCACCTTCATAGCTGCGTTAGCATGGACCCATCACCAACAGCTAGACTCTTGTATCACTGTGAAACATGTCTTGTATCATGGTGAAAAATGTCTTGTATCACAGTGAAACATGTCTTGTATCACCGTGAAACGTGTCTTTTATCGCAGTGAAACATGTCTTGTATCACAGTGAAACGTTTCTTTTATCGCAGTGAAACATGTCTTGTATCACAGTGAAACGTGTCTTTTATCGCAGTGAAACATGTCTTGTATCACAGCGAAACGTGTCTTTTATCGCAGTGAAACATGTCTTGTATCACAGTGAAACGTGTCTTTTATCGCAGTGAAGCATGTCTTGTATCACAGTGAAACGTGTCTTTTATCGCAGTGAAACATGTCTTGTATCACAGTGAAACGTGTCTTTTATCGCAGTGAAACATGTCTTGTATCACAGTGAAACGTGTCTTTTATCGCAGTGAAACATGTCTTGTATCACAACGAAACATGTCTTGTAGCACAGTGAAACCTGTCTTGTATCACAGTGAAACATGTCTTGTATCACAGCGAAACATGTCTT
>CM054134.1:99338027-99343027 GCA_028751875.1 Rapana venosa
GCATGTATGCCGAGGAATAGAAACAATAGCAGTGATGATATTGATGATGATGAGGAGGAGGAGGGTGGTGGTGGTGGTGGTGGTGGTGGTGGTGGTGATGATGATGATGATGATGATGGTAATGATTATAAATATGCGATGATGACGATGATTGTGATGATGATATTGACGATGAGTATGGTGAAAATGATGATGATATTGACGATGGTTATGATGATAATGATGATGATGATGACGAGTGACGATGATGACGACGACGACGACGATGATGATGATGGTGGTGGTGTTGTGGCAAGGATGATAAAAACATAATAGTTCTGTACTGCTGATGATGATACCAAACACATTTGCTGCTGCTGTTGTTGAAATGCTGATACTGATCGTAATGATGCTGATTATAATGTATAAACCCTGTGTTATTTTCAGATAACAGCACGTTCATTTTCAATGCCTATAACAAAGAAGAAAAAGAAAAAGAACAAGAAGAACAAGAAGAAGAAGAAAAATAAAAGGAAAACAACAAGAACACCTATAAGAAGAACAAGACGAGGAAGACAGAAAAAAGAAGAAGGAAGAAAACAGAAGACAAACAGAAGAAGGTAACAGAGAAGAAGAAAAATGAACAAAAAAGGAAAAAAAGAACAACAAGCGCAAGAACAAAAAGATAAAAGGAAGAAGAAGAAAGAAAGAAAGAAAGAAAGAAGAAGTAGAAGAATGACGAAGAAGAAGAATTGCAAAGAAGAAGAAGAAGAAGAAGAAGAAGAAGAAGAAGAATATGCATGAACAAGATGAACAAGAAGGAGAAGAACAAGAAAATGGAAAAGAAAAAAAGAAAGAAGAAAAAGAACATGTGTTTATTTTCTTTAATTTGTCGTGTTACTGTATTATATGTTGCCAATGGTTGGTAGTGTATTGGTTATAACAGCCCTCGGGCACTAAAGGAAATAGACTTGCCCTTGCACAAATATCATGCGCTATTGCGTTGGCGTGTTTGCCGAGAAATAAACTTATGCTTAAACTAAGAAGAACAAAAATCCGAAGAAAAAAAATGAAAAGGAAGACAGAAAAAAAACATTGATAAAGACGTCACCATGACCACTATCTATTTATTGTCGTATTAAAGTGAAGTTGTATTGACATACATAGACAGATACAGAGAGACAGACAAGCAGACAGATAGACATACATACAGATGGGTAATTAGCTAGGTAGGTAGGTAGGTAGGTAGACAGACATACAGACAGTTAGACAGACAGACAGACAGACAGATAGATAGATAGATAGATAGGTAGATAGATAGATAGATAGATAGATAGATAGATAGGAAGATAGATATATAGATAGATAGATAATAGATAGATAGATAGATAGATAGATAGATAGATAGATAGATAGACAAACAGACAGACAGACAGACAGACAGACAGATAGATCTTGAGCTATCTTTCTGCATATTTTGTACTGACGCAATGAATTGATTTTATTCTCATCCCACAAAGAGAATTCCTGTTGCACATACAACGCTTTTCCTTCAAGGTGTTTGCGAAATGGGAACTTTTTATTTTAAACAAGATGATACTACTACTACTAATACTACTACTACTACTACTACTACTGCTGCTGCTGCTGCTACTACTAATAATAATAATAATTATGACGTAATTTTTGTGATGATGATGATGATGAAAAAGGGTATTTACATAGTGTTATAACTTATGAGAACAAATCAAAGCGCTTAAAGAAGATGCTGATGTTGAAGACGAATAAGAAGAAGAACAGGAACAAGAACAAGAACAAGAAGAACCAGAAAAACAAGAAGAATGAAAACAATCCCCCCAAAATGCAAAGAAAAGAAAAAAAGGACGACGAAGAATAAAATAAAAAAGAGAAAGTGTATTAGAGGAGGAGGAGAGGCGGAGGAGGATTTTTGTTCACGCGTGTGTTACCTCCGCAAGATAGATCGATTATTGAAAGGAAAAAGGTAAAGGAGTCCCATAACCTATAAGGTCGTAGGGGAGCGAGGTGTCAGAAACCTCACTTCTCTAGGGCCAGCATATTGAAGGCGGCGCCCATCTCCTCTCCCTCGCAGTTTTACCTTCCCTGACCCTAAAGAGGGCAGGTACCCATTTACAGCTGGGTGAACTGGGGGAACTGTACTGAAGCCAAGGCGCGCAAACGGTCACCTATCCAACTGGTAACCACGCTCGACGCTGCTTAACTTTGCTGGGGGAAAGCGAGTGCTCCGACCACTGAGCTATCCCGTCCCCGATCGATTATTAACAGAGTTTTAAGTATGTTGTAATCTTATCATGATTTGAGCAAAGCTTGTCTATACAATTGACTAATTTGTGGCAGAGAGAGATTTGTTTAAAATTGATTTATTTTATTCTTTTATATCGAGGATAATGGAATAAGTACTTATGTGCTTTTTTACATCCAATCCCCGTGTGTATGCGGATTTGTAAATTCTATCATCTGTTCCCACCGGCACACAATGGCCTACTCTTACGAAAAGCGGAACAGGATTTAACGTGTGCGCAAGATGTTCTGCGTGCGTTCGCACACGGGGCCTCGAATTATAGCCTCATCCGAAGGACTTTTGGGGAGAGTGGAGTCTGCACAGATGGTAACTCCAGAGAAAAACATCCCCTTGAACGGGAATCGAACCCGGGTCGTCAGATTGCGAGCGCAATGTTCTGACCACTAGGCTATCCCGTCCCAAGAGAGAGAGAGAGAGAGAGAGAGAGAGAGAGAGAGAGAGAGAGAGAGAGAGAGAGAGAGAGAGAGAGAGAGAGAGAGAGAGAGAGGACAAGGACAAGGACAAATTCTTTTATTTCGAGGATAATGAATAAGCACATATGTGCTTTTTTACATCCAGTCCCCGCCCGTTAGGGATACATCTTAATAATAATAACCCAATACTTATACAGTTTCACAATAAAAACAAGGGGAAATAACCGGAGGGAGAGAGAGAGAGAAAAGAAAGAGGAGGGAGACAGAGGAGGTAGTCACAGCCCAAGTCACAAAGAAACAGAGACGGAGACAGAGAAACAGAACTAGGATAGAATGAATAAAATTGAAGAGAAAAAGATCGGCTGGTGAAGGGAGGAAGGATGGATTACGCTGGTACAAGATGTTACTGACAAATAAAACAGCTTCATTCCTACCCCCCACCCCCACCCCCAAAGAAAAGAAAAGAAAAAAAGAAAATGCAGAAAAACACTAACGAAGCGGATTACTGACCCCAAAAATAGTGACAGAGAAACTGGGCAGACCACTTTCTTTTTTTTCTAAACACATCCAATAAACACAACCAGAAGAGGCTCTTCGCAAACAAGTACTGCCAAGTTTGGATCAGCTCATTTGGAGAAATAGCAGACAATTATACAAGCGTCAAATTGACAGCTCTCTGTCTCTCTGTGTCTCTCTCCCTGTGTTTCTCTCCCTGTCTCTCTCTGCCTCCCCCTCTCTCTGTCTGTCTCTCTCCCTCTCTCTCTCACGCACACGCACACGGAGGAGGAGGATGGTGGAGGGGGGGACAGAACAGCCTGGTGGTTAGAGTGATGTGCTCGTGATCTGCTGACCCGGGTTCGAATCTGTTCAAAAGGATTGTTCCTCTGGAGTTAATATCAGTGCTGACTCCACTCCCCCCAAAAGTCCTTTGGGTGAGATTATAAACCGAGGCTCCGTGTGCGAACGCTCGCAGAACATCTTGCGCACACGTTAAAACCCGTTCCAATTTTTCGGAAGAGTAGGCCATTGTGTGCTGGTGGGAATGGATGACAAATTTACAAAACTGCATACGCACGGGGACTTCATGTTTTAAAAAAAAGCACACGAGTGCTTTTGTCCATTATCTTTGAAATAAAAAAGAATAAATAAAGAATTTAAAAAATAAACGCGCGCGCACAAAAACACACACACATACATACACATACACGCAAAGACACACACACACACACACACACACACACACACACACACACACACACACACACACACACACACACACACACACACACACACATTGGCAGGTATATTTTTGTTGTCAGTGAGATGCGGATACAAATCTTTTTCTGCTGCTTCTGCTGCTCTTCTTCTTCTTCTTCTTCTTCTTCTTCTTCTTCTCTTCTTCTTCTTCTTCTTCTTCTTTTCTTCTTCTTCTTCTTCTTCGCAATCTACTTCTTCTTCTTTGATGTTTTTTTTGTTTTTTTGCAATCGCCTCCTCCTCCTCCTCCTTCTCCCCCTCCTCCTCCTCCTCCTCCTCCTTCTTCTTCTTCTTCTTCTTCTTCTTCTTCTTCTTCTTCTTCTTCTTCTTCTTCTTCTTCTTCTTCTTCTTCTTCTTCTTCTCTTCGCAATTCTTCTTCGCAATTCTTCTTCTTCGCAATTCTTCTTCGCAATTCTTCTTCTTTGCATTCTTCTTGTTCTTCTTGTTTCTTGTTCTTGTTTCTTGTTCTTCTTGTTCTTCTTGTTCTTCTTGTTCTTCTTCTTCTTCTTCTTCTTCTTCTTCGCATTCTTCTTCGCAATTCTTCTTCGCAATTCTTCTTCGCAATTCTTCCTCTTCTTCTTTTTCTTTTACTTCTTCTCAATTCTTCTTCGCAATTCTTCCTCTTCTTCTTCGTCTTCTTCTCCTCCTCCTCCTCCTTCCTCTTCTTCTTCTGTGCAATTTTTCTTTACAATTCTTCTTCTTCTTCGCAATTTTTCTTCTTCTTCGCAATTTTTCTTCTTGGCAATTCTTCTTCTTCTTCTTCGCAATTCTTCTTCTTCTTCACAATTCTTCTTCTTCTTTCTTCTTCTCTCTTCTTGTTCTTCTTCTTGTTCTTGTTCTTCTTCTTCTTCTTCTTCTTCTTCTTCTTCCTTCTTCTTCTTCCTTCTTCTTCTTCTTCTTCTTCTTCTTCTTCTTCTTCTTCTTCCTCTTCTTCTTCTTCTTCTTCTTCTTCTTCTTCTTCTTCTTCTTCTTCTTCTTCTTCTTCTTCTTCTTCTTCTTCTTTCTTCTTCTT
>CM054134.1:99348027-99350527 GCA_028751875.1 Rapana venosa
ACGACAACAACATTAACAACTTCTATGACTACGACTTCTACAACAGCAGTTTTCAGAGTTATGAATTGTCAATTCCAAGTGGAGAAAAGATCCTCTGTTCTTCGAAAATGGTAGTGTATGCTCGCTTTTATGCTCATACTCATATGGAAGATATATATTTGGTAGTCAATTACACACACTACACACACAACACACACACAACACACACACACCACAACACACACACACACACACACACACACACACACACACACACACACACACACACACACACACACACACACAAACCCACACACACACACACACCCGAAGGCACAGCTGGATTTTTATTTTAAAAAACACCTAACCCAGACACAACAGAAACTAGTGTGATAAATACTCGTACTCCACTGTCACCTCACTGCCTTACTCCCAACTACTCCTCATATTCCCACACCTTCACAAGGCTTCACAAGGCTTCACGGCTTCTGCAGACCTGCCCATTACAGGCTAGACCAGCCGGCACCAAGCCCTTGTTGTTTCAGTTCCGAGCCTCCCATCCCAGATTTACCCCCCTGGGCATTACCCCCACAGTGCAGCACGCACTCGTCTCGTCTCGTCTCACCCCTCCCATCCCATCCTGTGATATTGAAAGTGCACACTAAATGACAAAGCTTGCGTGTGGGGCTTTATCCTAGTACTTCTCTATAAATAGGCAGCTAGCTACCCATACTGGGGCTTCAGAGAGGGTGGTTGTTTTTTTTCCTTTGTTCTTTAGGGGATTGGTGGTGTAGAGTAACGCTCCTGCCTAGAGAGCGAAAAGTCTGGGTCGGAAGTGTGCGGTAGTTTGATCCCCGTTTGGACCTGAAACTCCCCCCCGCCCCCTTCTATTAGACCATGAGTGGTGGTCTGGATGCTAGCTAGTCTTTTGGATGAGACGATAAACCGAGGTCCTTTGTGTTCCACATAATTATTTAGCGCACTTAAAAGAACCCACCGCAACAAGAGAGTTGTCCCTGGCAAAATTATGTACATAAAAGCCACTCTGATAGGGAAATAAAATAATATAGCTGCAGACAGGGGGAAAATGGGTGTGCTGCTCTTGTGGCGACGCGCTCTCCCCGGGAAGAGCAGCCCGAATTTCACGCAGAGAAATCTGCCGTGACTTAAAGCGGTATATATAAAATAAAAAAATTTAAAAATAAATGGAGACTACCAGGTCGTTGTCTGTAAGAGTTTCTTCTGGCCGAAGATAAGCTCAACCTGACACTTTAAACCACAAGTAAGGGCACTGTGTTTGTCACTTCAATACAGCAGCAACTAACAGAGCGTTTGTCCTGGGACAAGTTGGTACCGATGCAGACGAGGCAGACATGTCTGTGCGTCTAATGAAGTGGTTGTCTTTTTGTCTGGCTTGTCTTGTTTCTGAACTGAAGGAAAAAAGAGACACGACTCGTTCAGGAACTTCCATCACGTTCAGTGTGGAACGTCTCTCCATGGGCCTGTGTGTGTGTGTGTGTGTGTGTGTGTGCGTGTGTGTGTGTGTGTGTGTGTATGTGTGTGTGTCTGTGTGTCTATCTCTCTTTCTTTTTTTCTTTATATATATATATATATATATATATATATATATATATATATATATATATATATATACAGAGAGAGAGATCTGTCTGTCTGCCTCTCTCTCTCTCTCTCTCTCTCTCTCTCTCCTCCACCCCTTTCTCGCCCTCCTCATCATCCCCCACCCCCCACACCTCTCTTTGTGCTTTTGTCTATCCTTCAACCTGTGTGGCATTGTCGTGTACGCGTCTGGATTTAGAATGACTGATGTCCATGTTGTGCCTGCGGGCCTGTGTACGCTGGTCTTGTGTCTGGCTTGGCATTTACGTAGTTGGAAACAATGCGGCTTCAAAATAAACTCTCTAATGTCGGCATTGTCTTGTGAGCAAAGCTGAACCTGGCAGGGCCCACTCTGCCCAGGTGGTTCTAGGCCGCAGGCTTTGTCACGTATTGACGCGAGAACACAGAGCGCCGAGGCCTGCTTTAAAAATGCTGTTAGGTTTTTGGTAACGTTATGGAAGAGATTATCAGACTTTATGTGTATATATGAAGCTATTTCTTAGCTAAAATTCTGCATGGAAAGGATTATCTGGATATTTCTGGGCTACACTGTATTAAAACACTATGCAGTGGGTTGGATGTTTTTCTATATTTGAATTAGTTTGGGGTTGTTATGGTTTGAAATACTATGTGGGGTGAGTGGCGGGGGGGGGGGGGTAGTCTTTTACATATTTGTGAACTATTTCTGGACTATAATCTAGGTGTTTTTTGTTGACAAGTCATCAGAAAATGGAATGTAGCTGTTTTTTTAGGACTTTTCAGCGACAGAAAAAGCTCGCGTTTTTAAAATCTGTTCATCAGCTATTTGTGTCCCTCCCTGTTGTATTGACAAGTCATACTAAAAACAGAATATTATTAGGTCAGTACGAGGCTGTTGTCGCCAGAGGGAAGTGTCTTGACG
>CM054134.1:99370527-99383027 GCA_028751875.1 Rapana venosa
ATCTCACATAATAAAATCTGGATTGGTTAAAACTATCCTGCAAGGACTTATCTTGAATTGATGGGTAAAAACATTTTTAAAACCTTGACATTGATACAGAGACATGAACATTGGAAAATGTTTCACCGCAAAAAACATGTATATTTTTGGCAAATTTTTGCTCGAAAAGCATTTAATTTCAATCATGTAGATTAGAGAAACAATTTTCTAGTAAGGGATTTTTCGAAAACCCGTACTGAGTACAAAGAATGTTCTCAAGATCCAGAACTGAACAAGTATGCTGGGGATAACCAGCACTCTTCCTTTTCTTTTTCACATGTTTTCCAGCAAACATTTTGAAGTCAAAGCAACCCCTTCATGAAGAGAAAGAGGAATATCTAAAACATTTGAAAGCTATCATGTTTTGCTGCCTTTTTGGCAGCTTTGTCCGACTTTTTTCATTTTAAAATAAATACCACAATGAGATGGAACAAGCAGAAAGTAACATTTGAAACCCCTCAGAATTAGAACATGTAACCAACAAAATTAATTTCAGTAATAAGATTCTGCTAACGGTCGATGACGAGTTACCTTAAGACTGTAATGCAGATTTAGAATCAACACAGAACAAAATCTGCAAAAACAGTATTGGGGAAATCCAACAGAAAGTACAAAGCATCAAAATACAGTAAGTCAGCAGTAAATATGGAATTGAATTTTTGCCGATGTTGATAAGACTTTTCAACCTTTAAAGCTGGAATGATGAATGCTGCCCCTGCTTCTTGTTTTTTAAGAAGGGATCCGTCAGTGTATATCTTAACGATGATAAGGATATTGTATCTTCTATGGTGCAATTTTATATAAGAGCCTAGAATAAGCTCATTTTCCTCTTTTTTTTAAAGAGAGATGTTGATATCAAAATCTGCTTTCTGAGTTCCATGTTGGACAGAGGTGATAAAAAGGAGTGGATTTTTGCCAGTCGTTAGGACTGATACTTGACTCTTGAAGATATCAGAGTGTAAGTACTATAGTGACAAGAAAGAAGAATATTTTTAGCTCTATTGGAAACTCTAAGTCGGATCTAATAATTGAAATTTCCGATGCAAATATTTGTTTTCAACTGTTGAACTCTTAAGAATACTTTGAAACGGCGAAGTTACGATAATCCTCTAGAGGTAGTACTGCTATTTCTCTATACGTTCCTAAAGAAGATGCATGAAAACGGAACCCCAAAGCTAATCCGGAAAGCTTTACAATCTAAGCTTTGAATTTTGTCAAAAGATATTTGGGGGCACTAAAGAATAATTTCCTTGAGACCATACATGTAAGTTTAGAGCGGACACACGATATGATAAATGGCCTTTAGTACTAATGAATCTTGTGCCCCATATTTGCCTACAAATTGCAATTTAATAACATTCAGACTTCGTCTTGCCCTTGTTCAAAGCATATTCGATGGTGACATGCCCCATGTTAATTTTGAAGTAAGTAATGAACCAAGAAATTTTAACATAGCTTATAATCCAGAACTTTTTTCACACAATTTTAAAAAACAGGAAGTTAAGGAGATCAGCACCATTGTTAAAAGCAACACCCTGTGTCTTTCTGTTGAAAGACCTAACCCATTTTCCACCATATACTTATAAATTTTATCCAACTCAACTGATATAAACTTTCTAACATAATCAAATGTCTTTTAGTGTTACCTTTTTCATTGTTTACCTTTTCCACATACAAAGGTCACACGAGATTGGACAAGAAACAACATTATCAGACACATAAGTCAGGATATCATGAAGTAAATATTAATAATAGGGCGCAATCACAGAGCCTAGGTATGCCATTTGTGGAAATCTAGTGTGAGTAGTATTTCCAACCTTTGTCTGAATGCTTCTTCCTGTGAGAAAAATTTCTAAAATAAGAATAGATGAAACCTGACCAGTCCAATACATTTTAATTTTATAAAACAATCTAGCATGCCAAACTTGTCATAAAGCTTTGTTATGTCAAGAACGTGCAAGGATATTTTGTCTTCGAGCAAACTGATTTTTATTGGGTAATCAGCTTCAACTAAATGGTCTATGGTTGATCTTCCTTTCGAAATCCTGCTTGATTTAACTGGTACAATTTTATTTTTCTCACAATAGTACACAATCATTTAAAATATACTTTTTCCATAAGTTTTCCAGTGTGTGATGTAAGTGCAACAGGTCCTATAGCTTTTTTGCATCACTTTTCAATTTTCCTTGTTTTAGTAGGGGAATAATAATAGACAGCTTCCAAATCAAAGGTATTTTACATTCTATCCAGCATGCTGAAATAATTGGTGTAGTACAAAGAACCCAGTTTTCTGGTAAATGTTTCAGACATTTGATTAGAAAATAGCATCTATTATCCTCCTGATGTTTCCTATTATTAAGAGATTGAATAAACATCCATAACTTTCTTGTAAAGTTATTGGTGTGTTTATGAAATAAGTATTATCTGGTACTTGATCTTTATAAATACCTTTTTTTGTTTCCTTCCTTTCTGAAGATAACATTCTGACATGTGTGAAAGAACATTATCACTCATATGAAATTAACAAACATATTAATGAAAGCTTTCTGCCTTGTCTGAATCAGAGGGGAACTCCTTATCTTTAATTGCAATTGGGGAGCCACAAAGGCTGATTTTATACCGTATTTCATTCATATAAATTTTTCCATACTTTTTGCATATCCTTGGTGAGTACAAATTTCCTTTTTACAAAAGTTTAGACCAGAACATCACGTTTCACTTGCACAATAATTTTGTCACACGTTTTATTTGCTAATTTTAGAAAAATGTGATTAGCTCGTGATTTATTATCGTCTATAAGTTTTTAGAATGCTATTTTTTTCTTATTAACAGCATTTTCACATGTTTCATCCCACCATCCCTGCAATGTTTATATCAGATTTTTATATATGAGCATCTGGGAATGAACAATCTGCAGCTTGTAAAAACTGTTTTAGTAAATCTATCATAAAACATGTCTATGTCATCACATTCTATACAGCTAGTGTCATAACATTTTAGAAAAGATTGAAACAGTTCCCAGTTTGCCTTTATTTTAACAAGATTTTGGAATCTTATCTTGACATTTTTCATTATGTCTGACCTTCCATACAGTGTTTATAAGATAATTGTAAATGGTCACTTCCTAGCGATCACTGTAAGTTTTCCCATGCACAGGCGAGCTAGAATAGGAGAAATAAGGGATAGATCTATGGCAGTAGCTCTTTGAGTTGAAATATTTAATCTGGAATCCTAGTGAACGTCTTCCGTTCATTAAGGAGGTATAAAGAAGAAATCAACAATGTTTTCTAACAATCTCTTACTCGTAATCAATTGAGACATACTTTTTCCCCCAGACAGGAGAATGAGCATTGAAATCACCAGCAATTATCCATTTTTCTTTTGATATTGTAAAGATCTACACCCAATCTGTATATCTCATGTGGGACCTTTTGCAGTAAAGACAGAAACAATATCAACGATCTGATCATACTTAATTTTTACACGGCTCACATAGTGAATGTTTGGCGTATTGTCTGGAACAGGAGAAGACATACATTATAACTCTACACAGTTTCATGCACATAATGGCTGTTTGATTTTACCCACAATGCCAGCCATTTCAAAATGGGAGGGTAGTAAAAGGTAGAGCAGCTTTGGTAAGTTGGTGACATTTACATTGAGGGCTGAAAAATAAGTTTTTATAATACCTCTCCTGAGCAAGATGTTTAAGAGATATGAAGGATTTGTATTGATAATCTACAGTTCCATTGCATAGTTTTACAATATTGTCCTGCACATAACTAAACAATGAAAGCTACTGTTCCAACAGCAGAATGTACTATGTTTTTAGAACCAAAGAAAAGACAAAATACACTCAAGGAAAACCACCTACCAACAACAAAAAGAAAATCCAAGTAACTATTAAAAAAAATAAATAATAATAAATTAGGGAACTAATTCTTAAAGGGAAAAAAAAGCTTATTGATATCAGTAAGTGATACCAAAATTTAAATAGATCTACTACTCTGTAGAGTTTGACAAAATAGCGTAATAAGATTAAAACATACAGACTAACTGTCATAGCCAAATGCTAAGTATTATTGCAAATAATATTCTATGGTATTTGTTTAAAACCATTCACCCAAGACACCTGTATCTGTTCTGCAGGATTGTCATATGGTCACGCAGGGAATCCAGGAATTTGTGGCATTGGGTAGAACTCGGGTAGGTGTGTGGGGACTCTGATCTTCTTTGGAATTTTCCAGAAAAGACCCCCTTCACATGCCTCCCAAGGTTCCTATTGCCAAAACGCTGGCCCCCTCTGTGTAGGATGCATCCCTCTCTCAGAGATCTGTAGCTAGTGTCCAAGTAAGAGTGCCTGACAAAAGCAATATAGGCAGTATCATACAGATCAGATGATGTCAGGTGGCATTGAACAGGTCTTTTTTTTATGTTTAAATGCAGGGTCTTTCAGGGTGCCACTTTGCTCACACACGATCTTAATTGTTGGGAAGTTTTTGAGGCAAAGTTCTTTTGAGCTTTTTATAAACAGTTGCTAGCATCTTGCTGCCTCTGTCTTCTTTAAATGAAAAACATGACATCCGCAGTGACCACCACGGCGTCCAGTGGCCAGTCCTGCAGTGGAAAGTGTTTTTTTCTAAGACAGGACCAATATTTCTATTTTGAAGGTTTGATGAGATTCATAGTCATCGAAACCATAAGATCTTCCCAGCTTTGTCATAAACCTGTTCCATGATGGAGTCATGCAAATAGCTACATGAGGTAATCTCTAAGGTTTGTCGAGTCTAGATCTGCAGTATGTGCTCTGGTTGGCTTTTGTTTGACGTCCCATTGTATTTTTCGCGTCACTGGTCATAAACTTGTTCTTTTTTTCTTGCTTTTGGTTTCTTTTGCAGTATTTATACCCAACTAGGCCTTCTTGCTCTTGGCACATCAGTATTAGTTGAAAATAGAATGGAATACTTCCTGACTAGCTGTGTGGATTTAGTTACTTCAGCAAAAAGTCAGCTTTGTGGATAGATGCACTATCTGGCTGTGTCCTCTACATCATTGGATGGTAACTGAATTTAGATCTACTTGTGAGTCAGCAATCAGCTTGCTTTGAATCTTGCACAGTTTTTCCATTGACAAAATGCGATTACAAGTTCAGCAACATGGTTTTTAAGATCCATCACAACACATACAGGGTCATAGAGGATGGAGCTGTAGCAGGGCCAGTGGGGGGGGGGGGGGGGGTTTTTTTTTTTTTTTTTTGTTTTTTTTTTAGTATTTTTTGTGCAGCACCAGTAGCCTTGAACCGTCATGGCCGCTGTCTTGGCCCACATGGTCGAATCCGCTGGTTGTTGTTGCTGAACGGTCGGATTGCATTCCCGATTTTTTTGCTGATCGCAGTTTGCTTTTTTGGGCGTAGTCGAAAAACCACTGCCTGTGCTCTTTGATCGGGTGACTGGTCATTTTGCCTGTAGGAGGACTCTGCAAAATAACAGAGCAGTGTTTATGTTTTAGCTGCTAGCTCATTCCGCCATGTGTGTGTGTGATGTGTGTGTGTGAGGAGAGGGGTGTTGTATGTGCGTTTGTGTGTGTTGTGTGTGTGTATGTAAGTGTGTAAGTAAGTCATCAATTTTAAACGTCTTTCCACTCTTGAGGGATAACAGACGACCTAACATACGGAGACAGATAAGGAGAGAGAGCGAGAGAGAGAGAGAGAGAGAGAGAGAGAGAGAGATAGAGAGAAGAGAGGAGAGAGAGAGAGAGAGAGAGCAAATGAAAGTGTACTATTAACATTAACAGATCAAAGAAAAAAATAAAACATTTAAAAATCCAAAGAGAACTGCAAGAACTACAGTAAATGCCCTACTGGAATTAACAACAAACCTTTAGCAATGTCCAACGTTAGATTTACATTGTTCAAAACTTCGTCTATGGAATTCTCAGAAAAGGCAATGTGTGTGTATGTGTGTGTGTGTGTGTGTGTGTGTGTGTGTGTGTGTGTGTGTGTGTGTGTGTGAGTGTGTGTGTGTGTGTGTGTGTGTGGCTGTGTGTGGCTGTGTGTGTTTGCTACATATCTACAGTCGCACATATACACGAAATTACGCGTAAACACACACGCACAAGCATGCATACACATAATTATGCACACACACATAGAGAGAGAGACAGACAAACAAACAAAACAGACAAAGACGACAAAGACACAGACAGACAGCGAAACAGACATGAAGACAGGTAGAGACAGACAGACAGCGAAACAGACGTAAAGACAGGTACAGAGACAGACAGACAGACAGGTAGACAGAGAAACAAACAGACAGACAGGCACGGAGATAGAACATTATTCTATTTTTTTAATTTTTTTTATATCGGCGATAATGGAATAAGCACTCATGTGCTTTTTTTTTATCCAGTCCCCGTGTGTATGAAGTTTTGAGAGAGAGAGAGAGAGAGAGAGAGAGAGGAAGAGAGAGAGTAGAGAGAGAGAGACAAACATACACAAACCAAAATCGAAGCAGACAGTCAGAGAGACAGGTAGACGAACAAAGAGACAAACCAAGTACATCACATAGACTGACAAACAAACAAAACAGACAGACAGACATTATGTGATTTCGTTCCGTTGTACCCTTTAGACAAAAAACGGATTCACAGATTGTCTGTGAAAAGTCTTGTTATGCTTCCAAATATTATAATTATAGGCACTGTATCTATCCACAACACACCCTGCATTAAATAACAACAACAACAACATTGTAGATATTCCATTGAAAGGAAGAAGAGCATACTTTCTGAAGTCTGAGCCTTCCTACCTCTTTGACGAGGCATACTGAAAACAACTCCACAGACGAAAACTTTTCATCCACTGTTAACTCCTACAGTGATTCCCAGGTGGGATGAGGGAAGTAGAGTGCGTACTCTTGCCTAACCCCGAGCGTGCTTAAGCTTTTGGAGTTCTCAGCACCAGCAGCAACAGCAACAGCAACAACAACATATACTTATCCATCTGTTTTGAATCCAAAGCAGCTAGCTGCAACAAAAACGGTGCAGACGCCATGGCAGAGACTGTTTGGAGAAAAATAAGAGGGAAAAAACAAGCTTTGAGACTAGTTTGTAATAACACACCCACCCCCATTCTATATGAACTAGAAAAACAGACACTCTTCCCCCCAAAAAAATCAATACAAGCATAATGGACAAAAAGGACACTAGAAACATTTTAGCAACTTTGTTTTGTGACTAGGCAGGGAATACTATAAGGCTAAAATATCGTAATCCAAGAATCTGGAAGATGATTACAATAATATTGTTATGGGTATCACTAACATACAGTGACAGGGCTGATCCTGGTAGTTTGGGAGGCACGGCCGATAGTGCAGGGCCTGATCATTATTCCGGGCTGGACACCGCTGTCCACAGGCGGCCAGTTTATCGCCTCTTGGCGCCTCACAGACAGCCGTAGGATCTACTCACTTCACCGCCCGGGGCTTAACGCATAATATACTGGCCTGCTCCCTCACGCCCCCCCCCCCCCCCCCACACACACACACATACACACACCAAGCCAAACACACACACACACACACACCAAGCCAAACACACACCACACACACACACACACACACATACACACACACACAAAGCCAACAACACATACTTACTCTCTCTCTCTCTCTCTCTCTCTCTCTCTCTCTCTCTCTCTCTCTCTCTCTCTCTCTCTCTCTCTCTCTCTCTGTGCACACATACACGCGCGTAAGCGCATGTGTACGTATTTGCGAGTGGTGTGTGTATCTTTATTAAATCTATGTATTTTTTTTCTGTTATATCCAGGATAATTGAATAAGCACTCATGTGCTTTTTATTTTACATCCAATCCCAGTGTGTATGTTGTTTGTAAATTTTGTCATCTGTTCCCACCAGCACACAATGGCCTACTCTTTTGAAAAGCGGAACAGGATTTCATGTGTACAAGATGTTCTGCGTGCGTTCGCACACGGGGCCTCGGTTTATAGTCTCATCCGATGTATGTGTATCAATAACATACAGTGACTGTACTGATCCTGGTATGTGTGTGTGTGTGCAGGTGCATGTACATGCGTGTATATGCATGCATAAAAGGTAAAGGTAAAGGAGTCCCATAACCTATAAGGTCGTAGGGGAGCGAGGCGTCAGAGACCCCACTTCTCTAGGGCCAGCATATTGAGGGCGGCGCCCATCTCCTCTCCCTTGCTGCTTTACCTTCCCTGACCCTAAAGAGGGCAGGTGCCCATTTACAGCTGGGTGAACTGGGGGAACTGTACTGAAGCCAAGGCGCGCAAACGGTCACCCATCCAACTGGTAACCACGCTCGACGCTGCTTAACTTAGCTGTTTGTATGCATGCATGCATAATTATATAACTTTGTGTGTGTTTGCGTGCTCACACATGTGCGCTCATGCGTAAGTATTCACCCTGTATACCTACGCATGTATGTGCACTATGTGTGATACTTTTACTGTTTCATTCTGTAGCATTGGTGCTTGTTCCTTCTGTGTGAGCCAGACCTTCCCCAAGCGGCAGAGGCCATGGCGCCCACCAGTACAGAGTGCCAGTCTGATGCCGACTGTCTGGAGGGCTCTGCCTTCTGCACCCCTCTCAACGGAAAGAAGCACTGCGTCTGCTACGACACCGGCCAAAAATGCCCCAACGGTTGGTGTTCTCCGTGTTGTGTGTGTGTGTATGTATGTGTGTGTGGTGTGTGTGTGTGTGTGTGTGTGTTGTGTGTGTGTGTGTGTGTGTGTTTTGTGTGTGTGTTTTGTGTGGGGTGTGTGTGAAGTCAAAATTGTATTTCCAGATGGTACATTGAATAAGCAATGCATTTGCTTTTTTTAATAAAAGCCATCTATCTAAGAACACATTTCTTAATGATATACTGAAATACTACATTATTGCATCACTTTACCATTAAATTAACCAAAGTAAACACGAGAAAATCGATAAGATAATACATTGAAAAAACAAAACTACCACATATACATATACACGCACACACATACTCAACACCCTCCGCGTGCGCCTCACGTTACCCCACTTTTTTGTGTGTGTGTGTGTGTGTGTGTGTGTGTGTGTGTGTGTGTGTCGTGTGGTGGGTGTTTCTGTTTGAGAACAGAGTGTTTTTATTTTATTTTTTTTTTTTTCTTTATATTCAGGATAATTGAATAAGCATCTTGTTTTTTTTACATCCTCCCCGTGTGTATGCTGTTTGTAAATTCTGTCAACTGTTCCCACCGCACCAATGGCCTACTCTTTCGAAAAGCGGAACAGGATTTAAGTGTGCAAGATGTTCTGCGTGCGTTCGCACACGGGGCCTCGGTTTATATCCATCCGTGTGTGTGTGTATGTGTGTTGTGTCTGGTACCTTAAGTTCTTGATGTAGCTGTAACTGTTATGACATAAAAGGTAAACGTAAAGGTGTCCATACTGTGGTGTGTGGGTGTGTGTGTGTCGTGTTGGGCCAGTTGTGTGTGGGTCTCTTGTGCTGTTTCAGCGTTTGTACTGCTATCGCATTATTTCCTACTGTCCCATCGTGTGTGTAACTTGTGTAGTATGTTACCCTGGCATCATAGCCCGTCTGAAGTCCAAACTATCCTCCGAAGTGCGAGTATGGCTGTCTGAATGGCTAGCTACTAGAAAACAGTCATACACGCAAACCTTTCCCCCAGGGGGTACCTAAGGTCTCACAATGACTAGATTATATTTTATTTTATGTGTTGACTGTGTGTTTCCAGTGTTGGGTTTACGGAAAAGAAAGAGTCCGGGTGTACTTCAGGTCTCACAATGATTCACAGGCGTAATGAGGGAGACATGAAGCATTTTTCTCGGTGATCTCTGGGGTGGTGTTAAGCTGGGGAACGCTCAACAGCATCAGCAATCCAGAAACATAAGACATCAACATTCTTTTGGTATCGTTTGTACCGAGGTGGACTGGACTGACTGACTTTGGATTGAATGGTACACGAATCTGTTGTGTGTTCTGTAGTATTGTCCTGTGTTCTATTCCACGGGGAGGGGGGGTAGCCTAGTGGTTCTAGTGTTATGCTCGCGAGTGAAGGTCTGGGACAGATCCATTATAACCGATATAAGGGGACCTTTCCCCCCATGGATGTAGCACGAGTGCTGATTCCACTCCTCCGAAAGTCCTTTGAATGAGACTTTTAGCTAAGGCCTCGTGTGTGGAGACGCACGCAGAACAGCTTGCTCATACGTGCCGGTAAAAATGGATATGACCAAACACGCGCACAGAACGCACAACACACACACACACCACACACACACACACACAACACACACACACACACAACACACACACAGACAAAACACACACACATATATATATATATAGAGATATACATGTATGTATGTATATACATATGCCAATATATGGCTGGCTAGCTGGCTGGCTGGTTATATATATATATATATATATATTTATACATATATTTATACATATATTTATACATATATAAACCACAGGGTTGAATTGGATTGGAGGTATAGATAGATAGATAGATGATAGATAGATAGACAGACAGATAGATAGATAGATAGATAGACAGACAGATAGATAGATAGATAGACAGATAGATAGATAGATAGATACATAGATAGATACATAGATAGATAGATAGATAGATAGATAGATAGATAGATAGATAGATAGATAGATAGATAGATAGATAGATAGACAGACAGATAGACCCATGCACACTGGTCTCATATTCAGGCATCACCTCTGAAGAAGAAATACGGCCACCTTATCGGCTGGTAAAAACGGTTGCATTCTCAGAAACTCGCCATCGGAGCTGTAGCCGAGGAACAGAAGCAGCCATTGCATTGACCTGTGTTGTTCTGCGATGACATGGCTGACTTGACATCCTTTTGCACTCTACTGAGGAGCTGCACGCCATCACAGCACACGATATCGAACCTTGGTTATGGCCTGGCTAGGCATCGATTATTTTTTGTATCGCACCGGTACACATTCCCCTATGGTATTTCATTGTGTCGTAGTGTATTGCATCGCATTGTACCCTAATTATTGTAATTCACTGCCTTGTATTCTATCGCATCGTATCGTATTGTATCGTATCGTATTGTATCGTATCGTATCGTATTGTATTGTATCGTATCGTATTGTATCGCATCGTATTGCATCGTGTCGTATCGTATCGAATCGTGATGCATTGCCTCGTATTGCGTTATGCTGTGCAGTGAGGTCCAACTGTAACGGGGACTGCGGCCCCCAGGCGTACTGCACCATGGACCAGGGCTGTGTCTGCAAGGCCACGGGGCTGCCCCGGGTGAAGGGCGTCTGTCCGCTCAGTGAGTCTGCCCTACCTGCTGTTTGGGGGTTGTTTTTTCCCCTTTTCCTTTCCTCTCCTTTCCTTTCCTCTTGCTATGTGTTGTCTGACTCTGCTTCTTTGTCTATCTGTATGGCTGGCTGACTGGCTGGCTGGCTGGATGGCTGGATGGCTGGATGGGTGGATGGATGACAGGTTGGATGGCAGGATGGATGGATTGGTGGATGGATGGATAGCAGCTGGATTGATGACAGGCTTGCTGGCTGGCTGGCAGGCCGGCTGGCTGGCTGGCTGGCTGGCTGGCAGGATGGATGGATGGATGGATGGAATGATGGATAGCAGGATGGATGGATGGATGGATGGCAGTCTGGATGGATGAATGGCTGGATGGGTGGGTGGCTGGCTGGCTGGATGGATGGATGGATGAATGGATGGATGGCAGGATGGATGGATGGCAGGATGGATGGATGGATGGATGACAGGCTGGCTTGCTGGCTGGCTAGCTGGATGGGTGGTTGGCTGGTTGGGTGGTTGGGTGGCTGGATGGATGGCAGGCTGGCTGGCTGGCTATCTGATTGGTTGTCTCTCAGTCTGTTTTGTTTGTCTAGGTTTTTTTTCCTGTGAGGGTTTCTTGGTCTGTGTGTCTGTCAGTCTATGAGTCTGTCTCTGTCTCTCACTGAATCAATCGGCATCTCTCTATCTCTCTCTCTCTGTCTCTGTCCTGCTCTGTCTGCTCTCCTCTCTCCTTCTATCTCTCTCTCTCTCTCTCTCCTCTCTCCTTCTCTCCTCTCTCTCTCTCTCTCTCTCTCTCTCTCTCATCTCTCTCTCTCTCTCTCTCTCTCTCTCTCCTCTCTCTCTCTCTCTCTCTCTCTCTCCTCTCCTCCCCCCTCCCTCCCTCTCGCACAGGCGCTGGTACTGGAATGTGATCAAAGACACTGTGAGTGAAGGCCGGGTAGGAGAAGATGGATTATATTTCGCCTTCTATCCTATAGCATGTTGGTAACAGTGCCTTCTCAGTGCAGTGCCAGTGTGAGCACGGTGTTACGGCACCATTAGTATGATCAGTACCGCCCTGTCTATCACCATCATGACCCTCGTCAGCATTGCCACCAGTCTGTTTTCCTCAGC
>CM054134.1:99388027-99400527 GCA_028751875.1 Rapana venosa
ATATATCTGTCTCTGTGGATATGCCTGACAGTGTCTTTGGATTCCCAGCACTTGTATGTCTGTCATCTAGTCTGTCTGTCTGTATCTCCGATTGCCTGTCTGTCTGTCCTTCTATACGTCTGTCTATCTATCCGTCTGTTTGTTTGTGTCTATGTCTCTGTCTCTACCTGTTTTTATCTTATTCTCGAAATAAAAGAATTAGGAATATATTTGATTTGATTCTCTCTCTCTCAACTAATGGATATCCTCTCTCTGTCAATGCTGCTTAAGATGCACTACTAAGATATTGGATGAAGATTATGCATATGGATGAGTGCAGGTTACCTTTTAAGATGCTATATGATCTAGATGTCAAGGATAAAAACACCTGGGCTTCACAAATACCCACCCGTTTATGTAAACTTGGATTTGGATTTTTTTTGGCTCAATCAAGGTGTCGGAAATTGTAGAGTGTTTATCAACGTTTTCAGGCAAAGACTGTTTGACTGCCGTTGACAGCAGTGGAGTGATCATATACAAAGAAGTGAAAGATATTAAATATATAGAACATTTATAAGTCCACATGATGTCAAACCTTATCTAAAGCTTGATATGAACATACATTTGAAAAGAAGCGTGTCTAAGTTTAGACTTGGTGTATCAGACTTAAATGTTCATAAATTTAATTAAATATATTTAACATAATGTTGATAACCTCAGGCCATTATGCCCATTATGTAAGCAAGTAGTGGAGGATGAAGTCCATTTTGTTCTGTACTGTCCAATATTAGACGATGTTAGTTACATTCCCGTAAAATATATTAGACAGCCTAATTTATTTAGATTTTGTTTACCCCTGGCATATAGTCATCCAGGGATTGTGCGCAGCCTCGCTTTATAGATGTTTAAAGCCTTTAGAATAAGAGATATCTTAGTTTCTTAAGTCATATTTTTGTAACTGATTTTTATTGTTTTTGTTGTTGTTGTTTACAATAACATTTTGTTGTTGTTGTTGCTTTTTTTCCATTAAAACACTAATCAGTTCGGCATTCCCTCTTCATGTATGGGCCAATGGCCTTTTTGCAAAGAAATCTTTCGAGTTCGTGCTCGAGTTTGAGTTTCAGTTTGAGTTCGAGTTCTCTCTTTCTCTCTCTTTCTCTCTCTTTCTCTCTCTTTCTCTCTCTTCTCTCTCTCTCTCTCTCTCTCTCTCTCTCTCTCTCTTCTCCTCTCTCTCTCTCTCTCTCTCTCTCTCTCTCTCTCTCTCTCTCCTCTCTCTCTCTCTCTCTCTCTCTCTCCCCCCCCCTCTCTCTCTCTCTCTCTCTCTCTCTCTTCTCTCTCTCTCTCTCTCTCTCTCTCTCTCTCTCTCTCTTCTCTTTCTCTTCTCGCCGCCCTCTCGCCTCTACCCCTTCATTTTTCTTCTGTTATACCTCAGTGTGTACAAATCCTCAGATTCAATGTTTCTCTCAGTATCTCAAACGAGTGAAACTTGACCTGCTACTTAGCAAGAACAACGCTCTTTCCATACGATAGAAATGGCCTCCTCTTGTAGAAAGCCTATACCGAAAAAGGGGGAGGGAACCAAAATGTTCTCCACGTTGTGCAGTATTAGACAAATGTTAACGAACGTGACACTAGCATAATGAAAATGATACTGCTCTCCACTGAACGCGCGAATTAATAAGAAAACAAAAGATGTGACGCATACTCTGAAACATCAGATAAAATGTGAACGAGCATGATACTAGCATAATGAAATAGTATTGCTCTCCGTTGAGCTGATGGAAAGAAAATGGGATCGACATTCTGGGATATGAAGTAAAATGTTAAAGTGCACACGAATTCCAACGTGAAACGCTTTATTAAGTCGTTAGACACTGAGCTGAAACGATGCATCAGTCCACTGTAGGACAAATCAATGTTATTAGTGAGATTGGCATCTTTGTTTTATCCTTTTTTTATCCTTTATATCCCCCCCAACCCCCTCCTTTTTTCCACCATTCTATTTCATTTTTCTGTACGTTCGTAGCGTTCATGAATATTGGTCTAAATAATCTCGAAATAAATAAGCGTTGAACAAATGAGAAAATGACATTCGGTTTGATTTCTCTGTAATATGGACCAAAATCTCGATTCTTAAATGTTCATGCAGATGTTGCTTTAGTTGATCATATATTTATTTCCGTTTTAAAGAAAAGAAGAAATAAAGAGAAAAAGAAAGGAACATAGACAGACAGACAGACAGAAAGAAAGAAAGAAAGACAGCAGATAGACAGACAGACAGAACGAAAGGAAGAAAAAACGAAATAAATGAGTGAATGAGAAAAGGAAAGACGAAAGAAAAGAAAGAGTGAAAGGAAGATAGAAGAAAAAGAAGAATAGACCCCAAAATGGAGATAAAATAAAGAAAGAAAAGCAAAAGAATGCATAAAGGAAGAAGACACCCTGAAGGAAAATAAGGCAATCAAACAATAGCAAACGCATAGACAGAAAAAAGTAGATAGGTGCACAAACAAGAGATAACCGTAGCAACAACCACAGCAACAGCAACAGCAACAACAACAGCAAAAACAACAGCAGCAACAACAACAACAACAACAAGAAAAACTGTCACTTCATCACAACAACAACAGTAACAACAGCGCAAACCAGCAACAGCAATAATGATACTAATAGCAACAATAACAACAGCAACAACAACAACAACAAGTAAAACTATGTCACTTCATCACAACAACAACAGTAACAACAGCACAAACCAGCAATAGCAATAATGATACTAATAGCAACAACAGCAGCAACAACAACAACAACAAGAAAAACTATGTCACTTCATCACAACAACAACAGTAACAACAGCATAAAACCAGCAACAGCAATAATGATACTAAAAGCAACAACAGCAACAACAACGACGACAACAACAACAGCAGCAGCAACAACAACAATAACAAATGCAGGAACGAACAACACGTACTTCTTAGAGATAGTCTGCATTGACTCACTCACGAGTTTGGACTTGAGTCTCCAGAATACTACTGTATGTCTCATATCCCCCAGTGTTGAGGACACACCAGTGACACAAAGAGGATCTCCAAACAGATGCTGTCTGGTAGGGGAAGGTTACCCCCTCAGATGCTGACCGCTGATATCAAAATACTGGTGGCTGGGGAGGGGGCGGGATCGACACATTCCGTCATCACCTTAGCTTTCTCAGACAGATAACTTCAAGGCAGAAATAGGACAGAATTCATGGAAAGAAGTCCAAGTTTCAAATGACTCCCAGAGTGTGGGCGGTATATACAATGTCCACCATCCTTTTGTACTAGCATAACCCTAAAAAAGGAAGAAAGAAAATCAAACAAAATGAACAGTAACCACAAAAAGAACAACAATGACGACAACGACAGTAACAAATGCAAGAATGGATAACACATAGATCTTTCAGGAAGTCCTCATAGTCACAAACGTATCCACACCACAGTGCAAAAGTGTATAATTTTTTATTTCACCCGAGTTTCTTGATGTACACTTTGTTACCCATACACCAGCCTCAAAAAGTCGCCAGAGACAGTTCTAACCGGATCCTAAAATGGATACTTCCTTGTGGAACAAGATTTCCCTCAGAAGTTACAAACATGATGTCTAGATGGTGATATCTTGTTTGTGTGAGACGCCTCTCAGCAGCATACTAGCCCTCATAGACAGATACTTTCAGGGCAGAAATGAGAAATACTTCGCAAAAAGAAATAAGCACTTTTTTCTAAAGATTGGGTGGTGAATATAATGTTTTTGTTATGTATACTGATAAACATTTAAAAGGAAAAGGAAACGGCAGCAACAACATGGACAACGATGATGAGAAGAACAACGACAAAAACAACAACAAATTCAAGAGTGGATAATGCATAGAATTTTAGGAAAGTCCACACTGATGTACTCACAAACTTTTCCAATGGAATTCTTTTCTTTCACTTTACTGAAGTGTCCTGATTTGCCATTTGCATCCCATACGCCAGTGCTAAGGACACACCGGGGACAGAAACAGCATCAAATAAATCATAGATGTTTTCTGAAGTGTGTGAAGGTGACTCCTAAAGCTGTTAAACCCACGAGGTCAAAATTAATACCGGTATTTTAGAGACATCTCTAGTCATCCTCCTCCTGCCCCTATCAGACAGATATTTTCAGGGCAGAAATAGGATCTAGGAAATAATCTAGGGAAGGACATCGAAGTTTCCAATGATGCCTTGAGAGTGGAGAGTGGAGAATCTGATTTCCACGCCCTGTTTACTGCTAAAAAATAAAGTCAATTTAAAAAAAAGAAAAAAAAGAAAATTAAAGAAATAAATATATCAGCACGAAAAATAACAACAACGAGAAAAATGACAAGAAGAACAACAGCAACAGCAGCAGCAGCAACAAGAACAACAGCAGCAGCAGCAAGAACACCAGCAGCAACAACAACAACAACAGCAGAAGCAGCAATGGCAGCAGCAACAACAAAAACAGCAGCAGCAGCAACAACAACAACAACAGCAGAAGCAACAACAACAACTACTCCTACTACTCCTACTACTCCTACTACTCCTACTACTACTACTACTACTACTACTACTACTACTACTACTACTATTGCTGCTACTACTCCTACTACTCTACTACTACTACTACTACTACTACTACTACTACTACTACTACTACTACTACCACTACTACTACTACTACTACTACTACTACTACTACTACTACTACTACTACTACTTCTGCTGCTGCTGCTGCTGCTGCACGAATGGATCGTGTACAGATCTTTCAGAAAGTCGTCACTGACGTAAGTAGGCGCAAGCTGTTGAACACAAGGGGGAACATTAGTTTTGTGTAGTCCACTTCAGTCTTGGCTGCCACACTCTGTGCCCCATACTCCAGCATGGAGAGGTCAGCAGCGGCAGACAGACACAGCAATCTCAAAGTGGACAGCATACTTCCTGGTGGATCAAGAGTTCCCTGCGATGCTAACTGCGCCATGTCTAGATGCTGGTGTTTTTCTGGGACCACCCCCCCCCCCCCTTATCTCTCTCTCTCTGTCTCTGTCAATGTCTCTCCGTCTGTCTGTCTGTCTCTCTCTGTCTCTCTCTGTCTCTGTCTCACTCTGTTTATCTCTTACCCGCTCTCTTTCTTCTGCTCTGTCTCTCTGTCTCTCTCCGTCTGTCTGTCTCTCTCTGTCTCTCCCTGTCTCTCTCTCAATCCCTCTGTCTCTCTCTATCCCTCTGTCTCTGTCTCTCTAGTCTCTCTGTGTCTGTCTCTCTCTCTTTCTCTCTCAGATTTTTTTCAGGACCAAAAAAAAAGAAAGAAAACAGCTGATGGAATAAAGTAGAAGCTTCAAATGATGTCCAGAAAGTGGGTGGTGAAAAAAAAAACCAAGTCCCGGTTAGTGACATAGTTCTTAAAAGGCAGAAGACAAAACAAAGCTAATACTGATGGCAAGAACAACCACGACGACAAGAACAAAAACAGCGTAAAGAAGGCGGGAAAAGGAAAGAAAGAAAGAAAGAAGATGGAAAGATATGTAGGGAAAAGTGGTAAACTAAAACGAAATGAAAACAGAAAAAAACAGACAAGGTGAACGACTCAGCATGTTGAGGAGGAATGTGGAGAGCAAATAGAAAGCAAGAAAGTAAACACAAATCAGAAAGAAGAGAGAGAGAGAGAGAGAGAGAGAGAGAGAGAGAGAGAGGACAGTCAGGCGGAAGTAACAAACAAACAAAAAGGAAATACACAGAAATATAGAACACACACAAACATACATAAGTACATACACACATACATACTAGAAACGAAAGGTGCACAGGCAGAGCAAAAAACACAAAAAAAGAAATCTGGAGAGAGAGAAAAAAGAGAGCACCAGACATGTGTACCAGCAAACAAAATGTAAAAGGTCAAGAAAACAGCAGAACAAAAAACATAACAAAAATGTCAAACATATCAGCAAAAATACATGTCCCAAAGGAAAAAGGAAAAATACCCATGATCATCCATAGTCTTCCGAAACTGAAAAAAAAATCGTAATCCTCCCAAAATGCACAATAATTGAAGAACCCCAGTTTTTCTCTCCTTGCTTTGCTTACAGCCATGTATGGCTCCCTGTTACAGTCTGGTTCCTGAAACTCAGACATTGGATGACAAACTTACGATGCCCACAAACTACACTCTCTACTTCATCAATCTCACCCTGTCCGATCCATGACTTTTTTCTCTCTCTCCCTAACTTTCTAACTCCCTGCAATACATTAACATTATAGACAAACGTCAAAAAAACATGATGGGAGTAGGCCCATAAAGGATAGATTTCAGTGAATTAGTGTCACATCCTTAGACAGGGATAGCAAAAAATATCAAGATGTTGATGTCTACCTTTTGGACACTTCTCCTCTTCATTCTTACCCTTGCACAGACTTTTAGGGAAAAAGTGGGGGTTAGTAGTAGATGGATGGGTATGGAGATGGGGATTTAAAGAATGAAGGCTGAATTACAGAAAATGTACAAAAAGCTCTGTTCTTCTTTCTGTCATTATAAATACAGGGGGGAAAAGACCGCAAGAAGAGAAATAAAGACAAAGATACATTAAAAATTATACAAAATATATTACGGAAAGAAAAGAGAAAGGAGGAAAGCAAGACAAACAAGAGAAAAACAAAACAAAACAAACAGAAGAAACAAACACAGAAAAAAGAACTGAAACAAAACAAACATTACAAACCATGTGATAGCTAAGTGAGCAGCCGATAACTATGTTAAAGATGTAAATAAGTAGCTAATAAGCTATATAGATAACTAACTAGGTAAGTAGCTTTTTTACTCAATAAATTCATCAACTAGCTAGCTACAGAATTAAAAAGTACCTAACAGACTAGTGATTAAACTAGATGACTAACTAAGTTGCTAACTAACTACCTGACCAAGAATTAAAGACCAACTGTAGTGCAGAAACAGCATGTTGACAATGAGAAACAAAAAAAAGAAACAATCGTTAAAAAACACTTTCCATAAGAAAATGTTAAAAAACCCTTACTACACTCCACATTACATGAATCATAAAAACCAGTCCATTTCACGTCCATGATTTCCTCTTAACCCAGTGTACAGAAAATAGCAGGGAAAGGGACTCAAAACAGACAGATCCTGCTAAGATAATTTATCCATCAGACAGAGAACTCCTGATAATATAGAAATGCTTCTGTCTGTCATTCCAGACAGCTCTGGCCATTCAAGGAGGGGCTGGAGAGAGAGGGGGAGGGGAGGGGGTAAAATCAGGAGGGAGATCACTGAATGACCGCGAGCATTGGAGTAGCGTGGTGAGGAGGAAGATCAGTGAAAAGAGAGGACGGTGAGGTAGAGCAGAAGGAGGAAGATCAGTGAATGGAGAGGATGGGTGAGGTAAAACAGAAAGAGGAAGATCAGTGAATGGAGAGGATGAGTGAGGTAAAACAGAAAGAGGAAGATCAGTGAATGGAGAGGATGGAGGAGGTAGAATACAAAGAAAGAGGAAGATCAGTGAATGAAGAGCAGCAGAGAGTAGGACAGGAGGAGGAGGATCAGTGAATAGAGAGGATGGTGGAGGTAAAACAGAAAGAGGAAGATCAGTGAATGGAGAGGTGGAGTGAGGTAGGATACACAGAAAGAGGAATATCGGTGAATGAGGAGGAGTGAGGTAGAATAAACAGAAAGAGGAATATCGGTGAATGAGGAGGAGGAGTGAGGTAGGATAAACAGAAAGAGGAATATCGGTGAATGAGGAGGAGGAGTGAGGTAGGATACACAGAAAGAGGAAGGTCAGTGAATGGATAGCGGCACTTCTACTACTGCTAATGCTGCTGCTGCTGCTGCTGCTGCTGCTGCTGCTGCTGCTGCTGCTGCTGCTGCTGCTGATGATGATGATGATGATGATGATGCCCTTTCTACTGTTACTACGACTTCTGCTACTAATACTGCTGCTGCTGCTGCTGTTCTAACTATTCTACTGATGTTAAGAAGAAGTAAATGAAGAAGAAGATTAAGAAGAAGAATGTTGATGAGAATACACCACGGGAAAATAATAAACCAAAAAATAATGTTAAACCTCAAAGAAACCAAGAAAATACCCTTCATGTTAATCAAAATTATTCTATTTTGAAATACATATCACATTTCGTCCTGATACCATCATTAAATGAATGGAAAAAATACTCTGTTGCATTTTGCGTGAGAGTGACGACTTCCCCCCCCCCCCCCCCCCCCAACTCCCACCTCCATCCCATAACCAAGAATGACGACGACCCAGAGACAGGAAAGAGAGACTCCAAAATAGCCCCTGGTGGATTCAGTCAGCAGTCAGAGACAATGAACACGTCATATCAAGATGGCACTGTCTGATATTTGAGATAGATCTTGCCATCTGAAAGGAGAGGTTATGGGGGCGGGTAGAAATAAATACAGCATTCTTCTTCTTCTTCTTCTTCTTCTTCTTCTTCTTCTCTCTTCTTCTTCTTCTTCTTCTTCTCTTCTTCTTCTTCTTCTTCTTCCTTCTTCTTTCTTCTTCGCATTCTTTTCTTCTTCTTCTTCGTCTTCTTCTTCTTCTTCTTCTTCTTTCTTCTTCTTCTTCTTCTTCTTTCTTCTTCTTCTCTTCTTCTTCTTCTCTTCTTCCTTCTTCTTGCTTCTTCTTCTTCTTCTTCTTTTCTTCTCTTCTTCTTCTTCTTCTTCTTCTCTTCTTCTTCTTCTTTTTCTTCTTCTTCTTCTTCTTCTTCTTCTTCTTTCTTGCATTCTTCTTCTTCTTCTCTTCTTCTTCTTTCTTCGCAATCTTCTTCTTCTTCTTCTTCTTCTTCTTCTTTCTTCTTTCTTCTTCTCGCTTCTTCTTCGCATTCTTCTTCTTCTTCTTCTTCTTCTTCCGCTTCTTCTTCTTCTTCTTTTCCTTCTTCTTCTTCTCTTCTTCTTCTTCGCATTCTTCTTCTATCTTTCGCATTTCTTCTTCTTCGCATTCTTCTTCTTCTTCTTCTTCTTCGCATTCTTCTTCTTCTTTCTCTTCTTCTTCTTCTTGCATTCTTCTTCGCATTCTTCTTCTTCTTCTTCTTCTTCTTCTTCTTCTTCGCATTCTTCTTCTTCTTCTTCTTCTTCTTCTTCTTCTTCTTCTTCTCCTTCTTCTCTCTTCTTCTTCTTCTTCTTCTTCTTCTTCTTCTTCTTCTTCTTCTTCTTCTTTCTTCTTCTTCTTTCTTCTTCTTCTCTTCTTCCCTTTTTCTTCTCTTCTTCTTCTTCTTCGCATTCTTCTTCTTCTTCTTCTTCTTCTTCTTCTTCTTCTTCTTCTTCTCTTCTTCTTCTTCTTCTTCTTCTTCTTCTTCTTCTCTTCTTCTTCTTCTCTTCCTTCTTCTTCTTCCTTCTTCTTCTTCTTCGCATTCTTCTTCTTCTTCTTCTTCTTCTTCTTCTTCTTCTTCTTCTTCTTCTTCTTCCTCTTCTTTCTTCTTCGCTTCTTCTTCCTTCTTGCATTCTTCTTCTTCTTCGCATTCCTTCTTCTTCTTCTTCTTCCTTCTTTCTTCTTCTCTTCTTCTTCTTCTTCTCTTCTCTTCTTCTGCACTTCTTCTTCGCATTCTTCTTCTTCTTTCGATTCTTCCATCTTCGCATTCTTCTTCTTTCTTCTTCTTCGCTTCTTCTTCTTCTTCTTCTTCGCATTCTTCCTTCTTCCTCTCTTTTCGCTATTCACTTCTTCCTTCTTCTTCTTCTCTCTTCTTCTTCTTCTTCTTCTTCTTCTTCTTCTTCTCTCTTCTTCTTCTTCTTCTTCTTGCTTTCTTCTCTTCTTCATTCGCATTCTTCTCTTCTCTCTTCTTCTTCACTTCTTCATCTTCTTCTTTCTTCTTCTTCTTCTTCTTCTTCACTTCTCCATTCTTCTTCCATTCTTCTTCTTCTCCTTCTTCTTCTTCTCCATTCTATCTCATCTCATTCATTCTTCTCCATTCTTCTTACATCTCTCGTTCTTCGCTTCATTCTTCGCAGTCTTCTTCTTCTTCTTCTTCTTCTTCTTCCATTCTTGCATTCTGATCTTGCATCTCTTCCTTCTTTCTCGTTCTTCTTCTTCGCATTCTTCTTCTCTTCTTCTTCGTTCTTCTTCTTCTTCTTCTTTCTTCTTCTGTCTTCTTCTTCTTTCTCTTCTCTCTCTCTTCTATCTTTTCTCCTTCTTCTTCTCTTCTCTCTTCTTCTTCTCTCTTCTTCTCTTCTTTCGCATCTTCTTCTTCTTCTTCGCATTCTTCTTCTCTTCGCATTCTTCATCTTTCGCATTCTTCTTCTTCCTTCTCTCTCTCTCTCGCATCTTCTTCCTTCTTCTCCATCGCATTCTTCCTTCGCATTCTCTCTTCTTCTTCTTCGCATCTCTTCTTCTTCTTCTTCGCATTCTCTTCGCATTCTTCTTCGCATTCTTCTTCTTCTTCTTCGCATTCTTCTCTTCTTCTTCTTCTTCTTCTTCTTCTTTCTTCTTCTTCTTCTTCTTCTTCTTCTTCTGCTACTGGCTTTATTCCAGAGCTATTCAGAGCTACCGGTGCGAATCTGCCTCCTCCACTCCGATCTTTTCTCCACGTTTCTAGGTTAGACACTTCGCTTTCTCATCATCTTCTCCTACGCAGTCTTTCCATCTGATCCATGATCTCCTCCTCCTCCCTCTTGTTCCCAACTCTTCATGATCATCACTTTCCTGCCGACATACTGGTCAGTTCTCCTCCAAACATGGCCTCACACACACACACACACACACACACACACACACACACACACACACACACACACACACACACACACACACACACACACACACACACACACAACAACACACACCATCGTGGTCTTCCTTGTAGACATATTCCCACCAAGGTCCTCTTTCTTCACTTTCACCTATCCCGTATTCCTGTAGACCGTTGGATCACCAATGAAGATTTTGTAACCAGCTTCCTCCATTTCACACGGTTATTTGCCCTCTGTGGCAAATCGTTCCTCACAAGGCCAGTCCACGGTCTGATGTTGGCTTCTGCTCTCAGGGAAAACACAGCATACTGGTGGAAAGAACTAGAGGGTCAATGTTTGGACAAGGGAAAGAGTAGAGCGGAGAGGAGGGAGGGTTGGAGGGGATAGTGTACAAGTGTCGCAATCTACCAAATAGCGGCAGGAGAGAGAGAGAGAGAGAGAGAAGAGAGAGAGAGAGAGAGAGAGAGAGAGAGAGAGAGAGAGGAGAGAGAGAGAGCGACCAAATGAGATAAAAATAAAATTACCACCTGACAGAATAAAGATACACGTAAGAGAAAACTTTACCGCACGTAAACATAGAATGATAACACGCGACAAAGAAAACAGATATTTTTATTATAATATATCAATAACAAAACAGAACAATGGAGGCGTTTTCTATAGCAAGAAAAGGAAAACGTCGCTTGTCTGAAGTATCATGGTCGCTAAAAACACGTACTATATTTCGGTCGGTCACATCCTATACATCAATCACCAAAGACAAGGTGTATAAAAATTATTGTGGGTGACCCCAAAAATGCTATGTCTTGGAAAACCACGACAACAACAACGACGATATCAACAACAACAACAACAACAGAAACAACAACAACAACAACAACAACAACAACGAAGAGGATGAAAATAACTACAGCTTCCTTTTCTGCCGGGCTTGCACTCACCGCTACCATGCCCAACACCCTGGTGGTAAACAAGTAGCAGAGACAGGCAGGAAGCTGCTGGCATCCACATCGTTTCCTGCTAGATTCAGGTGGCCCCTCAGACATGGCCTAGCTCGTCATTATCTATCTGGACAGCGCCCTGCTTTCTCTTCAGCAAGCCCTGTCATCTCAGGTCGGGGAAGGAGACAGAATGACAGACGCCAGGAAGGAGGGAGAGTCCCTGAATGAATCAAGTCAGGGAAGAGCAGAGCAGGGAAAGGAAGGGAAAGGGAAGAGAAGGGGGTGGGGGTTAATTACATCTATCTGTCTGTCCTGCGCCCAAAAAAAGGAAACAATAAAAAAGAGGAGAAAAAAACAGAAGAAAAGAGTTTATAAAAGAGAGAAAAATCAGAAAAATACAAAAACGAGAAAAACCAGAAGAATACAGTAAAAAGAGAGAAACCAGAAGAATACAGTAAAAAAGAGAAAAACCAGAAGAATACAATAAAAAAGAGAAAAAAAAGCCAGAAGAATACAGTAAGAAAAAGGGAGAAAAATCAGAAGAATTCAGTTTTTAAAAAAAGGAAAAAATCAAAAGAATACAGTAAAACAAAAAACAGAAACACACATACAAATAGCACCAAAAAAACCTAACCAAAAATAAGGTATACAACACTTCAAAAACATAATTATATAATTCTTTTTCAACGTTAAAATTGTGATAGCTAAAAAAATTTTTTTTAACTACTTATCCCATTTTCCCCCCTGTCACATTTATCAGCTCCTTCATTTGTTGTAATGATCCTCAGACTCCTCACATCCTGCCCTCAGGAGAGACGGAGTGGAGAA
>CM054134.1:99405527-99410527 GCA_028751875.1 Rapana venosa
CCAGGTTAAAGACGTGAACTTAAACAAAACCTAAACGACCTAACCACATCTCCACACACAATTTTGTACGACTCACTCTATCCTGACTGATAACAAGGAACACAATAAAATGAAGCAAACACAACTCTATCACACAGTCTATAATGTAACCGGATTTATGCAGGGCCATCTTCATCGTTGTCAACAACAGTATGGATCATTAGGTAGGTAAAGGTAAAGGAGTCCCATAACCTATAAGGTCGTAGGGGAGCGAGGCGTCAGAGACCTCACTTCTATAGGGCCAGCATATTGAGGGCGGCGCCCTTCTATAATGTAACCGGATTTATGCAGGGCCATCTTCATTGCTGTCAACAACAGTATGGATCATTATCAAAAGAAAAACAACAACTTTGCTACACCATGTGTTCCTTTCCCCGGGGCATCCTGAGGAGTTCAGTTTCGGTTATTTCCCTTTCTCCACGTCTGTAGTGATACAAGGCTTTAACATTTGCATATTCATACAATACCAATACATTACCCATACGATAGCAATACCACTGCTTTAGTAAATCAGTACACAGAGAAAGGTTTTTTTATTTATCTTTTTATTCTATTCTTTTATATCGAGAATAATGAAAAAAAACAAACATTTATGTGGTTCTTTACATCCAGTCCCCCTGTGTTTGCGGTTTGGTAAATTTTGTCATCTGTTCCCATACGGGGAGGGTTAGGGGGCAATGGTAGGAGGAGAAGTGGGATGTTGACTGACACGTTTTTTTTTCTTTTTTATTCTTTTCTTTCAAGGTTAATGGAATAAGCACTCGTGCGCTTTTTTACATCCACTCCCCGTGCGTATGCAGTTTTGCAAATGCTATCCGTTCCCGCCGGCACACAATGGCCTACTCTTCCGAAAAGCGGAACGGGTTATCGTGCACGCAAAATGTTCTTCGAGCGTTCGCACGCGGAACCTCGGTTTATATTTTCATCCTAAGGATTTTTCGAGGGAGTGGAGTCGGCACTGATGTTAACTCCAGAGGAAAAATCCTCGTGAACGAGGTTCGAACCCGGGTCAACAGATCACGAGCGCAATGCCCATCACTGGAAACACCAGTCTGTCCCGTCATGCGCATTCAACTCAAACAAAATCTGCACGTTATGAAGCTTTCAGCATTACCTTGTTGAGACATTGAAGTATTCTTGAGTCTTGAGTCTTGAGTCTATCTTGCGAGGGTCTGGGTAGAGGGTCTCCTGCCTATACTGAATTAAAACAGGGTGGTGTCAAACAAGCCACCATAGGCAGGGAGGAGGAATCTGCTCTGGTGAGTGGCCTTGTGTCAGTCAGATATCGATAGCTCCCTGTAGGCCCTAAGCTTTGAGTATGCGACAAAATAAGGTTGCGTGATTTAGGATAAGCATCGTGGAAGAAGTCGCACTAGGCCATCATTTAGGTTAGAGAACCTTAAACGAACAAACCCAGCAAAGAAGTACACAATCACACCAGCAAACAAAACTAGTATGTGAAACGAAGCAATCAGTCGAATCCCTAAGCTAACAGTAGAAAAGAGAAGTACATCTGGAAAAAAAAGAGAAAAGTTTGCTGTTTATGTAACTGTTTGTGGTTTTTCTTTTCTAAAAGTGTGACTAAAATAAACAAGCAGCTGTGAAGTTATCTGTTTTGTAATTGTTGCAGACTGTATGACAAAGAAATAAACCGGCAAATGTGAGCTGTTGTGTTGTTGCTGTTGGAAGCTGTGTTGTTGTTGTGTTGTTGTTGCTGCTGCTGCTGCTGCTGCTGTTATTGTTGTTGCTGCTGTTTTTTGTTGTTTCTGCTTTTGTCGTTAATTTTATTTCAGCGTGGAGTTTTTTTAATAGCGTGACCAGAATAGAACTGACAGACGTTACAAATCAATGTCCACACACACACACACACACACACACGCACACACGCACACACAGGTAGTGCAATAGATTTTTAGAGAGTCTTTCCCTAACGACAGTGAAAACTATCAACTTTAAGTCTCTTGCCAATCAAAAATGTGACTGTCAATCTATCTATCTGTCTGTCTATCTGTTTGTCTATCTATCTGTCTGTCTGTCTGTCTGTCTACCTATCTGTCTGCCTATCTGTCTGTCTGTCTATCTATCTGTCAGTCTGTCTACAAGTCTGTCTGTTTATCGGCTTCATGTCATTAATGATGGCGGAGGCTGTCTTTTGGAGAATCCCTTTTCTATCCTGGATTTTTTTTCTTTTCAGTCCATCTAATTAACAATCGTGGGGAAAGAAAACAGTAAACCGGAAGCCAGACGTGGAACAAAAACAATAATTAGTCTGGACATCGTAAGACATCTATCCACCTTTTCAAGCTGGCCTTCTTTGAAGCAGCAGCGTGTAGAGTTGTGCTTTTTTCTCCTGCCTGCCTGCCTGGCCCTCTCCTTCAGGTTTTCATTACTGGTCTGGTAGCGCGCAGGGAAGGAGCACAGATGATGATTTGTCTCCCTGGCTCTTTCTTTTCTCTCTCTCTTTCTTGCTTTCTTTCTCTCTCTCTCTCTCTCTCTCTCTCTCTCTCTCTCTCTCTCTCTCTCTCTCTCTCTCTCTCTCCCCCTCTCTCTCTCTCTCTCTCTCTCGTCTCTCTTCTCTCTCTCTCTCTCTCTCTCTCTTTCTCTTTCTCTCCTCTCTCTCGTCTCTTCTTCTTCTCTCTCTCTTCTCCTCTCTCTCTCTCTCTCTTCTCTCTCCTCTCTTCTCTCTCCTCTCTCTCTCTCTCTCTCTCTCTCTCTCTCTCTCTCTCTCTCTCTCTCTCTCTCTCTCTCTCTCTCTCCCTATCTCTCTCTCTCCTTTTCTCTCTCTCCCTCTCTCTCTCTCTTTGAATGAATACATGATTGAATGATTGAATTGATGCATGGATGAATGTAAGAATTAATAAATGGTTGTATACATTAGTTCATGAATTGATACATAAATGAACGAATAAACTCCATGAATGAATGAATGAATGAATGAATAAATGAATCAATCAACTACTCAAATCGATTTTATTATATCTATAAGCGCATCAAAATCTACGCACGCACGCACGCACACACACACGCTCTCACACTCGCACGCACGCACGTACAAACACAGAAAAAACATATATACAGACACACACACGCACACGCGCACGTACACACACACAGGTAGGCATAATCACCTGGAGTCATGCCCTGGCATTGTTTGAAGACCAGGTATTTGCGCTGGCGATAGAAAGGAAGCTCACCTTGCTATGTGATAAATCATTTTCATGAAACTGTTCTAATCTTCTTGAGAGTATCAGGGTTTAATAGGTACTTGTGTGTGTGTGTGTGTGTGTGCGTGCGTGCGTGCGTGCGTGCGTGCGTGCGTGCGTGCGTGCGTGCGTGCGTGCGTGCGTGCGTGCGTGCGTGCGTGCGTGCGTGCGTGTGTAGATTTTGATTATACGCGAAGAAGACATTGAGTGTGATTCTGCACGCTTGCAGAATTGGAAATGGGAAATGGATAAAAACGTTTTCTGCTATGATGTCTACCCCTTACCCCCCTTCCCCAAACATTTTTCATATAGTGGCCCAAGGCCGAAGTACAATAACACTTTTCAGTGTTCAGTGTTCAGTTCTCTCTCTCTCTATCTGTCTCTGTTTCTGTCTCTGCCTGTCTGTCTCTCTCTCAAATCAGAAAATTTGACAGTTCTGATGATCTATTATGAATGCTAACAAAGTAATTTCGGAAAGGTCGACTAGGGAATATATATATATATATATATATATATATATATATATATATAAATATATATAATATATGTATATATATATATATATATATATATAATATATATATTATATATATACTATCATTATCACGTAACGGAAAACTGTAGACTAAATTAGAAATGGTCTGACCAGACGAAATGAACTCTCAGTTGGGATGTCAAAGATATCATTCCAATCTTCTTTTGTAGGTCAATTTCTTTGTCTGGTCTGACTCATGAACGAGACCCAAAATGGTAACAAGTAATCAGAGACACACATTAAACAAAAACAGACAAAGAAGCATAAAGGTGCGTACACTCGGGCGTGCGTTCACGCACACACAAGCACACACACACACACACACATGTGCACACACATACACGCGTATACACACACGCACACACACGCAAACATAAACACTTGCGCACATACACACGTGCGCGCACACGCATGCACGTACGCATGTATACACGCACGCACGCACGCACGCAAACATACAAGATTTTAAGATTGATTAGTTCCTTTGTTGCTTTAAGGGTATAGGGGATTAACAACACATCGAACAGAAAAATAACCCCAACTGTACTTCACTGGAACAGATTATTGATACCAACAGAATCTGAAAAACAAGCGTTCAGCATGTAGAGAAGAATAATAGTAAAATGATTAACACAAGAAGTTTTTAAAAGAATGTTAGGCAGCTTAGAAACTTTTACAGTTACTTTTTTATTATTGCAATTTAAATAGAGGTCTACACACACACACACACACACACACACACACACACACACACACACCACACACAACACTCACACACACGCACTCACACGCACTCACGCACACAACACACACACACACACACACACACCACACACACACAAACACACACACACACACAACATTTTTCACACAAAAAATAATCTCGGTTAGCTAGCTGTCAACTTCAAAATCTCTTCCATGTCAACATATTCACCTGCGTCCCGTTTTCGTTCTGACATAATAATAAAAAACACATGAAACCATTTACCCCAAAAACATTGGCCAAAAAATAACATTTTTTAAAGTTTCTACCACCCACCCCCACCCCCACCCCCCCATCCCCCACTCCACCCTCCCCAATCTCCTCCCCTCCACTACATTTTTTCTCCTTCTACGCTTTGACCACAATGCAATCTTAAGAAGGATGCAATTGCCTGTCTGTCAAAATAGCCCTTACCGTCTCGCTACCGACATAAATATATATATATATATATATATATATA
>CM054134.1:99413027-99420527 GCA_028751875.1 Rapana venosa
CGCTTGACACTCTGACGGCCACACCACAAACTACACTCTGTCTCACTCCTCACACCTGGAAACTACTGTAGACTGTAAGTACACTCATCACTGAATGAAACGTTTGAGAGTGTGTGGGGTTTTGTTTCAAGTACCTCGGTATTTAGGAAGCCTTACTCCAACTTCAGAGGATTGTCGCCCCCATGGAGGGGGAATATAGGTTGCTATGCTTAAGAGCTTGCCCTAGGTGAAGATAAACGATATCAAACATGACATTTCAGAGCATAGAAGCATTGCAATGTAGGCTCTGGCACTTTGCTGACATCTGCCACTCACACAGCCTGTGGTCTGGATCAGATCTGCTGCATGAAGCTTGCAGGTTGTTAGGCGTTCCCTCTCGTGATTGTGCAGCTATTACTGTTGTGATGGAAATTGCACATTTTTCCTGTCTGTCTCTTCTGCGTAGATCATGGTCGTTATGGTATTTGCTGAGCACACTATGATTCTGTGTATAGATCGTGATTGGCGTTAGACACTGTGGATGTCTGGAAGGCCAGGAAGGAAGTTAGCTTTCGCCTAAGGATATGCAAGTAAAGTGCAAGCTATGCATGTATGTGTGTGTGTGTGTATTTACAGAGAGAGAGATATATAGATATAGATAGATAGATAGATAGATAGATATACAGACAGACAGACAGACAGACATACATGCATACATGCATACATGCATACATACATACATACATACATACATATGTGTGTATAACCTATAGACCTCTCTCTCTCATCAAAGATAACATAGATAGGCATATTAAAAGAAAGAAAGACAGATAGAGACAGACGGATGTTAAAAGAGACAGACAGACAGACAGACAGACAGACAGATAGACAGACAGATATTGACAGATCGACATGCAGATAGAAAGAAAGAAGTGCGTCTGAATGATAAAAATATAAAAAGAACAGACTTGGCATTATAGCTGAACTGTGTACCTGTGGGAGCGGATGACAAAATTTGCAAAACCACACACACATACACACACAGGGACTGGATGTAAAAATTTTAAAAAGCACACGAGTGCTTATTCCATTATCCTCAAAATTAAAGAATAGATCAGATATGATAAAATAAAATTAAAGAAATAAACTTTCGAAACCCAACAACATGATATAGAAGTGGAGAGCGCTACTGGTTAACAATGATCAGAAAAGGGAGCTGCTGAAATGTACGTTTCTTAAAGCTAGTTGAACAAAGACACTGCCTGGCTGGCTGGCTGGCTGGCTGGCTGGCTGGCTGGCTAAGATGCCAGATGGGAATCTTATTTCTATCAATGCATTGGCCTATATCTGCCTCTTAAATCACACTGAAGACTATACCGCAGACAGCAGAGCGAAAAAAGAACATCTCAAAAAAACCCAGTAAGGAGACAGGTATACATTTTGAATAAGACAGAAAACATAACATTAAAAAAGGAAAGTGTAAGAACTTGAGGGAGGGGAGGGGGTATATGTCTTCTCTTTATTTTAATATTTTTTTGGGAGGGAGATGGCGGTGTTAAAGTCAGGCAAAAGTTTTGGAGGAGGTGTGTTATTTATTATCTGACATAAGCCACTCTACTTTATGCTAACCAACTTTGTCTGGTAAGGAATGCATGTTTTGACAAACCTGTACATGAAGTAAAGATGAATATGGGGTCGCTTGGGCTCAGTGGATAAAGCTGCAGGCTTCTAACTCTATTGGGCCTGAGCTGTAGGTCGCTAGTTTGATCCTCAGCAGCGTTTTGTAGATTTACGAATAGCGATACTGGCTGATTTCGCTTTGTACAACTGCCTCTTGACATTCGCCGTACCTTTCCATTTTAACTCGTATACATACATACATATATATATATATATATATATATATATATATATATATATATATATAATATATATTATATATATATATATATTGTGTGTGTGTGTGTGTGTGTATGTTTGTACGTAGTCTATTTAAAATTTCATAAATGTGAAGGTGTCTGTGCGCCATAAAGCAGATGTCAGGAAGAGAGGCAGTACAGGGTGAAAATCGTGTGCAGGCCGTATTTTGGGACACTTACGTCAAAGGCGGTGCATCTAAGAAAGTCAAAGATTTACCTGTATGGAGAGTTTATTTATATCTTAAACTTTTAGACTCTGTCTCTCTTTCTCTCTGTCTCTGTCTCTGTCTGTCTGTCTGTCCGTCTGTCTGTCTGTCTGTCTGTCTGTCTCTCTCTCTCTCTCTCTCCTCTCTCTCTCTCTCTCTCTCTCTCTCTCTCTCTCTCTCTCTCTCTCTCTCTCTCTCTCTCTCTTTCTGGTTCTAGTCATACACAGTACGTGGACAGATAGATAGATAGATAGACAGACAGACAGACAGATAGATAGATAGATAGATAATAGATAGATAGATAGATAGACAGACAGATAGATAGATAGATAGATAGACAGACAGACAACAGACAGATAGATAGATAGAAAGATAGATAGATAGATAGATGGATAGATCGATAGATAGATAGATAGATAGACAGACAGACAGACAGATAGATAGATAGATAGATAGATAGATAGACAGACAGATAGATAGATAGATAGATAGATGGATCGATAGATCGATCGATAGATAGATAGAGAGAGATCGATAGATCGATAGATAGAGAGAGACAGAAAGATAGATAGACACACAGACAGGGGGAGAAAGACAAAGAGGGGGAGAGAAAGACACAGAGACAGAGAGAGAGAATCAGACGGAAACAGAATCATACACAGACATATGGATAGAGAGATGCAGAGACAGACGAATAGCAAAACAGACCTAATTATAGACAGACATAGATACAGAGAGACCAACAAACAGACTAAAAGGTAGCTGCATATATTCTACAAAATTACAGAAACAGGGGAATTACATCCCCCCGTTCCTCTTCTCCACCCACCCTCCACAACCTCATGACAGACGAAAGAGAGCACGACTGATAAATACTATTATTTTATTAAGAAAAAAGAGAGCGGTGCTAGCGGATATCACAATGTTTCTGAAGGTTAGCAAAGAATCTTTCGGCGTGTTGGAAATGCCATGTCCAAGTCCTTTTGATATCAATTATTGGTCTGGAGCTGCCTCATAAATCACCCTGAAGAACCCACAAGAGACAGCAAAAAAGGCCACCAAAAACAGGGTAAGAGACGTGAATATATATCATTACCCCCAAAAATGAAAATAACAAGGTATAAAATGAGATCAAGTTTATTTTTTCTGGATTAAAAGTAAAAGTTTGTGGAAAGAGGTGTGCTACTTTCTTGGTTTTTTTAATTAATAAATCTTATTTACTGAAGTTTATTAGTCTGGCAATGAATGCATATTTTGACTAGCCTGCTGCTTTAAAAAAAAGTGGGGGGGGATCGTTGGCTAAGTGGACTCGCTGGCAAGCCTCTTAACCTGATTGTTCTGAAGTCTTGGATCGCTAGTTCAAATCTTGGCAATTTTTGATAACGTCAAGCTCTGGATTGTTTTTAACTTGCTCCTGTCTGTACAAAACCAGACCTTTATATGTATGTAGATACTCTGTTCATACATATTTATAGACCGCAGTTGCATGCAGATTATGGACGTCATTTTTTTGTGTGGGGGATGGGTGGGGAGTTGTTTGGGGTTTGGGGATAGCTTAGTGGTCAGAGCAATCGCTTTCCCCCAGCCTCTTTAGGGTCGGGGAAGGTAAAGCAGCGAGGGAGAGAAGATGGGCGCCGCCCTCAATATGCTGGCCCCCTAGAGGAGTGAGGTCTCAGACGCCTCGCTCCACTACGACCTTCTAGGTTATGTGACACCTTTACCTTTTACTTTACATCGTCTCTTTTCATCAGGCAAGAAAAATCTCTTTTTTTTTCCACTCCACTTTTTTCTTACTTTTATCCAATTTCGTTTCCCATCTCTTCATCTTTCTCGTGATTTGCAGTTTTCTTTTATACCTGTTCGTTTCGTTTGATTTGAATAAGGTACGAAGTTGTATCATCAGTTCTTGATGAATAAACAACACCCTCCATTTTCTCTGTCTCCACTCACTCCAGTGGGCACACCACGCTGACTGTAGTGCTAGCAACAGGAGCTGGTGCAGAGCTGTTGGCCTGAGACAGCAAAGATTCAGTCAGCAATGAAATGACATGATTAGAGAGGAGGGAGGTGGAGAGAGAGAGAGAGACACAGAGACACAGAGAGAGACAGAGAGAGACAGACAGACAGACAGACAGAACTACGAACTCTAAACTCTGAAAAGATCTATTCATAAAAAGGCCGTTGACCTATACATGACGGTAAATGCTGATCAAATCAATGATGAATGATAAGAATGGCAGTCACGGTAAAGTACATCTGTGATGAAATAGGTGCAACGCAAGTCGACACTAGAAAACCAACAACTCTTGGGGGAAAAACAAGAAATAAGAGCAAACTTATACCACTACGACATCTCTTTTTATAAAGGCTGTGCATCAACCTAAAGGTACGTTGCTAACAATGCCAGGATTACTGCGTCCCAGGAGCAAACAGTTTCAATTCATCAGCCTGGCCAGCGAAATATACTGGAATATATGTTTGCTTCATGCCATCAAAGGCAGAACAACATAGAACAAAATATTGATCATCTTCAGTTGCTGCATTGTTTAAAAGATCATTTTGTACCAGATCCGCTTTGTCTTCTACATCTAGGTTAGTGAATATGTATATTTTGACACACCCACTCTGAATTTAACCATTATTCTTCTGAAATGTATATCCATTTCAGCTTTAAGCGTGATTTGACGTCAGGTGAGTGTATAGATTGTCTGTAGATTCTAAACCTATTTCTATAACAATAAATTCTATTTGATTGTTCCGTCGGTGCCAACGACAATTGATCAATCTTTGTCTGAAAACAGTTATAAAAAATCTATTTTAGAATTTCAATATCTTGACTTCACCAGACATACCCAAAGCCATATTTGAATAAGCAAATGTGTATCTGTGTGACCTAGTTTTGAGAGAGACAGACAGACAGACAGAGACAGACAGAGAGACACACACACAGACACAGAGATACACACAGAGAGAAAGACAAAGAGACTCTGTATGTGTGTGTGTGTGTGTGTGTGTGTGTGTGTGTGTGTGTGTGTGTGTGTGTGTTGTCTGTCTGTCTGTCTTTCTCTCTGTCTGTCTATCTATTTCTCTGTCTCTCTGTCCCTCTGTGTCGTTGCTATCATTATAAACTTGTGTCTACCGTCAGTTTTCCTTTTTTATTTTGTTTCATTTATACACCAATTTATCGACATTTAAACGAGTACTCTTTCTTTCAGGTGTGTATGATATGAGATTTGCTTGTTCCTTTCTTCCTTTTTAAACGCAGCCTGGATATTGTTTAGCCTCAACCCAACACACAGACCATCTATCTTCACCACCATCGCTTCCTCCTCACCCACGCCTTTCTTTACATCTCTGTCATTTCAGAACAAGAAGCCAGAAACCGAACTGGAACTCTCAAAGACCCAGCCCACAAAGGAAAAGGAGGAGGAAGAGGAAGAGGAGGAGGAGGAGGAGGTGGTGGTGGCATTCGCCTTCCACACTCCCCCACCGCCTCCACCACCACCACCACCTCGGCAGCAGGAGCAGCGGCAGCAGCAGGGGTGGGGATAGGGGGAGGAGGAGGGGTGACTGAGGAGGTGGAGGGTGGGCGGAGGGTGAGGGTGGGGATGCTGACCACAGAAGTGATCAAGACCACCTCCCACCACGGAGTCCTCTCCCGTGACCAGATCCACAACATCCTCAACATCACCTCCGCCAGCAAGGTAGTAGTGGTAGTGGTAGTAGTGGTAGTGGTAGTAGTAGTTGTAGTAGTAGTGGTGGTAGTAGTGGTAGTAGTAGTGGTAGTAGTGGTAGTAGTGGTAGTAGTAGTAGTAGTAGTTGTAGTGGTAGTAGTTGTAGTAGTAGTAGTAGTAGTAGTAGTAGTAGTAGTAGGTAGTAGTAGTAGTAGTAGTAGTAGTAGTAGTGGTAGTAGTAGTAGTAGTAGTAGGGGTGGTAGTAGTAGTAGTAGTAGTAGTAGTAGTAGTAGTAGTAGTAGTAGTAGTAGTGGTAGTAGTAGTAGTAGTAGTGGTAGTAGTAGTAGTAGTGGTAGTAGTAGTAGTAGTGGTAGTAGTAGTAGTAGTAGTAGTAGTAGTAGTAGTAGTGGTAGTAGTAGTAGTAGTGGTAGTAGTGGTAGTAGTAGTAGTAGTAGTAGTAGTAGTGTAGTAGTAGTAGTGGTAGTAGGGGTAGTAGTAGTAGTAAGTAGTGGTAGTGGTAGTAGTAGTGTAGTAGTAGTAGTAGAGTGGTAGTAGTAGTAGTGGTAGTGGTAGTAGTAGTGGTAGTAATGGTAGTGTAGTAGAAGTAGTAGTAGTGGTAGTAGTAGTAGTGTAGTGGTAGTAGTAGTGGTAGTAGTGGTAGTAGTAGTGGTAGTAGTAGTAGTAGTAGTGGTAGTAGTAGTGTAGTAGTAGTAGTTGTATGGTAGTAAAGTAGTAGTGGTTGTAGTGTAGTAGTGTAGTGTATGTAGTAGTAGTAGTAGTAGTAGTAGTAGTAGTGTAGTAGTGGTAGTAGCGGTAGTAGTGGTAGTAGTAGTAGTGGAAGTGGAAGTGGTAGTAGTAGTAGTAGTGTAGTAGTGGTAGTAGTAGTAGTAGTAGTAGTGTAGTGGTAGTGTAGTGGTATAGTAGTGGTAGTAGTGGAGTAGTAGTAGTGGAGTGGTAGTAGTAGTAGTAGTGGAAGTGGTTAGTAGTATGTAGTAGTAGTGGTAGTATGTAGTAGTGGTGGTAGTGTAGTAGTAGTATAGTGTAGTAGTAGTAGTATAGTTAGTAGTGATAGTAGTAGTAGTAGTGTAGTGTAGTAGTGGTAGTAGTAGTAGTAGTGGTTGTAGTTTAGTAGTAGTGGTAGTAGTAGTAGTGTAGTAGTAGTAGTAGTAGTGGTAGTAGTGGGTAGTAGAAGTAGTAGTAGTAGTAGTAGTGGTAGTGTAGTAGTAGAGTAGTAGTGGTAGTAGTAGTAGTAGTGGTAGTAGTGGTAGTATAGTAGTATGGTAGTAGTAGTAGTATAGTAGTAGTGGTAGTAGTAGTAGTAGTAGTAGTAGTGTAGTAGTAGTAGTAGTGGTAGTAGTGGTAGTAGTAGTAGTGTAGTAGTAGTAGTGGTAGTAGTAGTAGTAGTGGTAGTAGTGGTAGTAGTAGTGTAGTAGTAGAAGTAGTAGTAGTGGTAGTAGTAGTAGTAGTGGTAGTAGTGGTAGTAGTAGTAATGTAGTAGTAGTAGTAGGTAGTGGTAGTAGTAGTAGTGGTAGTAGTGGCAGTAGTGTAGTAGTAGTAGTAGTGGTAGTGGTAGTAGTAGTGGTAGTAGTAGTAGTAGTTAGTAGTAGTAGTGTTGTAGTAGCGGTAGTAGTATAGTAGTAGTAGTGGTAGTGGTAGTAGTAGGGTAGTAATGGTAGTAGTAGTAGAAGTAGTAGTAGTGGTAGTAGTAGTAGTAGTAGAGTA
>CM054134.1:99438027-99443008 GCA_028751875.1 Rapana venosa
GTAGGTGGGTTTTTATTTCTAGGAATCAGTATAGAAAGAATATATAAACCAATGATATGATCAGGTTAATAATGTGTTGTTACGCACGCATGTGCTTAAAGACATTTTGCTAATTCAAAGAAGAGATTTTTACATTGAAATGTCATCAGAAGGGGGGGGCGAGAGAGGGGGGGAGAGAGATGGGAGGAGGAGGGAGAGAGAGGGAGAGAGAGAGAGAGAGCATGCAAAAATATACTTTTTTTGGTAGAAAGTTATTTTTCTAAACAAATATTGTTTAATTCTTGGAATGTTGTGCTATAGTATGCTATGCTATGCTCTACTCTACTCTACTCTACTCTACTCTACTCTACTCTACTCTACTCTACTCTACTCTACTCTACTCTACTCTACTCTACTCTACTCTACTCTACTCTACTCTACTCTACTCTACTCTACTCTACTCTACTCCACTCTACTCTACTTTACTCTATTCTTCTCTTCTTTACGCTACTCTACACTTCTCTACTCTACTCTACTCTACTCTACTCTACTCTACTCTCTCTTCTCTCTCTCTCTCTCTACTCTACTTACTCTACTCTTCTCTACTCTACTCTACTCTACTCTACTCTACTCTACTCTACTCTACTCTACTCTACTCTACTCTGCTCTGCTCTGCTCTGCTATACTATACTATACTATACTATACTATACTATACTATACTATACTATACTATACTATACTATACTATACTATACTATACTATACTATACTGTACTGTACTGTACTGTACTTATACTATACTATACTATACTATACTATACTATACTACACTACACTATACTATACTATACTATACTGTACTTTTCCACACTAACAATACAATAACTTAAATACATTCAGATGTTATCTGATCTTGTGCTCTGCTAAGATTGTGCTATGCTATGCTATGCTATGCAATGCAATGCTATGCAATACTATGCTATGTTATGCTATGCTGCGCTGCGCTACGCTACACAGTCTTTTATGTTGCAGCAGCGGGGCAGAGTCCATACATGATCTTTGAGTACATGATGCACGGCGACCTTGCAGAGCTCCTGAGGAAGAACGACCCCTCCACCATCTCCAAAGAAACTGGCATCATCCGACTGCAGAAGGTAGGCAACGACAGCATTTTCTGGCTGGCTGGTTGGTTGGATCGTTGGTTGGTTGGTTGCTTGTTTTGGTTGGTTGGTTGTTTGGTTTGGTTGGTTGGTTGGTTTGGTTGGTTTGTTGTTTGGGCTGGTTGGTTGGTTGGTTTGGTTGGTTTGTTGTTTGGGGTGGTTGGTTGGTTTGTTGTTTTGATTGGTTGGATGGTTTGTTGTTTTGGTTGGTTGGTTGTTTTGGTTGGTTGGTTGTTTTGGTTGGTTTGGTTGGTTTGTTGTTTTGGTTGGTTTGGTTGGTTGGTTGTTTTGGTTGGTTGGTTGGTTGTTGTTTTGGTTGCTTGGGTGGCTGGTTGTTTTGGTTGGTTGGTTGGTTTGTTGTTTTGGTTGGTTGTTTCGGTTGGTTGGTTGGTTGGTTTGTTGTTTTGGTTGGTTGGATGGCTGTTTGGTTGGTTGGTGTGATGATCAATAGTGTTTGAGTAGGTTGGCTGGTAGATAGTCGCTTGTCTGCTTGCTTGCTTAGATAGTTGGTTGGTGGGCTGGTGGGTGGATGGGTAGATGAATAGATGGGTGGGTGGATAGTTGAGTGACGGGCAGGATGGAAGGTAAGGCAATTTGTAAGTTGGTGAGTTAGTTGGTTGGTTTGCCTGACTTGTTTGCTTGAGTGAAGGAATGAAGGAATGAATCGGAGGAAAAAGAGCCTAGAACGTCAAACACTGAATCAGGTTTGGGTTTGGTTTTTCTTTTAAATTGATAGGGTGTTTTTTCTGTGCACAACAGCCCACAGCTGTAAGCCAGTGATTCTGACTGCACATAGTGATGCAGCAGACTGGAAGAGAGGAGATAGAGGAAAACGAAAGGGAATCTGGCCTGGCTTAAGTCTATGTGCTTTGGGGTTCTATCGATTACATTTTCCTCTGTCTTTCTGTCTTTTTGTCTGTCTTTCTTTCTTGTTTGCTCGTGTGCTTACCTTCTCTTTTTTTTCCTTCTCTTTCTTGTCTTCTTATTTTGTTTTTCTTTCGTTCTTGTTTTCTCTTTTATTCATTCGTTCTTTCTTTTTGGGGGGTTTATTTTCTTCTGTTTTCTTTCTTGTGGTTTTTTTTTCTCTTTCTTTTCGTTCATTTTCTCTCTTTCTGCGATGTACTATTCTTTCTTTATTTCTTTCTTGTCCGCTCTTTTTTTTCTATTCGTCTTTTCTTCTAACTTTTTTCTTCCTTTGTTTCTTTTTCTTCTTCCCTTTCTTTCTTTTCTTTGTTTTTTTTTCTATCTTTACTCCTTTGATTTTTTTAAGATAAAAAAACAGGATTAGGGACAAACTTCTTTCTTGTTTTCTGTGTCATTATTTGTTGTTGTTGTTGTTGCTGCTGCTGCTACTGTTGTTGTTGTTAGTTTTCTTCCTCCTCCTCCTCCTACTCCTCCTCCTCTCTTCTCTTCTTCTTCTTCTCTCTCTCTCTCTCTCTCTCTTCTCTCTCTCTCTCTCTCTCTCTCTCTCTCTCTCTCTCTCTCTCTCTCTCTCTCTCTCTCTCTTCTCTCTCTCAATAATCACTGACTGACAAAGGAGTGGTAGGGTCACTGATTTCATTTTCCACCGTGTATTGTTGGTTTGTTTGCAAGCAAATGAGGAGTGTTGAAAAGACAGAAACTAAAGTTAATGTGTACGTGGGCAGGGAAAATGGATTGATTGATTGTTTGATTGATTGGTTGATTCATTTATTCAATAATTCATTCATTCATTTATTCACTGTTTGATTGTTTCTGTCTCATTCTCTCTGCCTCTATCTTTTGCCTCGTTCTTTCTCAATCTGTCTGTGTGTGTCTGTCTATGTGTCTCTGTCTCTGTGACTCTGTGTCTGTCTGTCAGTCTGTCTGTCTGTCTATCTCTCTGTCTCTGTCTCTGCCTGTCTGTCTGTTTCTCTATCTCTGTCTGTCTATCTCTCTGCCTCTGTCTGTGTCTGTCTCTGTCTCTCTCTGTCTCTGTGTCAGTCTGTCTGTCTGTCTGTCTCTGTCTCTGTCTCTCTCTCTATCTCTCTCTCTCTATCTCTCTCTCTCTCTCTCTGTGCCTTCCTCCCACTCTCAACGATCCTAAATTGCAGGATTCATAATCTGAAGTTTCATTGCGACTTGTTTATTTCCTTTATTTCTTTGTTTGCTGCTTTGTTTGCATGCGTAAGGCGAAGTGGGGGAGCCCAGGGAAGATTGGAGATAACCAGGCAGAAGACAGGGGTGGGGGTGGGGGATAGGAATGGGATTGGGGATAGGAATATGTGAAGGGAGGAAAGTGATGGTGATTATGAATGATGTCTGCGTAGGGAAAAAAATATGGTTAGGATTCTTGTTGAAGATTTCAACTCCTGTTTGATTTGGTCCATATGTGTGCTTGCTTGTAGGTTAGGATGTCTGTCTGTCTGACTCCTCTCTCTCTCTCTCTCCTCCTCTCTCCTCTCTCTCTCTCTCTCTCTCTTCTCCTCTCTCTCTCTCTCTCTCTCTCCTCTCTCTCTCTCTCTCTCTCTCTCTGCGCGCGCGTGCGTGCATGTGTGTGTGCGTGTGGGTGTGTGTGTCCCCGCCTTTCTGTCCATCTGGCTGGGGTTATTTTGTTATTCATCTTTCTGGGGTTTTTTCTCTCTCTGTTATATTGTCTATCAGTTCTTGTCTGTCTGGTTGCCTGTCTTCCCGCTTTGAATGCACATGGTTTTTTGTTTGTTTCTTGTTGTTGTTTTGGGGGTTTTGTTTGTATTTTGTTTTGTCTCTATTATTCTCATTCTCTTTGTCTTGCTATGTCGTTCAGTTTATATACCCTCTGTCTTCTGTCTCTGTCACTCTGCATCTCACTCTCTCTCTCTCTCTCTCTCTCTCTCTCTCTCTCTCTCTCTCTCTCTTTGGGTTTTTTTCGTTGGGGGGGGGGGGGGGGGGCTGTTTTGAAAAGGGTTATTTCCCCTTGTTTCTACTGTGAGAGTGTATAAGTGTTGGGTTGATATTAAGATGTATCCCTACGGGCGGGGACTGGATGTAAAAAAAGCACATAAGTGCTTATTCATTATCCTCGAAATAAAAGAATATTTGTCATTGCCATTCTTCTCTCTCCTCCTCTCTCTCTCTCTCTCTCCTCTCTCTCCCTCTCCTCTTCTCTCTCCTCTCATCTCTCCCATCCTCTCTCTCTCTCATCTCTCTCTCTCGTTCCGCTCGCTCGCTCGCTCGCTCGCAGCTTTGTTATGACAGTCCCCAATCAGTAAAGTGTGCAACACTGTGCATCCAACTTAGGACTATTCGCTGTGTGGCATTGTTCTGTGACTGCTGAGTGACATTGTTCAGTCACTGCTGAGTAACATTATTCAGTGAGGGAATGAGCTGTGTAGCAAATCCCTGGACTAATTGCTGAGTGGCCTTTTTTCAGTGATAAACAAACTGTGCAGTGAAGTGTGCAACACTGTGCATCGAACTAGGGACTATTCGCTGTGTGGCATTGTTCAGTGACTGCTGAGTGACTTTATTCAGTTACTGCTGAGTGACATTATTCAGTGAGGGAATGAGCCGTGCAGCAAATCCCTGGACTACTTGCTGAGTGGCCCTTTTTCAGTGACAAACAAACTGTGCTGTGCTGCGAGTTCCCTACCACCCACCCCCTACTATTTACTGAGCGACCCTTTCAGTGACAAGTGCTGACCATCTCTCGGGACACACCTCAGTGCTCATCAGGTTGCTTCAAGGAGAGGGGCACTTGTAATTTGGTGTGGCCTTGGGAGACTCTTCACTAGGAGAGACTAACTGTGACCAGGCTCTAATTTGAAGCAGGGAACCCTTGTATTGACACTTACAGGGTTGATAGTGAAGTTACCTGAGCTTTGTTGATTACTGTTGTGAAGCT
>CM054134.1:99443508-99463508 GCA_028751875.1 Rapana venosa
GGGTTTTGATGGGATCGTATGTTTTGGGTTTTTTTATTGGATATTTCTTAAAAAATACCCACACACTCCTGTTTTGTCCTCTCTTTTCCACTTTTTCTTTCCTGCTTATGTCTTGTTATATCCTGATAAAGGATTCATATTTTTATATTTTCAATACTTTTTTGGACTTGCCTGTACTTAAGTTTTAATGGTGCCCTATTTAAATACTTTTAATTTGGTAAAAAAGTTTGTCCCTTTTGACAATGTGTGATGTTTATCTTTTGACTTTTTTAAAGTTTGGTTGTGTTTTTTTTCTTGGCTTTTGTTGTTGCCTTTTGTTCTTGTGTTGTTTTTTGTCGTTTTTCTTTTTTTATCTCTTTTTTTGGGTTTTGGGTTTTTTCCCTTCCTTTTGTTTGTTTGTTTTTTTGGTTGGGTTTTTTTGGGGGGTGGGGGGGGGTGGGGTTTTTTTGGATTTTTTTTTAAATTTTGCTTGCTTTTGGGGGGGGGGGAGGTTTGTTGGGGGGGAGGTTTTGAAAAGGGTTTTTCCCGGGGTTTTTATTGCGAGACTGTAAAAAAGTATTGGGTTATTATTTTTAAAGATGTACCCCAAAGGGCGGGGACTGGATGAAAAAAAGCAATGTGTGCTTTTTTCTTTCCTCGAAAATAAAGAATTTGTCATTGTCATTGTTCTTTTCTCTCTCTATCCTCTGTCTGTCTGTCTTGTTATCTGTCTATCTATCTTATCTTTCTGTCTGGTTTTTTGTTTGTTATCTCTGCCTGTCATTTTCTTTGTCAATCTGTCTGGCTGGCTAGCACGCTCTCTCTCTCTCTTGTCTTTCCCCTCTCTCTCTCTCCTTTTCTCTCTTTCTCTCTCTCTCCCCCTCTCTCTTCTCCTCTCTCTCTCCTCTCTCTCTCTCTCTTCCTCTCTCTTTTTTCAAAAACGGACCCTGAATCAATGACCCCAGGCTCCCCGATTGAATTATTGTTGTGAGGTTTTTTTTTGTTTGTTTCCTTTCTGTCTTTCTCTGTTTGCTTGTTTGTTTTGTTTCATTATTTGGTTGGTTGGTTGGTTGGCTGGTTGGTTGGTTGGTTGGTTGATTGGTGTTGGTTGGTTGGTTGGTTGGTTGGTTGGTTGGGTCTTTCATTTGGTTTTGCGTGGAAGCCAAAGGTAAAGTGAGGAATGAACTGGAATATTTTATTCTTTATTTACTCTTTCTTTTATTTCGAGGATAATGGAATAAGCACTCATGTGCTTTTTTTCATCCAGTCCCCGTGTGTATGCAGTTTTGTAAATTTTCCATCCTTTCCCACCGGCACACAATGGCCTACTCATCTGAAAAGCAGAACGGGATTTAATGTGTGCGCAAGATGTTCTGCGTGCGGTCGCACACGGGATCTCGGTTTATAGTCTCATCCGAAGGACTTTTGGGGGGAGTGAAATCAGCACTGATGCAAAGAGGTGGGTTTGGGGGAAAGAGAAGGAAGGAAGAATGGAAGGAAGGAAGGATGGAAGGAAGGAAGAATGGAAGGAGGGAGGGATGGAGGGAGGAGGAATAATGAGTGTGGTGTGAGCGGAGCGTGTAAAACAAAAAAGAGTAATAGGATTTTTGTCGAGGAAAATAACCCGTGATTTTGTAGTTGTTGCTTCCTTTGTCTGTCTTTTTGACTGTCCCTCTGTCTGTTCGTCTGCGTATATTTTTGCGTGTGTGTCTGTTTGTCTGTCTCCGTCTCTGTGTCTCTCTCTTTGTCTCTGTCTCTCTCTCTGTGTCTCTCTTGGTCTCTTTCTCTCTGCCTTTCTTTCTCTGTCTCGCTCTCTCTCTCTCTCTGTCTCTCTATGTCTCTCTCTCTCTCTGCATCTCTCTTCTATGCCTCTGTCTCTCTCTCTCCATCGCTCTCTCTCCATCCATCTCTCTCTCCATCTCTCTCTGTCTCTCTCTCCGTCTCTCTCTCTGTCTCTGTCTCTCTCTCCCTCTCTCTCTCTCTCTCTCTCTCTCTCTCTCTCTCTTGCTTTCACTCTCTCTCTGCTTTAGAGTTGCTGTGTCACAGGTGAGATGTAATGTTTTACCACTCAACAACAATGTACATCGATATAGTGCACAGAATCAGAAGAAACACTGTCCATTTTGTAAACCCAAAGTTGAAGATGAAAAGCATTTCCTTTATGAATGTTTTGTGTATAATGATTTAAGAATTAAATTTTTAAGGGATTGTGTTGATACACCTTTGCATGATCTACTTAAAGCAGAAAACAGTAGCAAAAATCACTGCCTGTCTAGATATATATTCCATGCCATCACTGAGAGAAAAAGTTTGTTGTATTAAGATATTTACATCACAAACGAAGATATGGTTATCGTTTTGTTATGATTTTGAGAATCTATATGTATATTGATTTTTTCCAGATATAAGGAAGGTACACTTAGATCAAAATAGTGGATTGTGTTTGATACATATGTATTTTTATGCATTTGTGCATTGTCTTCATTATTTCTTTCACTGAAAGTGAGCTTGGTATTGTGTATGTTATGTGGTTTTTGCCCACTCCGTGGCATTGTCAATTTATCCTACGCCAACCATGTATTATGGCCGAAGGCCGAGATGCATTAAATTTCTGAGTTCTGAGTTCTGTCTCTCTGTGTCTCTCTTTCTATGTCTCTTTCTGTCTCTGTCTCTCTCTCTCTCTCCATCCTTCTCTCTCTCCATCCCTCTCTCTCGCCATCCCTCTCTGTCTGTCTGTCTGTCTCTCTCTCTGTCTCTGCCTCTCTCTCTTCATCTCTCTCTCCATCCCTCTCTCTCTCTCTCTCTCTCTCTTCTCTCTCTCTCTCTCTCTCTTTTTTTTCTTTTAACTACCTTAAATTGCAGGATACCAAATTTGATGTGTCATTGTGTCTTGTCTATTTTTTTCCCTGGTTTCTCTTATTTTTTGTTTGCATGCTTTAAGGCGAAGTGGAGAGTCAAGAGAAGATTGGAGATAATCAGGCACAGCCCCAGAAAGGAAGCCTTGGGGGGGGGGGGGAGTGGGAGGGGCGCTAGGAATAAATATGGGAAGGGAGGAGAGTGATAGTGATTCTGATGACTGCATGGGAAAAGAGAGGGTAAGGATGCTCGTTGAAGATTTCGTATTGACCTGGTCCATGTGTGTTTGTCTATTCGTTGGGCTGTCTGTCTGTTTGACTCTCTCTCTCCTCTCTATCTCTCTCTCTTCTCTCTCTCTCTCCTCTCCTCTCTCTCTCTCTCTCTCCTCCTCTCTCTCTCGCTCTCTCTCTCTCTCTCTCTCTCCTCTCTCTCTCTCTCTCTCTCTCTCTCTCTCTCTCTCTCTCTCTCTCTCTCTCTCTCTCTCTCTCTTCCTCCCTCTCTCTCTCCCTGTCTCTTTCTCCCTCGCTCTTTCTCCTCTCTTCTCTTCTCTGCTCTGCTCTTTTCTTCTCTGTTCTGCTCTTCTCTTCTCTTCTCTGCTCTGCTCTTTCTTCTCTGTTCTGCTCTTCTCTTCTTTTCTCTGCTCTGCTCTTTCTTCTTTCTCTGTTCTGCTCTTCTCTTCTCTCTGCTCTGCTCTTTTCTTCTCTGCTCTTCTCTTCTTTTCTCTTCTCTGCTCTGCTCTTCTGATCTCTTCTCTGTTTTACCCTTCTCTTCTCTTCCCTTCTCTTCTCTTCTCTTCTCTTCTCTTCTGATCTCTGCTCTTCTCATCTTTGCTCTGCTCTTCTCTTCTCTTCTCTTCTCTTCTCTACTCTTCTCTTCTCTTTATATCTCCATTGTTCATTCTCTTCTCGCGAAAACTGACCCTGAATACAATGACCACAGGGTCCCTGATGTAATCATTCAGCATGGGTTCTGTGTTTCTTTGCTTGTTTCACTTGATTTGTTTTGTTGTGTTTTGTTGTGTTTGGAAACCGAAGATAAGAGAACGGACTGAATGTAGACAGAGGGTAAGAAGGAAGACGGGAGGGGGAGGGGAGTGAGAGGCGAGGTAGGAATAGTGGAAGTGATGTCTGTAAAATGATGTCTGTGTAAACATCAGTAATGGCTAAGGCTCTTGTTGAGGATAAGAACTTATGATCGTATACACTGTGGTTTTTTCTTCATTTTGTCTGTCTTGTCTGTCTGTCTGTCTGTCTAACTGTCTGTCTGTCTAACTGTCTGTCTGTCTGTCTGTCTTGTCTTGTCTTCTTCTTTTGCTGGCTGGCTGGCTGTCTGTCTTGTCTTGTCTGTCTGTCTGCCTGTGTGTCTGTCTGAATGGTTACCTTCTTGCCTCATGCCAACCTGTTTGTCATGCATCTCTCTCTCCTTCGCCCCCTCTCTCTCTCTCTCTCTTCCCCCCTCTCTTTTCTCTCTCTCTCTCTCCACTCTCTTCACTCTCTCTCTCTCTCTCTCTCTCTCTCTCTTCTCTCTCCTCTCGCTCTCTCTCTCTCTCTCTCTTTCTCTCTTCTCACATGAGTGGACCCTGAATACAATAACCTCAGGGGGCCTGATTTGATTATCCGTCATGAATTGTTTATTTCTTTCTTCCTTCCTTCCTTCCTTCCTTCCTTTCTTTCGTTGTTTTGTTTGGAAGCCGAAGGCAAGGTGGGAAAGGATCTTGAATAGAGGTGAAGAGGAGGGTGGTAGGGGAACAGGTGGAGAGGGGGGGGGGGAAAGGAAAGAGAAGTAATGAGTATGATGCCTGTATGTTACAAAAACAAATATGGCGGTTGGGATTCCTGTTGTTCTCATTATCGTGTGTTTGTGTGTCCTTCAATGTCATCTGTCTGTTTGGCTGTCTGACTGTGTGTTTATCTGTCTGTCTGTCTGTCTGTCTGACAATTCATCAGTCTGCCTGAATAAATGGATATCTGTTTGCTTCCTGACAGCCTATGTTGTCTATGCATCTCTCTCTCTCTAACACATACACATACTCTCTCTCTCTCTAACACACACACATACTCTCTCTCTCTCTAACACACACATACTCTCTCTCTCTCTAACACACACATACGCTCTCTAACACACACATGCTCTCTCTCTCTAATACACACATGCTCTCTCTCTCTAACACACATACTCTCTCTCACTCTAACACACACATACTCTCTCTAACACACACATACTCTCTCTCTCTGCCCCGTGTGCGAACGCATGCAGAACATCTTGCGCACATGTTAAATCCTGTTCCGCTTTTCGAAAGAGTAGGCCATTGTGTGCCGGTGGGAACAGATGACAAAATTTACAAAACCGTGTACACACGGGGATTGGATGAAAAAAAGCACCTGAGTGCTATTCCATTATCCTCGATAAAAAAAAAAATCATGTCATGTCATGTCATGTCTCTCTCTAACACACACATACTCTCTCTCTCTCTCTCTCTCTCTCTCTCTCTCTCTCTCTCTCTCTCTCTCTCTCTCTCTCTCTAACACCCACATAATCTCTCTCTCTCTAACACACACATAATCTCTCTCTCTAACACACACATACTCTCTCTCTAACACACATACTCTCTCTCTAACACACATACTCTCTCTCTCTAACACACACACACACACATTCTCTCTATCTTTCTCTCTCTCTCTTTCTCTCTCTCTCTCTCGCTATCTCTCTCTCTCTCTCTCTCTCTCTCTCTCTCTCTCCTCTCTCTCCTTTCCCATTGTTACCCCCATCACCCATTTTCCTCTCACACACAGAGAGGACCCCACAATAAAGTAGCTAACTGCTTGTTTTACTAACAGCAGCTGTATGTTTGTCTTTTTTTCTGTCTGTCTGTGTCTGTCTGTCTGTCTGTACCCTTTTCAAGTCAGTAATAATGGCTGTTGACCTAAGGTATCACAGGCGAAATAATGGATCCGGTCATGAATAATGGCGGGAAAGAACTCTGCATTTCATTAATTTTGTTGGGCTGTTTTCTTTGTCTTGCTTTATGCGTATGATGCTGAACAACTGTCGCTGCTGTTGCTGGTAGCGCTGCTATCCTCTGGTCGATGATGAGGAGGAGGAGGAGGAAGAGAATGGTGATGGTGATGATGATGCATGATGCAGGATGCAGAATGATGATGATGGTGATGATGCATGATGATTGAAGAAAGAGGAACAGCTAATGAAGAAGAACAACAACAACAATGATTCCACCACCATCAACAACAGCGACAACAACAATAAGAGCCATAACAACAAGAGCTCCATGAGAAAGAAGATCAAAAGGATAATGACATTGACAACAGCCACTCAGTGCTAGGCCTAATGGAACAATGATGACAAAGAAAAACAGTGGAAGAACAAGTGAACCACAGACAAAATAGTGGAAGGAAGAGGAAAAGAAAATGATTTACGCATGACAATTATGGTGATGAAATGGTGTGTACGTGTGTATGAGTGTATGTGTGTGTGAGTGTGTATGCGTGTCTGTGTGTGTGTGTGTGTGTGTGTGCGTGAGCGCACATGTGTTTGTGTGTGTGTGTGTGTGTGTGTGTGTGTGCGTGCGCGCGCCAAGGCCGCCGCTACTTTAGGTTACACTGTTACTCATAAATATGTATACAGATACGTGCTGTGATGACTGAAGCAACAAAACAAATTCTGTTTAAATTTGGAAATTCAAATCCCTAACCTAAACACATTTTATTTAAAAATACTGTAAACATTTCATTCATTCATCACGTGGTAACACACATCTCACATACCTCCCTTTCACTTACTTTCTCCGCAACCAGATTTCTAAATTTCTTATAAACAGTATAAATTATGCATCGCGCTTTGTCTATACTTCGTTTTTTGTTTACCTGTAAAAACCGCATGTATTGCGAATTATGTAAACCTGTCATCATCCAGCAATATCAACGTCTCTGCAAGCAACCCCTATGGGCAGAAGCCAGACTGTGCCAGGGACTTGGATATCCGATCTTACCTGGCTGAGTTCTCTTAGGGAAGTAGTTTGTCCTGAGAAAGGGTGGCCTTGTCCCGCCCTAGCCAGAGAAAACAGGGTCTCTTTGTTGATTTATTAGCCTTTCCTCTGGCAAGTATGGATGCCTAGTCTCTCTGTACACATAGCATGGCAAGGAGAGGGGGTAGCTGCGGGTTACCGTTGTGACACTTAGTGCTGTTGTTGTTGTTGTTGTTGTTGTTGTTGTTGTTGTTGTTTAAAACTCAGAAGGCAGCTGTGAGATTTTTTTTCAGGGTTCCACTGAGGACGGGAGCAAAAGATTGTAAATGATATTTATTATCATGTTCCTTCCTTTGTGAACATTTATGATAGTCCATGTATGTAAATCTCTAACATATTCTTTGTCCGTAATTCTAAAACATGGTAAATAATAATTATCGTTTTCCTTACTTTGTGAATGTTTATGCTATTCCCTGTTCGGAAATCTCTAACATATACCTTGTGTTCATAAATCTTTATCCTAATTCTTTCTTGAGAGTCTGTTTGTGTATCCCTGTAATTTATCTACCGGCTTGTCTGTCTGTTTATGAATCTTTCTGTTTGACTTTCTCTTCCTAACTCTCTGTGTCTGTCTGTCTCTGTCTGTCTGTCTCTCTCTCTCTATGTCTCTCCCTCCCTCTCTCTATCTCTCACATACAAACAAACATACACACACACACACACACTAACACACACACATCACCCCACAAAACAGCAGCTAACTGCTTGTTTTACTAACAGCAGCTGTCTGTCTGTCTGTCTTTCTGTCTGGCTGGCTGGTCTGTGGCCTTTTCAAGTCAGCAATAATGGTTGCAGTCCTGAGGCATCACAGGGGGAATAATGCATCCGGTCATAAATAATGGCGGGAAAGAACTCTGCATGTCATTAATTTCGTTGGGCTGTTTCTTTGTCTTGCTTTATGCCAGTAATGCTGAAAACATTTGGCCGTTGATCTGGTAGTGCTGTTGTCGATTATTATTGTTATTATTCTATTGGTATAATAATCGTTTCCATCATTATCATCATCACCTTTGACATCATTACCACCATCAAAAGAAGGAGTAAGAGAACACTAACATTTAAAATGCAGAGTGTCTGTGTGTGTGGGGGGGGGATGCCTGCATTCATATGTGTGCACGTGTGCACGTGTGTGCGCGTGTGCACGCGCACGCGCGCGTGTGTGTGTAGGTGGTGTGTGTGTGTGTGTGTGTGTGCGCGCGCGCGAGCGCGTGCACGAGTGTGTTGTGGTGTGTGTGTGTGTGTGTGTGTGTGTGTGTGTGTGTGTGTGTGTGTGTGGTGTGTGTGTGTGTGTGTAAAGCGTTTTAGCTCCCGCTTACCTACTCAAAGTAACATTGTCTGTTTCTTCATATCATTATGAATATGTGCAAAGCTAAGCTCTTGTGAAATAGATATGATTTTTAAAAAATTTAAATCCCGAACTGAGTGTAGTCTTCCTGTAGCACTGTAATTACCACTCATCTCTCTCTCTCTCTCTCTCATCCTCTCTCTCTCTCTTCTCTCTCTCTTCTCTCTCTCTCTCTCTCTCTCTCTCTCTCTTCTCTCTCTCTCTCCTCTCTCTCTCTCTCTCTCTCTCTCTCTCTCTCTCTCTCTCTCTCTCTCTCTCTCCTCTCTCTCTCTCTCTCTCTCTCTCTTCTCTTCTCTCTCTCTCTCCATGACGCCAATCTCCACATTCTATTTCCCCCAAGGACCAGATTTGTGTGTTCGTGATCAGTTGACAAATGTTAAAACGCTTAAGGCTTTTGTTTATACTTATTTTATTTATAGTTATTTTATTTCTCCTTTTTTAATCTTTAAACAAATACAAAATAATGCACTGAAATGATTACAAGCATGTCGTTTAGAAATACAACCTTTTTTGCTAGCATAAAACAAGAGCAAAAACATGCTAAAATTCTTATATCAGATCCTTTTATGTTTCTTTCTTCTTCTTCGCAAAGAATATAAATAGGTTTTTTTCTGATTCTATAAAAAAAATTATAGCCTTGCCTCAACATAGCTTCAGAAAAAAACTTTTTAAAAATCAATTCTGAATTTGTTTTTAATGTATGGAATGTTCAGTCATATTCATACGCATTGCGTTGCGGAGAGCCTATAACCATATTAATGTGTAACTAGTGATGCGAAGTAGTGACAAAAGCTGTGCTAGATGCATGCCATGAATAGGCAACCTCAGCACCATTGGATTGGACAACTGCGTAACTGATAAAATCCTCTTCTTCTTCTTCTTCTTCTTCTTCTTCGTCGCATTCTTCTTCTTCTCTTCTTCTTCTTCTTCTTTGTCGTAGTGTCGTCATCAGACGCTCAGACTTACGTCTTCATAACACCTATGTCTCATATCTTCTGTATGTTCAACAAAACTTTTTTAACAAACAAAAAATATCCAGCATCGAGGCAAGATTTAAACCACGAGACTCACTTTTCAGACAAGAGTGCCACACTCGTAAGCCGCGGAACCAGTCTTGTTCTGTGGCTGGAAGTCTAGGCTGGCTGGTATATCTGCGACACCAGGCACCCTCTCTTACCAGAGGCATGCTGGAAAATCCAGTCTGGCGATTACACTTTACCGGTGAGGGGGGGGGGGGGGGGGGGGCAAAGGAGGGGGGCTGGGAAGGGGGGGGGGGGGGTTGACAAGGAGCAAGGGGGGTGGGGTAATAACATCATCGGTTCCTGTGGCTAAGTTCTTGTCCTTCGAAAAGTCACGATGCGAAATGTGTTTATAGGGTCCCGGGGCTTTAAATGTGTGTGTGTGTGTGTGTGTGTTGGGGGGGGGGGGGATGGGGACGGGGAGGGGGGGGGGGGCAAGTGTGTGTGTGTGTGTGTGTGTGTGTGTGTGTGTGTGTGTGTGTGTGTGTGTGTGTGTGTGTGCGTGCGCGATTGTGTGTGTATGTATGTATGTACGTATGTGTGTGTGTTTATAAAACAAATTTTGGTCTTCACCTACTCAAAGCAATATTGTTCGGTCGTTCAAGTGTACATGGATAAATGCAAAGATAGGCAAAGCTCTGCGAACTACATAATATTTGAGGAGAGGGGGGGGGGAGGTAAAAATCTGGAATTTCTTAAGCTGAGTGCGATCTGTCGTAAATACGTAAACACCCACGGCATTTTTTACTCCATGACGCAAATCTTTAGGATTATTTTTCCCCCAGAGACAGTTTTCTGTTCCTGAGCAACAAAAAACTGTTATCATGCTAAAGGCTTTGTTTCTATTTTGATTTTCTTTATCTTCAAGCCGTAATGCATTGAAAACAATGCAAATAATATGTTCAAAAGTAGAAAGGCTTTTTGGGCGGTTGCATAAAAGCAAAGAACTGAATTACGGTAGAAATTATCTGAAATAATTTTTCGTTTATTTCTTGTTCTTAAGGAAAGAATTCGCATACCTTCTCTTTTTTTATTTGTTATTCTATTTTATTCTTTTATATCGAGGATAATGGAATAAGCACATATGTGCTGTTTAACATGCAGTCCCCGTGTTGTTGCCGTTTTGTAAATTTTGTAATCTGTTCCCACCGGCACACATTGGCCTACATTACGAAAAGCGGAACAGAGCTCTCTAAACCTGTGTGGCCTTGCTTCTTCATAGTTTTAGAAAAATCGGATGCTTATTGATTTTTAGGACTTCTTTTATTTTAACTGTTAGTCGTCTTTGCATCTATTGCCGACAGCCTGCAGTCACGTCTCTATGTGTCACTAGTGATAGGAATCTTCAGGAGGTTGTTGGATGTCATTTGTTGATTAGAATAAGGTATAGTCGTTTTTGTGTTTGTGTTCTGTGTATTCTTTGAATCCAAATTAAGAACCGTTTGTATGTGTGAGTGTGTGTGTGTGTGTGTGTGTGTGTGTGTGTGTGTGTGTGTGTGTGTGTGTGTGTGTGTGTGTGTGTGTGTGTGTGTGTTGTGGTGTGGTTTAAGTGTATATTTTTCTTATAAAAAAAGGGAAGAAACTTTTCGAAAACGACAACTACAATTGTAATACCACTACAGCTAGATGCTTATGGGTATGGCTGATTGTTGTTGTTTTTTCAATGTACCTCGCCATATAGGCAGTCATACTCTGGTTTCAGATAATGTTCTCCTTTAATGGAGAGGCTGTTGTGTTAAAAGCTTCTAGTGGGTCCAGACAATTTCTCCATAGCATTTTAAAGCATAGTAACATCTGAATGTTGTCTTGACGCTTTGCTTACATCAATAACTGTTGAAGCCATTTGCCTGGATCCATTTCTCTCTGAAAGTGAGTTGGGTTTTTTTACCTCCCTCCTAAGGGGACGGGATAGCTCAGTGGTCGGAGCACTCGCTTTCCCCCAGCCAAGTTAAGCAGCGTCGAGCGTGGTTACCAGTTGGATGGGTGACCGTTTGCGCGCCTTGGCTTCAGTACAGTTCCCCCAGTTCACCCAGCTGTAAATGGGTACCTGCCCTCTTTAGGGTTAGGGAAGGTAAAGCAGCGAGGGAGAGGAGATGGGCGCCGCCCTCAATATGCTGGCCCTAGAGAAGTGAGGTCTCTGACGCCTCGCTCCCCTACGACCTTATAGGTTATGGGACTCCTTTACCCTTTTTTACCTCCTAAAACCCTCCAAGTTTATGGTATTGCTGTTGATTTTCTTTGGGTTTTCTTTCCGATTTTTTTATATTTTCCTTTGTTTTTGTTTTCTAATGCGATTAAACTCATATTGCCCACGAAGACTCAATCTCCGCCTCTTCTTAAAAAAAGACTAGTACCCATCCACAGTATCACTGATGACCTAGCATGACATCTAGCGTTACTTTACTCAGTAGTATAGCTCTTGTGCCTATCCAAAACCTATGTCTTTTGACTTCCGTATGGAAAAAAGATATTAGATAAAATGTTTATTAACCCCCAAAACAGCAACAACAAAACCCAAGAAAAGTTATAGTATCAGGGCAGGGTTCGAACCAGGGCACTGTGGCTGTTTGGACGTGTGTACTGGTGTCTGTTAGAACATTGCGCTGGCAATCTGATGACCCGGGTTCGATTCCCGTTCAAGGGGATATTTTCCCCTGGAGTTAACATCAGTGCAGACTCCTCCCTCCCCAAAAGTCTTTCCGATGAGACTATAAACCGAGGCCCCGTGTGCGAACGCACGCAAAACATCTTGCGCACACGTTAAATCCTGTTCCGCTTTTCGTAAGAGTAGGCCATTGTGTGCCGGTGGGAACAGATGACAGAATTGACAAAAACTGCATACACACGGGGACTGGATGTAAAAAAGCACATAAGAGCTTATTCCATTATCCTCGATATAAAAGAATAAGATAAAATAAATAAATAAAATAAATAAATAAAATAAATACTGCAGTACTGTGCCTGTAAGCCACGAAGCCAGTCTTGCTCTGTGACTCAAATATCGGGGTTGGCTGGTATAACTTCGGCACCAGGAAATCTCTCTTGCCAGAGGCATGCCAGAAAATCCAGCCTGGCGATTACACTGTTTTTGAGGGTGTGTATGGGGTGGGGGTAGGAGGGGGGGTCGGGGGGCAAGGGGGGGATAGTGTAGTGATATCATCGGTTCCTATGGCTAAGTTCTTGTCCTTCGAAGAGTCACGGTGCAAAATGTGTTTACAGGGCCCCGGGGCTTCAAACGAGTAGTGTGTGTGTGTGTGTCTGTGTGTGTTTGTGTGCGCACCCGCGTGCGTGCGTGCGTGCGTGTGTGTGACTGTGTGTATGTTCATGCATGCGTGCGCACATGCGATTTTGTAGGCGCTGCGCAAAGTTCAAGGCCCTTAGGGTACAATCACGGGGTCTGCAGCACCCCGAATAACCTTGTCATGCTTGGTACTCCACGTCACTCCCCTGCATACAGTGTGACCCAGTGCTGACAACAACAATGTGTTATTTGTTTCTTTCCATCTGACAGGCACAGACAGAACAGCTCTTGACAACACGACGTACGAATGCTGATCGATCCTTGTTTTCCTGGGATAAAATGACACGCCTCAGTTGTTTTGTCTTGTTTGGATGAATGGCCAGATTCCCTGTAGCTCATCCCAAGAGATTCATCCAAATGTGTTGGTTTCCTTTTTTTAAATGAGTGTAGATGTTCCTCCTGTGTGTGGCCTTATGAGTAGACTAGTTGTAGGTATAACTCTTTTCTTTAACTGTCTAGCTTTGGGGACAGGATAGCGTGATGGTTAGAACATTGTGCTTACGATCTGACAGCCCGAGTTTGAGGCCAGGTTCGACCCACCACTGAAACACACGTTCACGAGGGATTTTGCCCTTGAAGTTAACACCCTCCACTCCTCAGAAAATCTGTATAAACTATAAACCGAGGTCCTGTAATCGAATGGACGCAGAATGTCTTGCGCATACGTTAAAACCCGTTCTGCATTTCGAAAGAGTAGGCCATTCGGGCCAGTAAGAACGGATGATAAAACTGTATTTTAAAAAGTACCGCATTCATAGTGGTGTTTTCTTAGACATCATCTTCGAAGTCAGAATGCGGATACCTTAATGGTGGGCCAAAAGCATTCGTATACGCAAAATCTCACCTTGCATTGGTGAAGCTCGAAGCTCTAGCCTAGGAGCGAGAAAACCCATAACCCATGACATGAATGACTCGGTCAGGCGAGCATGCAATCCGCTACCTGGAGAGGAATGAGCTCCGCCAAGTCCGTCTTTCTCAAGGTATTCCGCAAGTTAATGTCTGTGCAATGGCCGAGGGACTCCTCTGGAAGGTAAAAGAGAAGACTCCCCGAAGTCGAATTGCAGCTACCTTAATAGTGGGGAAAAGACAGTCGCATACGCCAAATCAAACCATTTTTACACCTCGCGGCTGTTGCTAAGGAACGAAACAAATGAGAAGAAAAGAAGAAGCATAGAGAGACAGAGAAAGAGACAGAGACAGAAAGAGACAGAGACAGACAGAGACAGACAGAGACAGACAGAAAGAGAACAGATAGACACAGACACAGAAAGAGACAGACAGAGAGAGACAGACAGAAAGAGACAAATAGAGACAGATACAGAAAGAGACAAATAGAGACAGAGACACAGAGACAGAGACAGAGAGAGACAGACAGAAAGAGACAGAAAGAGACAGAGACAGAAATAGAGACAGAGAGAGAGACAGAGATTTTATTTAATATTTATTTGTTCTTTTATTTCGAGGATAATGGAATAAGCACTAATGTGCTTTTTTTTACATCCAGTCCCCGTGTGTATTCAGTTTTGTACATTTTGTCATCAGTTCCCACCGGCACACAATGGCCTACTCTTCCGAAAAGCGGAACGTGTGTGCAAGATGTTCTGCGTGCGTTCACACACGGGACCTCGGTTTATAGTCTCATCCGAAGGAGAGAGAGAGAGACAGACAGACAGACAGACAGACAGACAGACAGACAGACAGAGACAGAGACATACAGACAGACAGACAGACAGACTCAGACAGACAGAGTATTATTCTTTTGCATGATGTCTATGTGAAGTGTTTATATAGGTGTTCATCTTCCGGTACTGGGTATACCTGTCTCTTTCTGTGTATTTCTTTAACCTTCCTTTGTATACCTTCGTCTTTTTGCACACTTCATCTTTCTTTTGATGGATGGGGGGTGGAGAAGGAGGGAAGAGTTATACTTTTTTTTGTTTGGGTGGTGGTGGTGGGTGGCGAAAGGGGATGTTTCAGTGAGAGTTTAGGATGATCACTGGAGAAGGGTGGGTTTTTTTTGTATACTTCGTTTTTTAGTTTGATCCAAATTGAGATTAGGCTATGTGACTTTGTAACACTTTCTTTCATGATCTTTCATCTCCTGTATTATGTATCATCAAATAAATATGTTCACATTACCAAAACGTTTTTATTCTGTATCGTATTTCTGTGTCTGTATATGGTAAGGTTGTAGAGGTGTTTTTTTTAAATAACAAGATCGTTGTTGTTAACATTTTCTTCTTTTTTTCCCCATAAAAGTGTTTGATATGGTTATATGACTATTGTTCATGAGGGACGGGATAGCCGGGTGGTTAGAGTGATGCGCTCATGATCTGCTGACCCGGGTTCGATTTCCGTTCAAGAGAATTTCCTCTGGAGTTAACATCAGTGCCGCTCCACTCTCCTCCTAAAGTCCTTCGGATGAGACTATAAACCGAGGTTCCGTGTGCGAATGCACGCAGAACATCTTGTGCACACGTTAAAACCTGTTCCACTTTTCGGAAGAGTAGGCCATTGTGTGCCGGTGGGAACGGATGACAATATTTGCAAAACTGGTTACACACGGGGACTGGGTGAAAAAAGTACATGAGTGCTTATTCTATTATCCTCGAAATAAAAGAATAAAGAATGTCATGTTCAGTATTTCTTTGCCATCGTCACTGATATCAATCTAACTCAAGACTAAAAAAAATAGGGATACTTTAACATCTTAACATGAGAAATTATGAGTGCTTAAATGACACAGCACACGTTAAACAAGACACATACAACTCGCGCGCGCACGCGCGCGCGCGAGCGAGCACACACACACACACACACACACACACACACACACACAACACACACACACCACACACACACACACACACACACACACACAGGGGACGGGATAGCCTAGTGGTTAGAACATTGTGCTCGCAATCTGACGACCCGAGCTCGATTCCCGCTCAAGGGGATATTTTCCCCTGGAGTTAACATCAGTGCAGACTCCACTCTCCCCAAAAGTCCTTAGGATGAGACTAAAAAACCGAGGCCCCGTGTGCGAACGCACGCAGAACATCTTGCGCACACGTTAAATACTGTTCCGCTTTTCGTAAGAGTAGGCCATTGTGTGCCAGTGGGAACAGACGAAAGAATTTACAAAACCGCTTACACACGGGGACTGGATGTAAAAAGCACATAGGTGCTTATTCCATTATCCTCGACATAAAAGAATAAAATGTAAAATAAATAAAACACACACACACACACTTACACACACACTACCCTTCTGATGAAACTTATAAGCCGAGATCCCATAATCATGCCAACGCACGCAGAAACATTACGCACACGGTAAAACTTGTTCTACCTTTCCGAAGAGTAAGCCATTGAGCAATGATGGTTCCCACAAAATTTACACAACTGCATGAACACACGGATTAAATGTTAAAAAACAAATTTTTTGTATAAAAAAAAGCACAGAAGTCTTTATTCCATTATCCTCGAAACTGAAGAAAAAGACTAATTCAAAAACGACGATGATGATAAGAAATGTCTCTCTGTCCGTCCTGCCCACAGACTGACCTGGTGGACATCGCCACGCAAATCGCCAACGGCATGCGGTACCTGACCTCCAGCACTTCGTCCACCGTGACCTGGCCACCCGCAACTGCCTGGTTGGGGAGGGGCTGGTGGTTAAGATCTCCGACTTCGGCATGTCCAGGGACATCTACACCTGTGATTATTACAAGGTGAGCTGGATGAGAAGAGAGAGAGAGAGAGAGAGAGAGAGAGAGAGAGAGAGAGAGAGAGAGAGAGAGAGAGAGAGAGGGGTGGAGGTGGTGTGGTGGTGGGTGGGTGGTGGTGGTGGTGTGTGTGTGTGTGTGTGTGGTGGTGTGTGGTGGAGGTGGTGGGGGTCGTGTAGGGTGGGGTGGATCGTGGTGGTGTGTGTGGTGTGTGTGTGTGTGTGTGTTGTGTGTGAGAGAGAGAAAGGAAAGGGATAGAATGGTGTGAGTGTGAGTTGTGTGTTTAGTCTCTAGCTGTCTGTCTGTCTGTCTGTCTGTCTGTTGTCTGTCTGTTGCTAGCTGTCTCTCTCTCGTCTCTCTTCTCTCTCTCTTCTGCTGTCTGTCTGTCCTGTCTGTCTGTCTGTCTGTCTGTTGGTGTGTAAGTCGCTCTGTAGGCTGTCTGTTGGCCTGTTGCTTTTTGTTCTTCCTCTGTCTACTTGTCTGTGCTAGACAAAAACCCACTTTCACGCAACAAAGAAAAATGCATGCATCCATGAAAGAAAACAATATATCCCCCAAAATGGCACCTAGCTGCTTCTATGCATCATCCACAAGCGCGTCCGGAATGTAATCAGAAGTCGGAATGCAGCTATCTTCATGGTGGGCCAAAACGGTTGCACATGCAATATATCTCATCAACGCTGGTGAACCTTGGAGGTCGTGGCGAAGAACGGAAAGAAAATACAATAATGCACAGCAGTGCAAAGCAACAAAGTGCCTACAATGCTATGCCATATCAGTACATCGCAAGGCAATGCCGTGAGCTTGCAGCACAACACCATAATATTCAATCGTGTACAATGTGTAGTAGTACGTTGTCACACATAATAAAACCATGCCATGCAATATCACACGTTGCAACACAATACAGTTTGTCCACAATAACTCTGAGTGGGATGTTCCATATTGAAGACTTAATCACAAGTACAAGCTGAAATACAATAAATACAATACAATGCAATGCAGCACAATACAATACAATGTATTGCTATACAATACAATGCAATACAATCCAGTACATTACAATACAATGCAAAAGAATGCAATGCAGCACAATACAATACAGTGTATTGCTATACAATCCAATCCAATCCAATACAATGCAATCCAGTACAATGCAATACAATACAAAGCAATGCAATGCAATACAATGCAAAGGAATGCAATGCAATACATTGCACTGCAGTTACTTGAGGGGAAGGGTACAGACAAAGAGGAAGAAGAGAAAGTGGAAAAAAAGAAGAAAAGAAATGGAGGACACCATTCTTTTCCTTCTTTTTTTTCTTCCTTTCTTTTCTTTTCCTTTTTCGTTCGTTTGTTCTTTCTTTCTTTGTTTATTTCTTTCTTTTATCTTACTCTCATTCTCACACTTCTTTCTAAACCCTCTTCCACTAATCCCATCACCACCCTCTTTGTCACTCTCTTTGTCACTTTTCCCTTGGAAGGAGGTGGGGTGGGGTGGGGTGGGCGTGGTGGGGGGAGGCTCTGCGCATCCGGATTTCTCGCTTTCACGTTCAAGTTTTGTAGTTTTCGTCTCAAACTTTTTGCATGTCTGTCTCCGTTAAATTCTCTGTCTGTCGGCCTGTCTGTCTGTCTGTCTGTCTGTCTGTCTGCCTGCCTGCCTGCCTGCCTGCCTGTCTATCTGTCTGTCTTTCTGTCTGTCTCTCTTTCTCTCTGTCTTTCTCTTTCTCTCTAATCTTTCTAACTATCTATCTATCTATCTATCTATCTATCTATCTATCTATCTATCTATCTATCTATCTATCTACGCATGCACGCATGCATATATGTTATGTATGTATGTATGTATGTATGTATGTACGTATGTATGTCTACGTCTATCTATCTATCGATCTATCTGTCTATTTATCTGTCTGTCTATATATCTATCTATCTATCTATCTATCTATCTATCTATCTATATCTATCTATCTATCCATTTATCTATCTACCTGTCTGTGTGTCTATCTGCCTATCTCTCTCCATCTATCTATCTCTACTTATCTATCTACCTACCTACCTATCTTTCTATCTATCTATCTGTCTATCTATGTATATATATATATATATAATATATATATATATATATATATATATATATTATATATATATATATATATATATATATATATATACCCATTCCTCCTTTCCCTCCCCCCTCCTCCTCTTCTTCTTCTTTGGTATTTTTATCGGGTTATTCATTGTTATTCTAGATGTTATTTTATTTTACCTTATATTATTTGCCATTTCCTGCTATCGCTTATCTGAAATCTTGTTCAAGGTGAGGGTCGGATGTAAAAGGGCGCTCAGTGTTTATCTACCCGTCTTGGCAAAATACGCATTCATTATCATCATCATGATCATCAGTGTCGTCATCTCTGTCTCAATATCTGTTCCTCCTCACCCCCACCCCCCACCTCTCTATCTCTCTTTCTCTCTCTCTGTCTCTCTCTGTTCTCTCTCTCATGTCTCTCTCTTCTGTCTCTCTTTCTGTCTCCCTCTCTCTCTCTCTTTGTCTCTCTCTCTCTCTGTCTCTGTCTCTGTCTCTGTCTCCCTCTCTCTCTTTCTCCCCCTCTCTCTCTCTCTCTCTCTCTCTCTCTCTCTCTCTCTCTCTCTCTCTCTCTCTCTCTCTCTCTCTCTCTCTCTCTCTCTTCTTTGTCCTAGATGTTGTCCCCCTTCCATCCACCTCAGTTATACAACTTTTTTTTATCTGGAAGCCCCATCTGGCGATGCCAGACTTGACATGCGGATCTGCAATCGTGTGTCTTCGTACAGTGAAGAAGTACAGCAAGTTCAGTGCAGTGCGTTTCTTGTCTTAAGCTTCAGATCTGTTCTCGTTATCGTCTTCATCGTCGTCGTCATTGTCGTCTACTTTTTTAAATCGCTGTAGTAGTAGTAGTAGTAGTAGTAGTAGTAGTAGTAGTAGTAGTGGTAGTAGTAGTAGTAGTAGTAAATGTTGTTGTTGTTGTTGCTGTTGTTGTTGTTGTTGTTGCTGTTGTTGTTGTTGTGTGCTGCTGCTGCTGCTGCTGCCGATGATGATGATGATGATGATGGTGATGGTGATGGTGATGATGATGATGATGATGATTTATTTTTGTCAGGATGATAGTGGTAATGATTGATTATAATGAAGAAAGCGAAGCTGTTGCTCTGTGTGTGTGTTTGTGTGTGCGTGTGCGTGCGTGTGTGTGCATGTGTGTGTGTCTGTCTATGTGTACATGTGTGTGCTTGCGTGTATTGCGTGCGTGCGTGTGTGCGTGCATGCGTGTTTGTGTGTGAGTGTGTGTGTTGTGCGTGTGTGTGTGGTGTGGTTTTTGTGTGTGTGTGTGTGTGAGTGTGGGGTGTGTGTGTGAGTGTGTGTTTGTGGTGACGCTGCTATTGTTGCAGCCCGAATTTCATGCATAGGAATCTGCAGTAACTGAAAGTTGTCTACAGTTCTTCTTCTTCTTTGCAATTGTTCTTTGCATTCTTCTTCTTTGCAATTCTTCTTCTTCTTCTTCTTCTTCTTCTCTTTCTTTTTCTTCTTCTTCTCTTTCTTCTTCTTCTTTGCAATTCTTTTTTGCAATTCTCCTTCTTATTCTTTGCAATTTTTTTTCATTCTTCTTCTCCTTTATCTTTGCAATTCTTCGCATTCTTCTTCTTCTTCTTTTTCTTCTTCTTCTTTCCAATTCTTCACATTCTTCTTCTTCTT
>CM054134.1:99473508-99493508 GCA_028751875.1 Rapana venosa
GTTTTGAGGCTGGATTTGAAGGTATCAAGTGAAGACTTTTGGCGAAGTGAAAGAGGGAGGTCATTCCAGATGGATGGACCAGAAACAGAGAAGGAGCGACGGCCAACAGTGGTTTGTTTGAATCTGGGTGTTCGAAAGCACAAAGTATCTGCGGCTGAACGAAGGGAACGGGATGGAGTGTACAGGTGAAGACAGTTACAGAGATAAGAGGGTGCAGATTTGTGGAGACATTTGAAACAGAGGGTATTGATTTTATACTCCAGTCTTTGTGAGACAGGCAGCCAGTGAAGAGATCGCAGAAGAGGAGTGATGTGTTTCAGATTTTTTCTTTCTTAGGACCAGTCGAGCTGCAGAGTTTTGTATGCGTTGAAGAGAGTGGATAGATGATGCTGGTAGGCCAGCCAAAAGAGAATTACAGTAGTCTAAACGTGAAAGAATGAGAGATGTGACAAGCTTGGAAGTTGCATTAGTGGACAGATACTTGCGAATCGCGCTTATGTGCCGTAATTGATAGTAGCAAGACTGGCAGGTCTGGGTGATGAAATTTTTCATAGAGAGTGTGTTGTCAAGAACTACTCCTAAATACTTCACAGAGTTGGACAAAGGAACTGACGTATTGCCGAATTCTATTGAAGTTTTTTGCGATAGAGGAAAGTTTATGTTGGGTCCCTATGAGCATGGCTTCGGTTTTATCGGCATTAAGTTGTAACTTGTTCTGAGTCATCCAGTTTTGAATGTCTTGAAGGCAGTAGGACATATTTGTCAGGAGGGAAGGCAAGTTTTCAACAGTATCGCTGCACTGAAGCTGAGTATCATCGGCATAGAAATGATGATCAATATGGTGGTTGTTTATTATATGTGAGAGTGGAGCAGTGTAGAGAGTAAAGAGAACAGGGCCCCGGACTGATCCCTGTGGGACTCCACATTCCATTTTGACAGGTTTTGATTGAATTTTGTTTACAATAACTTTCTGGAACCTGTTTGTGAGGTATGAAGTAAACCAGGTGAGGGCTGTGCCGTTAATACCAAACGTATGTTGGAGGCGAGAAAGAAGAATTGAGTGATCTATGGTATCAAAGGCTGCAGATAAGTCAAGAAGAGTGAGGGAGATTTTTCCTGCATCAGAAGCAAGTAGAAGTGTATCTAAAGTGTGGACTAGGGTGGTTTCGGTGCTGTGGTTGGGGCGATAGGCAGACTGAAAAGTGGGAAGAAGATCATTGGAATGAAGGTGACTGTTGAGCTGTTTGAGAACAACTTTTTCTAGTACTTTAGAGACAAAGGGTAAGCTTGAGACAGGCCTATAATTCTTCAGAATGTTGGGATCGAGGTCGTGCTTTTTCAGTAGAGGTGTGACTATTGCTGTTTTAAGAGCTGATGGAAAATTTCCTGACTGAAGAGATGAGTTTACTATTTTAGTGATAATAGGCACAAGTTGTGGAAGGCATTGTGAGAAAACAGGAGCAGCTATGGGATCAAGGTCGCATGATTTTATAGTCATTTCCTTCAGAATTGTCATGATTTCTTTTTCACTTGTGGGATGGCAAAGTATCTCCATCTTTGTGGTATAGCAAAGCATGTACATCTTTGTGGTATGGCAAAGTATCGACATCTTTGTGGTATGGCAAAGTATCGACATATTTTGTGGTATGGCAAAGCATCTACATATTTGTGGTGTGGCAAAGTATCGACATCTTTGTGGTATGGCAAAGTATCGACATCTTTGTGGTATGGCAAAGTATCTACACCTTTGTGGTATAGCAAAGCATCGACATCTTTGTGGTATGGCAAAGTATCGACATCTTTGTGGTATGGCAAAGTATCGACATCTTTGTGGTATGGCAAAGTATCGACATCTTTGTGGTATGGCAAAGTATCTACACCTTTGTGGTATAGCAAAGCATCAACATCCTTGTGGTATAGCAAAGCATCTACATCTTTGTGGGGGTATGGCAAAGTATCTACATCTTTGTGGTATAGCAAAGCATCTACATCTTTGTGGGGGTATGGCAAAGTATCTACATCTTTGTGGTATAGCAAAGCATCTACATCTTTGTGGGGGTATGGCAAAGGATCTACATCTTTGAGGTATAGCAAAGTATCTAAGTCTTCGTGTTATAGTAAAGCATCTACATCTTTGTGGTATAGCAAAGCATCTACATCTTTGTGGTATGGCAAAGTATTTGTGGTATAGCACATCTTTGTGGTATAGCAAAGGATCTACATCTTTGTGGTAAAAGCAAGCATCTACATATTGTGGTATAGCACATCTTTGTGGTTTTAGCAAAGGATCTACTTTCTTTGTGGTATAGAAAGCATCTACTAATTTGGGGTATGCAAAGCATTTATCTTTGTGAAATAGCAAAGCATGTACATCTTTGTGGTATGGCAAAGTATCTACATCTTCGACTTCGTGATTTAGCAAAGCAGCTAAGTCTTTGTGATATAACAAAGCATTTACATTTTGGTGATAAATTGACGTGTGTATCTTCAATTTTACGTCTGTTTACTTAAAGTGATATTAGACGATGGGGGCAGGGGGGGGAAGCATAATGAGATCAGGGCTTTAAGTAGAAGAGATACGTGCTGGTATGAATGCACACTAAAAGACTATTCCAATCTATATAAATAGTATGTTGCAAAAAACATGGCATAGAACTACAAAAATTAACAAAAACCCACAACAATTGAAAAATACTCTAAGTTGGAAAACAAACAATTTTAAAACTACTTGTAACGGCAGCTGTGAAACAAGCAAAATGTAGATTCCGACGACCATAATTTACAAAAAAGAAAATATAGGGGATTGCAACAGAGACAAGGCTATCTCACATAATAACTCTGGATTGGTTAAAACTTCCTGCAGAGACTTATCTTGTGATGATGGTAAAAACGTTTTTAAACCTTGACATTGATACAAAACATGAACATTAGAAAATTTGTCACCATATATACATTGTATATTTTTGGCAAATTTTGCTTGAAAGGCATTTAGTTTCAATCTGTAGATTAGAGAAACAATTTTTCTAGTACAGGATTTTCGAAAGCCGTAATGAGTGCAAAGAATGTTCTCAATATCCAGAACTGAACAAGTATGCTGGGATAACCAGCCTCTTCCTGTTCTTTTTCACATGTTTCCAGCAAACATTTTGAAGCAAAGCATAACCTTCATGAAGAGAAAGAGGAATATCTAAAACAGTTGAATAGCTATCATGTTTTGCTGCCTTTTTGGCAGCTTTGTGAACCTTTTCATTAAAATGAATACCACAATGAGATGGAACCCAGCAGAAAGTAACAATCGAACCCCATTGAATTAGATAATGTTCCAACAAATTAATTTCAGTAATAAGATTCTGCCTAACGGTCGAAGACGAGTTACTGAGAGACTGTAATGCAGATTTAGAATCAACACAGAACAAAATCTGCAAAACAGTTTTGGGGAAATCAAGCAGAAAGTACAAAGCCATCAAAATAGCAGTAAGTTCAGCAGTAAAGATGGAATGATTTTTGCCAATGTGATAGGATTTTTCAATCTTTAAAGCTGAAAAAATGAATGCTGCCCCTGCTTCCTTGTTTTTAAGAAGGGATCCGTCAGTGTATCTTAAGATGAGAAGGATATGTATCTTCTAGGTGCACTTTTATATAAGATCCAAGAATAAGCCCATTTTCTTCTTGACGTAAACACACGCACATCCATCAACTTTTGACAGTCTGACAAGATTACTGTTTGCTTGTCTCTCTGCTAAGCTTGCATTTTTCATTTCCCTATCTTTGCATAAAAAGAGATGTCCCCTGATCTCCATTGCCTTACTTCCATCACTGCCCTAAGAAACTTGATACGAAGACATCCCCCTTTCCATTGCCATGCAAATGTCCCCTCAAGCTCGCTCTCTTTCCCCTTTGGGGCCTGGACAGGGAAATCACCCGCAAAGTAAAACCAACGCCAAGGTTGAATTGGTTCCAAGGGAGGTAAGGAAAGTAGGTTTCAAGGGGTGCCACTCTCTTGGGAGGTGATGCTGTACTTGCTCTGAATTAGAGACTATTAATTTTTGTTGTGACTGGTCGAAGGTTAGCTAGCAGGAGCTGGTTATTACCAATCTCAAATGCAAAGGTTGCTGGGATCTGTAATCAGTTGCCATTTGTTGCAAAGATGACTGGGATCTGATTGCTGCTGAACGTCACATTCTGCTAACTACCTAAGACGTCTTTAAAGAGTAGTGTTGATTTTGAGGGGTATCTCACTCCTTGCGTTTCTTTATCTTTTAAACGTTCACTTTCAGGTCTTACAAATGCAACAGAAAAGAATGAAGATAATTTCATGCATAAAAAGTCAACACCATTTTCTTCTTCTAAAATACAAGAAAAAGAATGGAAAAATTCTCCAAAAGAATAGCGTGATCTCTGTATCTTTTTGGTCTATACTTTTGTTTTCTCGTTTTTCTTCTCCTTCCTTCTCCTCTTTGATCTCCTATCCCTAAAGAGATCATTATAAACCTGATCTTTTCTATTTATTTTAATCTATCTCATTACTTAAAAAGAGACAGGAAAGCTCAGTGGTCAGAGCACTCGCTTTCCCTCTAGCCAAGGTTAAGCAGCGTCGAGCGTGGTTACCACTTGTATGGGTGACCGTTTGTACCCTTTGGCTTTAGTACAGTTCCACCAGCTGTAAATGGATACCTGCCCTCTTTGGGTTTAGGGAAGGTAAAGCAGCGAGGGAGAGGAGGTGGGTGCCATCCTCATTAAGCTGGCCCCTTGAGAAGCTGAGGTCTCTGATGCCTCACTCCCCTATGACCACATAGGTTATGGGACACCTTTACCTTTTTACATTACTTAAATGTGTTGACTTGGGAGACTGTAGTAGTTGTGTTGGTGGTGTTGTGAATTATTCATTTTTATTTTGTGCCTCTGTATTTTGTTTTTCTCTTTTTTTCGTTTTCTTTCTGTCTTTGATTTTCCCCTCTTTCGTACCCCCTTTCCCCCCTTACTTTCATTCATTTAAATATTTCTTTTCCCATTCATTCATTAGGTCATGTAAGTGTCATCCACTCTTTTCTCAATTCATTCATTCACTTATTCATTCATTCACTCACTCATTCAGTAGTTCCTTTACCCAATCATTCATTTGTTTGTTCATGCTCAGAATTATTCATTCTCATGTTTGTTTTGTTGAATAAGTTTAATCTGTCTTTCAGTGAACATTCTACTTACACTCACTACACTGTTTTCTCTTTTTGGCAGTATCAAAGAAATACTAGTGATGCAGATATGGCGATATAATGTACGTGCTGTGGTGATGGTGGCAGTAAAAGGGTAGTAATGGCGGTGGTGGACGTGAAGTGATGCTAATGATGGTGGAAGTGGTGGTGGTGGGGGTGGTGCTTCTGCTGCCGCTCTGTGTGTGATGTGTGTGAGAGAGAGAGAGTTAGAGCGAGAGAAAGAGAGAGAGAGAGAGAGAGAGAGAAGAGAGTGTGTGTGTGTGTGTGTGTGTGTGTGGTGTGTGTGTGTGTGTGTGTGTGTGTGTGTGTGTGTGTGTGTGTATGTGTGAATGTGTTTGAGTGTGTGTGTGTGTGTGTGTGTGTGTGTGTTTTGTGTGTGTGTGTGGTGTGTGTGTGTGTGTTTAAGGAACGTATACTTAAAAAAACGCTCATGCAAAAGCTCTCTCTCACGCACACACACAAACACACACAAACACATACACACACGAAACACGCACGCACATACACACACACACACGCACGCACGCACGCACACACACACACACACCACACACACACACACACACACACACACACACACACACACACACACACACACACACACACACACACATCTAAAAAGAAACATGCAGATAATATCGCAGAGACACTGGCAGCAGACTGAAAAAGCATTCAGAAAGCATGGCATCAAGTTGGTACCCAATGGAGAACACCAGCAAACAGTGCAGAGTACAGGCAGAGCACCTACCTGCCCTGCCTACATAGACTACATCCTCTGCTTCACTTCAACCAACCAGTTTGACTACTCGCCGGGCTTTCTGCTGAACTTGCATTCCTTGTTTCCTATGATTGTTTTTTGCACAAAAAGAGACAACCCTTAGTATCATTATCATGTTTCCCATCATTGCCAGTTTAGACCAGATAGGAAGACTTCTGGGTTTCCATTCCCATGCAAATGCCCTGCCAAGCTCTCTGTCTCTCTCTCTCTCTCTCTCTCTCTCTCTCTCTCCCCATTCTGGGGCTGGACAGGGAAATCACGTGCAAAGGGAAACCTACGTTTCGGGGTCGGATTTCTTCCCAAGGGAGGTAAGGAAAGTGGGTTTCAATGATTGTCACTGTCTGGTGGTAATGCTGTAATTTTTCCATGATTTGGACACCACTCGGGTGCCGATTGGTTAGGGATTTGCTACCACAAGTGTGCTTTAGCGTTTTAATTTAACTTTTATCGCAAAGTTTGAGTTGGTAGAATGTTTATTCATTCCAGTTTTAACTCTCCCACCAGTGTGAGGTTGCTATCTTGAATAACACTGCGGTGATAGGTATTTCCGTTTTATGTCTCTTGATGAGTTTTCTATCAGCAAAAATTCCACAACTATGTAAAACGAGCACATACATAAACCTAAATTCCCTCACATTCCCCAAACCTTACCCTCACACACAGCCAGAGAGGCAGTGGGTGGAGGATGGACACCTCCACAGACAGGGAAAATGCACCAGAAGACAAACAGAGACAGGCAGGAGGAAGAAGTTGTAGAAAGCTTTGCGCAGTCCAGACATCTGCCAGTACCCTGCAGAAGGCACAATCTGCAGACTGCTCTGACTTAGCCTGTCCATCTCTGCACACTGATACATACTGCTTACCTTCAGGCAGATATTGCACACTCAGGTACCTCTCTGCTTTACCGGCACTTCTTTTTTTCCATCTTTGCACGAAAAAAATGTCAGATCCATTATCTCCTATTTTTTCAGAAAGAATGACAATACAGGCATTATCATCTGTCCATCTTTGCAAGAAAAAGATATGTAGTTTCCATTATCTTCTATTCATCATTTACACAAATAACATCATTAATGTTGTTTCTTTCCACCTTTGCACAAACAAGACATGTGTCCATCATCTTCTTTCTATCTTAAGGAACAGAATGACATCACAATGCATTAGCTTCTTTCTATCTTTGCATGAAAAATAACTTGTCATGTCCATGACCTTATTTCTGTCTTTTGCACAAAGTGGCATCACATTTCATAATATCGCTTTCACCTTCGCACCAAAAAACTTACCTCTAATTCTCTAATTTTATTTTAATTTTACACGAAAACTGATCCCTGGTTTGCACTATCTTCTCCGCACTACAGTCCCTTGAGAGTGTCTTCATTTCCGTCCCTATGCAAATGTTCTGCCAAGCTCCTCCCTTGTGGGACTAGACTGGGACATTTCGTGCGAGGTAAAACCGAGGTGAAGTGTGTGATGAGTTGTTCAAGAGGGGTAAGGAAAGTGGGTTTCTGGAATTGTCACTCTCAGTGGGGTTTGACGCTGCACTTTCGTTTGGACTGGAAAGTGCTGTAGCGCTGATTGGTTTGGGGTGAGTTGAGGAAAGTGACTGGTATGGGATTAGTTGAAAGACATGGACCGGTATGGGATTAGTTGAGAGAAATGTACCGTTATGGGATTAGTTGAGAGAAATGGACCGGTATGGGATTAGTTGAGAGACATGGACCGGTATGGGATTAGTTGAGAGAAATGGACCGGTATGGGATTAGTTGAGGGAAGTGCACTGGTATGGGATTAGTTGAGAGAAATGGACCGGTATGGGATTAGTTGAGAGAAATGGACCGGTATGGGATTAGTTGAGAGAAGTGGACTATGTATGTATGGATATGAGTTGAGAGACATGGACCGGTATGGGATTAGTTGAGAGAAATGGACCGGTATGGGATTAGTTGAGAGACATGGACCGGTATGGGATTAGTTGAGAGAAATGGACCGGTATGGGATTAGTTGAGAGAAATGGACCGGTATGGGATTAGTTGAGAGACATGGACCGGTATGGGATTAGTTGAGAGACATGGACCGGTATGGGATTAGTTGAGAGACATGGACCGGTATGGGATTAGTTGAGAGAAATGGACCGGTATGGGATTAGTTGAGAGAAGTGGGCTTGGTATGGGATTAGTTGAGAGAAAGGGACTGGTGTAAGAGAAAAGTTGGCTGGTAGGGAATTAGTTGACAGAAATGGACTGGTGATGGGATTAGTTGAGAGAAGTGGGATGGTATGTCATTAGTGAAGAGAAAGGCAATAGTACAGGATTAGTTGGGGAAGTGAGCTGGTACGGGATTAGTTGGGGGAAGTGAGCTGGTATGGGATTGGTTGAGGAAATGAGCTGGTATGGGATTGGTTGAAGGAAATGTGCTGGTATGGGATTAGTTCGAGAGAAGTTGGCTTTAAGTAATATTGAATGCAAAGGTAAACAGAGTAGTGTTTTAGTGTAAATTCTTATGCTATTATTGTATATAGCTACTTTGAAAACATCACTTCATAGTGTATTTCTCTATCTTCTTTTTTATGCTTTTTTCTGAGCATTAAACTTCAAAATCTGTCTAGCTAGTCTTGTACACAAACACAAGCATACCCAGGACCAAATCTACCCCATTTCTCTCAACTAATCTTATACCAGTCCATATCTCTCAACTACCCCCAACCCCAATCCTCCCATTCACACACACACACCACACACACACAAAAGCACACACACACACACACATCACACCACACACACACACACACACACACACACACACACACACACACACACACACACACACACACACACACACAACAAACAAACAACACAACACACACACGTGCACACGCACACACACACGCATACACACACAACACTTCCACAAACACACACACATACATGTTTAGACCAAATGCATGTAGAGAGGCAGATAGACGAACCACAGAGAGGCAGATTGAAAGAACAAGGCTGTGTTTATCTGTTCAAAGTGGCAGCAGCTCCTGCCTCTCTCAGATCCCTGTTAAAGACAGCCACCAGACACAGCGCTCTGACATGCTGATCACATCACACTGGCACCCTCTGTGGGTGAGGGGTCTAGAAGTAACACACACATCCCTAGAAAGCCATAAGCGCGGGTTTGATCCCCGTTTGTGCCCACATTTTGACCCTTATCCAGTAGATCTTGAGTGGTGGTCTGGGTGCTAGATTTTCAGATAAAATCATAAAACGAGATGCTGTATGAAACACGCAATCACTGTATATAAAAGAACTCATGGAAATAAAGACAATTAAATTGTAAAATAAAATTTATATTGTCCCTAGCAAAATTCATCACTCTGATAGAAAACAAATGCACATGCAGACAGGAAAACGAAATAAAAAGGATAGGTGGCGCTGCTCTTGTGGCGAGGCGCTCTCTTCTCGAGGAAAGCACCTCGAATTTCTCGCAGAGAAATCTACCGTAACTGACAGTAGTTTAACAAAATGATGACCTGTCCACAACACACACAGTGCCTCCTCCTCTGCTACACTTCAGCCAGTTTTTCTCACTGTTCGCTTCACTCTTAGTTACTAAGCAGCCGTTTCCTACTTACCTCTCTTATAGCCAGAAGAGATGGCCCTGATTTTCATTATATTTTTCCCCATTTCTGTCCTATTGGGCTATGTGTCAAGATGTCTTAGTTTCCAATCCCATGCACATTTCTAGCTAAAATTTCTTCTTTGAGGATCAGAAAAAGGAAATCTGGTGCACGGTGGAAAGAGGGAAGGGTTGGTTCAGGTTCAGTTTGTTTGCTTTTTTATAATAAATAATTATAATTTTCGTTCTTCAGCGGGAGCTCTGAGGTTCACCAATGGTGAGATTTTCCGTATACGACCTGTTTTTGCCCATTATGAAGGTAGCCACATTCCGACTTCGGGATGCTGTCTAAAGAAGAAGAAGAAGAAGAAGATGATGATGATGATGATGATGATGATGATGATGATGATGATGATGAAGAGGCCAACAAAAAAGAAGAAAAAAATGACTTTTTAAAATTAGATGTTCTTCATTTTCTGTATTTTTGCTCTAATGCTAAACGCATATGACATTTTTGACATAAAACACCAGTGTACACCTGTTTTTAACTTTGTCGTCCATTTTTTTCCTGTATACAATGGCCTACTCTTCCGAAAGGTGGAACGGGTTTTACTGTGTTCGTGAGAGCACCTTCTCACACAGGACTTCGGTTTATAGTCTCATCTGCAGGACTCTTGGAGGAAGGGAGTTGGTAGTGATGTTCACTCCATTGGGAAAAAATCCCCTTGAACAGGTGCTTCAAAGGTGGCTCGATCCCGGGCCGTCACCTTACCAGCGCAGCGTTCTAACCCCTAGGCTACTCTGCCCCTCTGCATTTGAATGTCATTTGCCAGTTCGATTCTGCTGACAGCGTGAGACGTTTCCTTTGAATGAAAATTATTTGATGGGTATCTCACACATCAGATTTCAGGAGTATTTTATGTAAAAAATATCGTATGCTTTTAGCATTAGAGAAAAAAAAACAGATAATGAAGAAAATCTAATTTAAATATTCTTTCATGGTTTTTTTCTTGGCCTATTTTTTCACTTTTTCTTCTTCTTCTTCTTCTTCTTTCTCTTCTTCTTCTTCTTCTTCTTCTTCTTCTTCTTCTTCTTCTTCTTCTTCTTCTTCTTCTTTGCATTCTTCTTCTGTGCAATTAATTATTATTCTTTGTGATTCTTCTTCGTTGCAATTCGTCTTCTTCTTTGCAACTCTTCTTCGTCTTCTCTTTCTTCTGTTTCTTTGTCTTATGTTTCCTCCTCCTCCTCCTCCTCTTCCTCCTCCTTCTCCTCTTCCTCCTCCTTCTCCTCTTCCTCTCTTCCTCCTCCTCTTCCTCCTCTTCTTCCTCATCTTCCTCCTCCTCTTCCTCCTCCTCTTCCTCCTCCTCTTCCTCCTCTTCCTCCTCCTCCTCTTCCTCCATCATCATCTTCTTTCTCTGCTGCTGCTGCTGCTTTGTTGGTCCATTTTAAGGAAGCCGCTGCCAAAAAAAATACAGAAGATTTGCCCGCTAATTCACTTTAAATCTCGTGAAAGGTAAGAATCGAAAATTAGAAAGGACGAACGAAAGAATGAAGAACGAAAGAAAAGAAGGAAAAGAGGAAAGTGGTCTTGCTCTGCTACGTTTTCACCATGTAAATTTGTAGTTATTGATTCTAGTGACAGCAAACGTTGTGTCTCTGTATTTTTCTTTGGATTGTTTCTCTGTTACTTTTGTGTATTTTTCTCTTATTGTTTCTTTCATCGTAGTTGCTTGGTTTTGTACTTTCTCTCTATTTGCTTACGTGGAGCTGAAAACACACACACGCGCAAGCACGCAAGCACGCACATACACCTACGCGCACACAGACAATCACACACACACACACACTCGCACGCACACGCACGCACGCACGTACGCATGCACGAGCGCGCACACACACACATACACAGAAGTAAGAAGTCAGGGGAAATTGCACACGTATAAAAACGGAAATGCAAGCACCAGATGTGTGTGTGTGTGTGTGTGTGTGTGTGTGTGTGTGTGTGTGTGTGTGTGTGTGTGTGTGTGTGTGTGTGTGTGTGTGTGATGTGTGTGTAAGGCGTGTGGGGTGGGGGGGAGCGTGCGTGCCTGCTTGCCTCTGTGTGTGTGCCTCTGTGTGTGTGTGGCATGTATATGTATGTGTGCATACGCGTATGTGTGCGTGTCTGTGAATGCGCGCGGGTGTGTGTACGTCAGTGTGTACGGAAGAGAGCAAAAAACCCCGAGCCGAAATCTCACTAAATAAGAGAAACATAGTAACGGTAATTCCACTCACGGAACGTTGTATTTATACGGCAAGGAACATCTTTTAACAGCAAGTTGTACTTAACCAAAAAACCATCTTGGATTTCTTTGGCTAGTGCTTTCCCGAAGCTATTGATCTGTCCGTGTGTTGCTGGCGAACAATGAACGTTTTTCTGAAGAGGGAAAGGAAGAAAGGGGTGGGGGGTGGGGGGGGGGGGGTTGGTTGGAAGGCAAGGGGAGGAATGTCTTCGGTAAGCGACAATAGCACAGTTTTAACTGCTTACAATGTACCGGTGCTGTGGGAAGGAAGCAGCCCCCTTTCATTTTTTGCCCCCGCTCAGGTGGTGAGATTTGATACGTGCACTAAAACAATACACTATTGCCCACGTTTATGGGCAAATAATGTAGATTGTTGAGTTGTGGTGTGTTGTGCTGGTTTTTTTATATATGTTTTTTGTTAAGTTGGATCGGGTCGGGTTCTGTTCTGCTCTATTGTATTCTGTTGTATTGTACTATTCTGCACTGTAATCTAGTGTAATGCATTGTATTGCTTTGTATGTGACTTTCAATCATGCCCCACTTCTCTGCATAAAGCCAGGCACACCGCATTGTCACTCATTTAGTCAGACCAATATTCTTGTTACTGTGCGTAACTTTTACGTAAACCACAGCTACGCTTCATCCAGAAGACAAAAAACCGGGAAATCGTGTACCAACCAAGAACTTCTGTTTTTCTTTAAGATGGACAAGAAAAGGGTTAACAGCGAGAAACCTTTTTGGTAATTGGTAATATCACAATTTCTTGCAGACACTGTAGCCATCATCTAATCGAGTTCTCCTTGTCGTTCTTAATTACCACAGTTTACACAAAAGAAAAATGTTCATATTTTGCACACACAAAACCTCGCATTTTACGTACACATGAACTATCTCTCCTTTAAGTGCTACAATTCGAACAGAAGTAAAGCACTGAAATTTTGCTGAAAATTAACATGTCAACAATCTCCCCAATCATTGCCAGGTTTCTTTAGGTTTTTGCAAACGAGACATTTCCGGTTTGCTTCTTTTAATCGACAGTACCTCACAAGTAAATGCAATGCACACGTATTACAGATGCATTCATGCACGAAAGATCGAGATGTGGTGAGAGGTATAAAAAGCCGCTGATCTGTATAACAGCATTCAGCATTTTAATCATGCTTCGTTGACCCAGCCTCTTTTAGATCGATCTCTCATGCTTCTCTCAAGATATTCACCGACTGCTGTCTCTTGCATCTTTCTGAACGCTTAGCTGATCCTTCTCACGAGTCTCCGAGCTTGACTGCTGGACTGCTATACCTGATTTATACCTTTGGAGGAAATAAATGACACCCATTCTTTTTATCCTCTGTCCGTTTCTGCCTCCTGAGACCAGGCAGTGAAAGTTCATCATTCGGCTTCCATGCAAATGTCCCACCACTTCGGAGCCAGGCGACAGAGTTGTGTGGAGGAGACCTCCTCTCCTGCTGGATTGGAATACCGTTTTCTGTAAAGAAACTGGGTGCTAAAGGCGGTGGCGGTCACTTGGCAAGATGGACCAGTCTATTCCTTCAGAAGATGAGCAGAGGGTTGGAAATTGTGCAAGATTAGCTAACAGAGGAAGATTTGATTCTGAACGCAAATGACAAAATGGGACAGAAGTTGAGCGTGGAATTAATAAAGTTTTACTGTGCGCAAAGTTGTGTCATGATCGTGCTGCCTGACTTGACAGTGCAATAAATAATAACTTAAATGCAAAATTCAAGGTATTAATGTATGTAAAACATTCAGAATTTAACATTTTACATGGAAAATAGATTGCAAACATTTTTCGCTATGTTCTGTTCCAAAATACTTAAATAAGTGTACTGGCTAGTTTACAGTGACATCAAAAGTGGAGGAAAGTGAGTCTGCAATCTGCATACATTTTGATCTTTACATTCATTAACTCTGAATTTTTTATTTGCCTATGTAAAAGTTCTTGATATTCCAGCAGCAACCCGCGTGGGACGTTCAATACAAATGAAAAATATTCTGTCACGTTGTATTCTAAACGTGAATTTCATTTAAAAGTTTATTATGTTGCTACCATTTGAAGGCAAGGAATAAACGTTTAAAGAAATCTCCAAAAAGTAGTTTAAGCCTAATTGAGATTAACATTTGTATTGCTAATTGGCTTGATTGTTCCACCTACAGAAAGCAAACAGTTTTGTGTAGCTTATATATCACCAAACAAAATGGCCATACTTTCAGAGGGCCAACTGTTTGTTGGTATCTCTTAAGACACTGATTTGACCAGTTTGTGTTTAATGAAATAAAACAGACTCCAGTGAGAGGAACGGGGAATCTGGGGGGAAATATCCAGTTCCTTTGTAACACACATCTGCGTTTCGATGCAGAACCACATCTCTGGTTAGTCTGCATGTTTTTTAAAAACCTGCAATGAAATCACACATCTCTTGAGATCCCTTCTTGGTGTTCTGGGATCTAGAGATCCATGTTCCTCACCCTCCTTACAAGAAACACCCCTCTTCCATCACAGAACATCAGCCCCGGCCATCTTGAATTAAAGTTTCCTCTGTCAAGTAGTTCCCATAATAATCCTGGGAAAAAATGGCAGAAACTGATTATCTGGATACATTTTGGGCATACATATCTCGAGGGTGAAAAACTGAAACGAACACAATGTTTAAACCAGAACTGTCAGGTTTCTGTAGGCGTTTAGGACTGGAAAATACCAGAGACAGACAAGAATAGAAGATAAAAACTAGAACTATCAAATAAAGACTAGAACTAGCAGATAAAGACCAGAACTAGCAGATAAAGACAAGAACTAGCAGATAAAGACCAGAACTAGCAGATAAAGACAAGAACTAGAAGATAAAAACTAGAACTAGAAGATAAAGACAAGAACTAGCAGATAAATACTAGAACTAGAAGATAAAGACAAGACCTAGAAGATAAAGACAAGAACTAGAATATAAAGACAACAACCAGCAGATAAAGACAAGAACTAGAATATAAAGACAACAACTAGAAGATAAAGACAAGACCTAGAAGATAGAGACAAGATCTAGAAGATAAAGACAAGAACTAGGAGATAAAGACTAGAACTAGAAGGTAAAGACTAGAACTAGAAGATAAAGACAAGAACTAGAAGATAAAGACAAGACCTATAAGATAAAGACAAGACCTAGAAGATAAAGACAAGACCTAAAAGATAAAGACAAGAACTAGAAGATAAAGACAAGAACTAGAAGATAGAGACAAGACCAAAAAGATAAAGACCAGAACAAGAAGATAAGGACAAGACCTAGAAGATAAAGACAAGAACTAGAAGATAGAGACAAGACCTGAAAGATAAAGAAAGAACAAGAAGATAAAGACAAGACCTAGAAGATTAAGACAAGAACTAGAAGATAAAGACAAGAACTAGAAGATAGAGACAAAACCTAAAAGATAAAGACCAGAACAAGAAGATAAAGACAAGACCTAGAAGATAAAGACAACAACTAGAAGATAAGGACAAGAACTAGAAGATAAGGACAAGACCTATAAGATAAAGACAAGAACTAGGAGATAAAGACAAGACCTAGAAGAAAAAACCAAAAAACTAGGAGATAAAGACAAGACCTACAAGATAAAGACAAGAACTAGAAGATAAAGACAAGAACTAGAAGATAAAGACAAGAACTAGAAGATAAAGACAAGACCTAGAAGATAAGGAGAAGAGCAAAGGACTGTTGGGAAAGACTGGGGGTGTTGCAGCAGGGGAATACAGCAGACAGTCAGTTAGGGATGGGGAGTCTGAGAGGGTAAGTGATCGCTCTGCACAGCACGTCTGTCACAGTCCACAAGAAGTCCTGGCTATTGCTGTACAGTGAAAGAAGTGTAATTATGTCCGCCTGCCTGCCTACCTGCCTGCCTGCTTGCCTGCCTGTTTGTTTCTCTGTGTGTCGGTCTCTCTGTCTGTCAGTAAATTATCGGTCTCTCTGTGTCTGTGTATCACCATGTCTCTCTGCATAGTTTCTCTCTCTCTCTCTCTCTCTCTCTCTCTCTCTCTCTCTCTCTCTCTCTCTCTCTCTCTCTCTCTCTCTCTCTCTCTCTCTCTCTCTCTCTCTCTCTCTCTAGCACATAAGTGCTTATTCCATTATCCTCGATATAAAAGAATCTATCTATCTATCTATCTGTCCCGTAGTCTGACGACCGTGGGGGCACCCTCAAAGACTCAGCAACCAGTTCCCTCCATTCCTCTCTCTGTTCTGCCTTTCTCAGGGTTTTGTTGAGTTCTAGGCCTGTCCATTCACTGATGTTATCCTCCCAGCTCTTCCTTGGTCTGCCTCTTCTTCTTCCTCCTTGGACAGTGCCTTGCAAAACTGTCTTTGTAATTCCTTGGGATCTTGTGACATGCCCATACCACTTAAGTTTACGCTTTTTCACGATCGTTAGAAGGTTCTCATAGGGTCCAATGGTTTGCTGGATTCTGTTATGCACGCTTTCGTTGCTTATGTGGTCTTTGTAGGAGATGCCAAGGAGTCTCCGAAAGCATCTCATCTCCACTGCCTGTACTCTTCTCTCCAAATCTGCAGTCAGGGTCCATGATTCACAGGCATACAGAAATATGGATATGACAAGGGAGCGCATTAGTCTGATCTTGGAGATAAGTGAGATATTCTTATCTCTCCAGATGGTGTTTAGTTTTGACAAAGCTGTTATTGTCTGTGCAGTCCTGCATACTACTTCTGGCTTGGATCCCTGGTCTGATACAATGGCTCCCAGGTACTTGAAGCTTTGAACTGTTTCCAGCTTCTGGTCATTAACCCTGATATCAGTGCTAATGTCGTTGGTGTTATTAGTCATCAGTTTGGTCTTCTCTGCACTGATTTCCATGCCGTATGTTTTGGAGGCCTTATCCAAGTGTTCTGTTAGGCTGGCAAGCTCTTTTTCTGATCCTGCTATTCCATCAATGTCATCTGCGAAGCGGAGGTTTGTGATCGTTCTGCCACCAATGCTGACTGATCCTTCATGATGTTCCAGTGCATCAGCCATGATTCTCTCAAGGAAGATGTTGAAAAGAGTGGGTGAGAGTAGACAGCCCTGCCTTACTCCAACTGTTGTTCGAAACCAATCTCCAATGTTGTTGTTGTAGTACACTGCACTGGTGGCCTCGCTGTACAGCTGTTTGATGACTCTGATCAGGTTTGCATTGATGCTGTACAAATTCATGGTTGCCCACAAAGCTGCATGCCACACCCTGTCAAATGCCTTCTTAAAATCGATAAATACATGGTAAAGGTCTTGTTGATGTTGAAGGTACCGCTCACATAGTATTCTGAGGTTGAATAAAAGAATACAATTAAAATAAATAAAAATTCTCTCTCTATCTATCTACCTATCTCTGCACCTCTGTGTGTGCATCTCTCTCTCACACACTCTCTCTCTCTCTCACTCCTCTCTCTCCCTCTCTCCCTCTCTCCGCCTCTCTCTCTCTCTCTCTCCTCTCTCTCTCTCTCCCTCTCTCTTCGTCTCTCTCTCTCCCTCTCTCTCTCTCTCCCTCTCTCTTCTCTCTCTCTCTCTCTCTCTCTCTCTCTCTCTCTCTCTCTCTCTCTCTTCTCTCTCTCTCTCCCTCCACCCTGCTTTCACACTGTCCTCGTTCCTGTAATGTTGATATATGGCAGCTGAAGCACAGTACGCTAAACACTTGGACAGGAGTGGACCCAGGAAAATGAAGAGAAAAACCCATAGAACAAAAAACAATCTGAAAACAGAAACTATAACCGTATATCAGAGATGGAAAAACAGGTACATCTGAGGTGTAAGCACGTAGATATTTTATCAGAAATAGGTTAATCTGGTGTCCATGCGTGTGTATGTGTGTAGTGCGAGTGTGTGTGTGTGTGTGTGTGTGTGTGTGTGTGTGTGTGTGTGTGCGTGTGGTGTGTGTTTGTGCGTGTGTTTTGCACAGAGGGAGAAAGAAAAAAAGATAGAAAAATAGAGATAAACAGTCAGAGAGTGAGAGAGAAACAGAGAGAGGCAGAGACAGAGCGATGAAGGAAGGGAGAGAGACAGACCGAAAGAAAGACAAAGAGGGTGGGAGATGGACGACTTTTTCCACATCTAAATGAAAGAATAATAACCGAAAAGATAAAGGTGAAGGTGTTCCATAAGTTATGTGGTCGTAGGGGAGTGAGGCATCAGAGACCCCAACTTCTCTAGTGGCCAGCATATTGAGGGTGGCGCTTATCTCCTCTCCCTCGCTGCTTTACCTTCCCTGACCCTAAAGAGGCAGGTACATATTCACAGCTGGGTGAACTGGGGGACTGTACTGAAGCCAAGGCGCGCAAACGGTCACCCATCCAAGTGATAATCTCGCTCGACGCTGCTTAAACTTATTTTATTTTTATTTTATTCTTTTATATCGAGGATAATGGAATAAGCACTTATGTGCTTTTTAACATCCAGTCCCCGTGTGTGTATGCGGTTTTGTAAATTCCGTCATCTGTTCCCACCGGCACACAATGGTCTACTCTTACGAAAAGCGGAACAGGATTTAACGTGTGCGCAAGATGATCTGCGTGCGTTTGCACACGGAGCCTCGGTTTATAGTCTCATCCGAAGGACTTTTGGGTAGAGTGGAGTCTGCACTGATGTTAACTCCAGGGGAAAATATCCCCTTGAACGGGAATCAAAGCTGGGTCGTCAGATTGCGAGCGTCATGTTCTAACCCCTAGGCTGTCCCGACCCCCCCCCCCCCCCCCCCCCCCTTCCTCCTCTCCAACCTTAGCTGAGGAAAGCGAGTGCTCTGACCACTGAGGTGGTATTCCGTCCCCAGACAAAGTGTATACAGATTGGACGAGACAGCTAATCGTTACAGACTGGAGAAGAAAGGGGTGACGATTGCTCGCCATCGTTTCTCCTCCCGTCCACTAACGTTTTTTTCTTTCCTTTGTGTGTGTGTGTGTGTGTTGTGTGTGTTTTGTGTGTGTGTTGTGTGTGTTGTTGTTGTTTGTGTTGGGTTTGGGGTGTTGTTGTTTTTTGAGAAATACAAAGTTTCAAGACTGGTTGGTGTCTCATCCAGTACAGCGTGCGGTTCCAGCCTGGCAGAGGTTTCCAGATGTGATGAGGGAGACAGTGCGGAATGCCTGACCCCTCCGTGTGTTTGTTAATCTGGGGAACGTTCAACAACAGCAGTATTCTAATAGTTGCTATTCTTTTTGCTACTGCTGCTGCTGCTTTTGTTACCTCTACTGCTGCTACTGCTGCTGCTGCTTTTGTTACCTCTACTGCTGCTACTGCTGCTACTGCTATTGTTACTTCTACTGCTGCTACTGCTGCTGCTGCTTTTGTTACCTCTACTGCTGCTACTGCTGCTGCTGCTTTTGTTACCTCTACTGCTGCTACTGCTGCTACTGCTATTGTTACCTCTACTGCTGCTACTGCTGCTGCTATTGTTACTTCTACTGCTGCTACTGCTGCTGCTATTGTTACCTTCTACTGCTGCTACTGCTGCTGCTATTGTTACCTCTACTGCTTGTACTGCTGCTGCTATTGTTACTTCTACTGCTGCTACTGCTGCTGCCGCTATTTCTGTGGCTGCTGCTGCTTTTATTGTTTCTACTGCTGCTTTTGCTCCTGCTGCTGCTCCTGCCGCTGCCGTTGTTGTTGTTGTTGCTACTGCTGCTCTGACTGTTTCTCAGTTGAAGCTCTATTCATGATCGGTGGTACTAGACTCACAGTGTCACGGACAGCGTTGCTCAGTGGATGGAGAGTTGATCTTCCATCCCTAGGGGTCCCTTGAAGTCATAGGTTTGAATACTAGCAGCGGTGTCTGACGAATTCAATGACAGGATGTTCACGATGTCTCAGGGATAACTTAACGTGTTAGAATGCCAGTGCATTGAATCCCTTCGTGTATATAACTATTCAGAAGATCAAATATGCACGTTAAAGATTCTGTAGTTTCTGTCAGTGTGATGAGTTACGAAAACATACACATACCCAGCATGCACCCACTACCTGGTGAGAAATGAGCTCCGCCAGGTTAAACTCACCCAAGGGAGGTGACCTGAAAAATTCCGTGCCCATTACTGGCGACTCCTCAGTCAGTTCAGGAAGAAGAGTGAAGTGAGTGAACATCACGTGATG
>CM054134.1:99498508-99511008 GCA_028751875.1 Rapana venosa
TCTCTCTCTCTCTCTCTCCCAGACATCACTGAATAATGTAAAGGTAAGGTCCATCTTTTTTTTGCGGAGGGGGGGGGGGGGGGGTTATAGGGGGATGCAGGGAGGGGAGGGGAGGCGGGGAGGGGAGGGGAGGGGGGATGTCTTTGTCGGCAGGGAACCACTGCCTGTGACTGTCAGGAGGCCAGCATGAATAGAGTGCAGTGCTGTCTCCTCACATAGAAGAGAAGTCAAGTCCAGTCAAAAGTCAAAAGTCAAAAACACTTGAATCATCCCCTAAAGGGCAATTACGAACACGCACACTGACACCGTCATCAGTTCTCCTGCTGGTGATATAATAACAATAATAATAATAATAATAATAATAATAATGCTGATGCTGATGATGATCATGATGATGAGAATAATAATAATAATAATAATAATAATAATAATAATAATAATAATGATGCTGATGATGATCATGATCATGATGATGAGAAGAAGAATAAGAATAATGAAAATAATAAATGGAATTTATATAGCGCTATATCTTTCAGAAAACAAGTCAAAGCGCTTAGTATGAACTCTATATAGTAGAGTTGGAGTTGTTTTTTAATTTCTCTAGCTTTCTTTGAATGGGGCCTTTCTGGGTTGTTGTTGTTGTTTTTTGGGGGGTGTTCGTTTTTGTCTGTCTGCCTGTTTGTCTGTCTGCCTGTTTGTTTGTCCCTCTCTCTCTCTCTCTCTCTCTTCTCCTCTCTCTCTCCTCTCTCTCTCTCTCTCTCTCTCTCTCTCTCTCTCTCTCTCTCTCTCTCTCTTCCTCTCTCTCTCTCTCAGACACAAGCATTGCTTTGAAATCCCATTGAAAGTTTTGCATTAAAAATAGAACATGTACCTTCTGAACCCTCTCCACTTTGTCTGCTTTCGTCTGTTCCTCTCTCTCTCTCTCTCTCTCTCTCTCTCTCTCTCTCTCTCTCTCTCTCTCTCTCTCTCTCTCTCTCTCTCTCTCGTGAAAACTGTGGTGTTCTCAATCTAGAAGCTTTCCGAAGGCAAGATATTTTTTCTATCTTATCGTCCGATGATAATATTGTGATCAAATCGGTTGCAAAGTTTATTGCTGAAGCACTGAAATTAAGACAATTACAGCTAAGTTCCAATTAGCTTAACATTTGTGACTAAACTAAAGTAACATTTATATTATGTAAACTCCAGCATTTTGTGAAACACATAAAGAAACATTTATAATTACGCTGTAGTCTCCAGCAAGAATATTTTTTGAAAATTTCACATACAATGTCAATGGATGGTCTAATATAGCATTCTAGAATGTTCTTTTCATTATTTTAGTTATTGCTTATTGGTTCTTATTGTTCATCCTTGTTATTACTTTGTGTTCATTTTGAAACTGAGTTTACGTCACAGCTTAAAGTCGTATCCGTTCATAAGAGCTCATTTTTGGTTTTTTGGTTTTCGTTACGTTAAATGCATCATGTGATTTTTCTTGTATTTATTTGTATTTACAAAAGAAAGTCGAGTATAACCCCCCTTGTCAATAGGCCACTTTGGGCAATGACAATAAATTGGTCAAAGCGTCAAAGCGTCTCTCTCTCTCTCTCTCTCTCTCTCTCTCTCTCTCTCTCTCTCTCTCTCTCTTCTCCTCTCTCTCTCTCTCTCTCTGTGTCTGTCTGTCTCTCTCTCTCTCTCTCTCTCTCTCTCTCTCTCTCTCTCTCTCTCTCTCTCTCTCTCTCTCTCTCTCTCTCTCTCTCTCTCTCTCTCCTCTGTTCTCCTCTATGGCTGGCTGTCTCCTGTCTCTACGGCAAACTGTATCGCATTTCTCCCAAGTTTTCCATTAAAAGTCATACAAACGCAGACACTCAGGCAGACAGACACATATTCAGACACACAGACACACAGACTCTTAAAAGCACACAGACACACAGTCACACAGATACAGGCACATACACACAGATACACACACAGGCACTCATGAACGCACACAAAGATACACAGACACACAGACTTATACAGATGCACACTCACAAAGACACACAGACACACACTACACTGCGCACACGCACTACACACACATACACACACACGTACCACACACACACACACACACACACACACACAAACACACACACACACACACACACACACACACACACACACACACACACACACACACACACACACATACACACACACCAGCAGAAAAAAGTAAAAGAACTGTAAGGTGTTACTAGGTGCATACACTCAGGTATCACAAGCACCAGTGTTTTATTAACAGACTGCCTGAAAGGCAGAAAACTTCTCTTTTTTTAAAGAAAAATCTGCCAACATAAGCTGCTGCATGTCTTGGGGGAGGTACAGAGGTGAACCATTCCATTTTGGGTGTAAGATTGAAACTACATTGAAACTGCTCTAATGTGGTTTTGTTATGCGACATCACTTTCCGGTTGAAATTGGATCGTTTTGAGTTTGTTGCAGTTTATTATCAAAAGGTATTCTGACACGTTGGAAGGTTAACCCCTTGAGTGCTAAGGGTGGGTGGATGGGTATACGTTTTATCTATGTCCAAAAATACCTGACAGATTTTTGTTACAAAGAGAACAGCTGAGCTTGTGCCTAAAGGTTGCTCGAAATGAAATCAAAGTTACGATAAAGTTATAATAGAGAACACTTTCTTTTAGAAAACAAAAGTGGGTTGTTGTTTTTAAATACATGCAACGGGAGACTAAAAAATTATTTTCAAAGTTTTTGTTTCGAAGTTTGCCTTGTGAAATGTCACGGTCGGTACAGAGGAGGTTTAAATAACACACTTTTTCCATTAACAATTTATTTGATCCCTTCCCCCTTCTTTTAAAGAAGAGTGGAGAAAATTCGGTTATGAATGACTGATAAATAATCATCATTCACTCGACAGCTCCGGTAAGTAGTTTGAATATATTTGCATATGTCGGAATGTTACCATGAATTGCAAGACAGTGGCTTGCTAATCATTATTCATTGAGACTACAAGCCTGTTTTACTGCTGTCGTCTGTTTGCGTACAAAAAGTGTTAATAGCAGTCCGCGGGAAGAACGAAGAGCGCGAGGAGATGTGTGTGTGTGTGTGTGTGTGTGTGTGTGTGTGTGTGTGTGTGTGTGTGTGTGTGTGTGTGTGTGTGGAGGGGGGGGGGATGGGTGTGGTGTGTGTGTGTGTGTGTGTGTTGTGTGTGTGTGTGTGTGTGTGTGTGTGTTGTTGGGTGTGGGTTTTTTTCTTTTTAACTCGAGGATAATGAAATAAGCACGTATGTGCTTTTTTACATCCAGTCCCCGTGTGTATGCGGTTTTGTAAATTGTCATTTGTTCCCACCGGCTCACAATTGTTGTGTGTGTGTGTGTGTGTGTGTGTGTGTGTGTGTGTGTGTGTGTGTGTGTTGGATTCATTTTACGTCTCTTCACAAATTGTTATATTAGACGGCGTGTGTGTGTATGCGTGTGTGTTTATTTTATTTTGTTCTTTTACTTCGAGGATAATGGAATAAGAACTCATGTGCTTTTATACATGTAGTTCCCGTATGTATGCAGTTTTGTGAATTTTGTGATCCGTTCCCACCGGCACACAGTTGCCTACTCTTCCAAAAAGCGGAAACAGGTTTTAACTTGTGTGTCTGTCTGTCTGTATGTGTGTGTACATGCACACACAGAGAAATTAAAAGAAGCACGATGATACATTCAGCAGTTTCACAGTGAAGAAATACTACTACTGTCACCGCTACTTTTGCTATTGTGTTGCAGTACCATCACTTTTGTTATTTATATCGTCACTAGTATTATTGCTGTTACTACAACAGAAACAACATCTACTACTACTGCAGCTGCTATCCGACTACTACTATTATTACAACCACTTATACTTCAATTGCTGCTGCTGCTGCTGCTGCTGTTGCTGTTGCTCTTCATCATCATCATCCTCCTATTACTACTTCTCCTACTCCTACCACTCCTCCTCCTCCTACTCCTCCTCCACCTCCTACTCATACTACTACTACTCCCACTACTACTGACTACAACTACTACTACTACTACTACTCCTACTACTCCTACTACTTTAATACTACTCCTACTCCTACTACAACTACTACTACTAACTCCTCCTCCTCCTCCTCTCTCCTACTACTACTACTACTACTACTACTACTCCTACTACTACTACTACTTACTATCCTACAAACCACTCCTACTATTACTACTACTCCTAACTACCACTTTCTTTCCAACAAAATCATCACTCCCCCCCCCCCCCCAACCCAACCCCCCGACTCCCACCCCACCCATCTTCGCCCAACATTACCATAAAAAACCTAAACCATTCCACTTTCATCTTTCTTTCTGCCAAATAAATGTACACATCCTCTGTGTGTGGCTGTTGCATGTTCAGATCGGAGGGTCGCGGATGCTGCCTGTGCGTTGGATGTCCCCGGAGAGCATGAAGTACGGCAAGTTCACCAGCGAGTCTGATGCCTGGGCCTACGGCGTGGTGCTGTGGGAGATCTTCAGTCTGGGCAAGCAGCCCTACTATGGCCACTCCAATGAGGAGGTTGGTTAGCGTGGGAGATGTGCGCTGATGTTGTTACATGGTACTGTACTGTACTGTACTGTACTGTGCTGTACTGTACTGTGCTGTACTGTGTTGGTACTGGCTGTACTGTGCTGGCTGTACGTGCTGTGCTGTACTGTACATGCTGTGTGTGTACTGTGCTGTGCTGTACTAGGCTGTACTGTGCTGCGCTGTAAGTGCTGTGTTGTGCGTGCTGTGCTGTGCTGTACTTGCTGTGCTGTACTGTGCTGTACTGTACTGTGTTGTACTGTCCTGTGCTGTACTGTGCTGTACTGTACTGTATTGTGCTGTACTGTGCTGTACTGTACTGTACTGTGCTGTACTGTACTCTGCTGTGCGGTACTGTGCTGTACTGTACTGTGCTGTGCTGTACTGTACTGTACTGTATTGTACTGTGCTGTACTGTACTGTACTTTACTGTACCGCACTGTGCTGTCATTCATTTACAGGATATGGGCAAAGCGTTTTATATAGAGCAGTTACTATGCGGTGGTGCGAAGAAAGCGTGTAGAGAGAGGTAGAGAGAGGAGAGGAGAGGGGGGGTGTCACAAACGTCAGCAAGCTACACACCACACGTTATAGCAGCATAGATATGCACACGCATACGCGCGCGCGCACACACAAGCACAGACATGCACACAAGCGCAAGCGCGCGTATGCACGTGCAAACACACTTACATTCACGCGTGCACACACACAGGCATACACACACACACACACACACAGAGGCGGGAAGACATGAAACTTGCTAAGTGTAACAATGGTGGCAGTAGTGCTCCTGGCTTCACAGTAGTAGAAGTTTGATAGAAAAACCAGCAGGGGGGGGGGGGTTGGGGGCACGTACATGTTTGGAAGCACAGAGAAAGGGGCTGGGCAGCAGGTGGAACATCAACAGAGGATTTCAGACTTGCCGACTGAGTCAGCCCTCCGCTTTGTTCATTATGGCACAGACAAGCTAAGCTGACATGATGGTCTGCATCGTAGCTTGTACGCCGACAGTCGTGTTTACCCTGAAGAGAGCACTTTAAAAAAAAATATTATTCTTTTATAGCGAGGATAATGGAATAATAATAATAATAATAATAATAATAATGATGATAATAATATATGGAATTTATAGAGCGCTATATCTTGCAATTACAAATCAGAGCGCACAAATCAGTGCTTTTTACATCCAGTCCCCGTGTGTATGCGGTTTTGTCAATTCTGTCATCTGTTCCCACCGGCACACAATGGCCTACTCTTACGAAAAACGGAACAGGATTCAACGTGTGCGCAAGATGTTTCGCGTGCGTTCGCACACGGGACCTCGGTTTATAGTCTTTGGCCGTGCTAGTGGTTTAATGAAGCCAACATTGTTTTGACCTTTCTTTGCTGGGGGAAAAGGGGAATGGTGACATGGAAGAGAGGCGTAAAGCATGTGAGAGAGAGAACATCTCTTGGAACATCTCTGACCTTCCAAAGATATCCGAAGAGTAGGGTTGTTTTCGTTTTAGTCATACTCCTTAGGACAAGCTCTTTAACTTACCATCACATGCCCTAGTAACAGTTCGCTGTAAAATGTAAACATTACAGGTTTGTAACTGTTCACCGCCCTGAATGTTTGTACGCCTGTACTTTCAGTATTCATTTGTCTCCATGGCAAATCCCTTTTACAAAACAAGAAGAGATTCTTGTTGATCTGAATCTAATACGGTTCAAAATTATATTATGCATACCATTTCAGAACCTTGACCTGGCATTGTGAATTAGCAGCGCAATTTGAAAAATGAAAGTAATCGTTAGCCAGAAATCGGATTAGAATCTATATTATCTTGGGTGTCAGCTGGGAATATACATATCATATGTCGTTTCCAATGCCAACTGATAAATAAACCCCCAAAAATGTAAGTGATAAGACAAGACCTTGAGTAAATCCTGCGTTCATTTTAAAAAAACAACAACATGTGTTGCTAATCAAAAACATGTCTCATACGATATTGCATATGTTTTTATCATTCTTTTATATCGAGGATAATGGAATAAGCATTTATGTGCTTTTTTTACATCCAGCCCCCGTGTGTATGCGGTTTTGTCAATTCTGTCATCTGTTCCCACCGGCACACAATGGCCTACTCTTACGAAAAGCGGAACGAGATTTAACGTGTGCGCAAGATGTTCTGCGTGCGTTCGCACACGGGGCCTCGGTTTATAGTCTCATCTGAAGGACTTTCGGGGGGAGTGGAGTCTGCACTGATGTTAACTCCAGGGGAAAATATCCCTTGAACGGGAATGAAGGCGGGTCGTCAGGGAATTCTTGGGAAATGTCTGACCCAAATAAGGTAATCGTTCCGTTTAGCAATAGTCTTGACAGATCGATTTATTTACTTCACGCTTAGTACTTCGCTGGTGCATTACAGTTGATGTTCTGTCCTGAATTGTTTTTTTTAGATTATTGCATGACAAAATCCAACATAAAAGACGGATTTTGTTACGAATCTACTGTTACACTTAGCATACCACAGAATTACCTGGAGTGTGAATAGGCATTGATAAAAAGTCCACCTTTAGATCTTCGACTTTTTTTTTTTTTGCAGTAGTTCTGTAAAAGACAGCTGTTTAGTAGTTTAGCAACACTGTGTATTTATATTCCACGAAATTTGGTAAGCGGTCATTTGAGAAACATGCGCTATCTTATTAATTATCTCTTTTCTGTTGTTGTTTTGGGGCTAGTTTTGCTTTTTGATTTTTGTCTCATTTTGTTTTCTTTGTTCTTTTAAAATCAGAATATCTCTTGTTAACGTATACGATGTGAATAACAGTTTTAGTATGCATGCCTCAGTTAAATTTGCATTGACCATCAATCATACTCTCCAAGTAGTTGCAATCAGAAAAAGGATTTATGAATCAAGAAACAGAAGTTCTGCTCATCGTTGTTCATGGTAAAGCCAAGGAAAGATCACGTTTGTTTTGCCGATACATCAGACCCTGCTTTTCTTTCACACTGTCGTCGATCTGTGTGCAGGTGGTTCGTTTCTGGATGCCGGCATTCTCCTGCAGCGGCCTGAAGACAGCCCCTCCACCATCTACCACATCATGCTGGGCTGCTGGAAGGCAGACCCCAAAGAGCGCCTCAGCTTCGAGAAGATCCACAAGCACCTCCAGGACTACCACGGGCGGCTGGTGAAGATGGCGGCTGCCTCCCAGCCCACCACCCCCGTGGCCAACGATGACGAGATCGACACCAAGTTCCCCACCGTGGCCTCCTCCCCGGAGTTTCCCGCCAAGCCGCAGGGCTCCCCCGTGCAGAGCAAGCCCGCGCTGAAGGCCACGCAGTCTGACCCGCAGGGGGGACATGAAAAAGGCCTCACATCTCCCCGAGACCTTCCCAGAAGGTCCTTCCAGACTCAGAACCAGCCTCACGAGCAGAACAACCCGCCAGAGAGTGCTGAGGTGGCCTTCCAGGTCAAGCTGCCTCCATCCACCTCCCAGCTGTCCACTCTCCTTCCTGCCTGGAAGACCAGCCCAAGGTCAGCACCCAGACCGTGCCCCCCTCGCCTCCTGTCAAGAGTAACGGGCAGGAGTCGCTGATCAAGCTGCACGCCATGGACAGCGGCTTCAGCAGCGGAGAGCAGCACTGGACTGTGCCTGAGCTGGAGTCCTCCTCCTCCACCACCACCGCCATGACCACAGCAGTGTCGCCCACGTCGCTGACCGGCACTCCCTCCCCGCCCAGGGACATCGTCCTGGAGCCGCTCACCAGTATAACCTGTACCCATCCCCCGGAGATGGTGTAAGCTTCTCTGACGCAGTGCTGCGCTATCCTCAAGCCATAATATAGTTTTGTTCGTGTCCACAATCTGGACCACCATAGAGTTTTAATGGCTGAAATGGGAACAGATAATTAATAAAACTTAACATAACAGACTTTGTGTGCGATGACCGTTCACTTTGTTTTGAGAAAAGTGTTCCTTGACTGTATATCAGAAGCAATCTTCTCTTGAATCCCAAAGAACTAGCTTTTCAGGTGTATGTTCTCCTCATGTTCAGCCCGTCAACACTGAATGAAGGTCCCACTGTCATAGCACTCAGCTGACGGAGTCTTGTGCAGAGAAGTAGCTGTCAACAGATGTGGGAGCCAGAATCATAATAGTAAATAAACAAAGATCATCGATAATCTTTGTCTCGTAAAACAAATTGTGGACTGTACATACACTTTATTTGAGAAGATAAAGTGGTACAAGTTGTTGTACACATTACCGACCAACAACATCTTTCGCCTGTAGTTTAGTTTTACAGGAACAGTACTTCAGAGTGTCAATACCAGAGTCACGTATAGTCATCACTACCCTTGTGGTGCTTTGGTGAAGGGAATATGAACGGAAACCTCAAGCACAGAGGTGATTTAAAGTGCTGCAGACATATCTTGAAAATCGACGTATCTTGAAACTAGCCCATTTTTTTAACAAGTGTTTTCAGATTTTTTTTCATGTGTTCGTACTCACCTCAACCCCGCACTTCTGCACTGTCAGTGTTTTCCAACGACGTCAGTTCGAGGGTAGATTTATTCATCACAGCCTGCCTCTGTACTGTTGACCCCTGTACATCCATGGGGAAGGCCTTCCCAAGCTGACTGCCTGACAATGTAGATACATCTCCTGAAAAAACCCCATGCTTCTAGTTCATATCAGTATTTAAAGGTGTGGTCGGTTTCCTGAAGTCCTGACGCAAGGTCTGTGCCGATCTGCAGTGTGGCTAGAGGCCTGGTTGAACACAAGGGCCTGCTGGCATCCTGTCTGTGGGGATGATCATGGTTTCCTTCAGTGTTACTTTGGGTAGCGGGGTATTCCCCCACCTTGTGTGGTTTCTGTCTGTCACCATGCCTTGTGATGCTCAAAGACTCCCGACTCTTACTCCTGTTCCTCAGAAAGGTTTCACGTGGAATACGGTTCATTTAGGATGAGAAAGGTTTCTAGTTGTCCTTGTTGTTGTTGTGGTTGTGGTTGTTGTCTCTTTGTGCCACAGCCACAGCACCTGTACACCTGACGGTCAATGTCAATGTCATTAATATTTTGTCTCCAAGCTGTGAACTTGCACATGATATGTTCATACACCTCTGCAAACTTATTGTCTGAAGAACTTCACTGAGATAATTTTGTTGAATAGTGTTGAGGTTGGTGAGCGTTTTGTAGACACTTTCCTGCGAAAAGTTAGCTTTGATTTTTTACTATGATTCTGTTTGTGCTTTAGGTATAAAGGAGCTGATTTTTTACAGATGAAATTTTCTTTTCCATCTCTCTCTCTCTCTCTCTCTCTCTCTCTCTCTCTCTCTCTCTCTCTCTCTCTCTCTCTCTCTCTCTCTCTCTCTTTCCACACAAACAACACACACACACAAAACACACACACCACACACACACACACACACACACACACACCACACAGAGCAAGGTTTGTTTTTCTTAAAACAGAATATCTACGTCTGGGAATATCCACAGTGTATGTTCAATGTTTCATCCCATTTGTTGAAACCGAAGTTCCTCACTCCTCATCCCCCCCCCCCCCTTTACACCCCCCCCCCCCCCCCCTCCCCCCCATTTCCTGCCAGGCAGTAGCTCATTGCACTATCGGCGCCATAGCAAGACTTCAATGACAGTGCCCTGACAGTCATGGCAGTGACAGTCACCGTGGAGAGGCGCCAGCACTGGTGTCGTCAGCAATAGTTGTGTCTGTCTGTCTGTCTGTCTGTCCCTTCAAGAGGGAACATCTTTTTGTGTTGTTGCTTTTATTTTGGGGGTAAGGTGTCATGTACAGTTCTGTGATGTACGTCTCCGTGCCTGTCGGCAGATTCCGAACAGTGGAAACAGGTTGTGGACACCAAAACAATTAAGAACAACAAGAAAGCAACTCAAACGGATTAAACGTTGACTATTGTGGAGGTGTTGAACGGTGCTCTGTGGAGGAGGTATGGATGAGATATCGCTCTGTTCGTGTACATTGCTGAGGCTCTCTTTTGGCCAATATCCAGATTGTGTACGGAAGGCAAGATCAGTCATTGGAATCGATCACAGTTTCTTTTGCAGGTGGGTAGGATAAAACCACTGTGGGGAAATGTTTCAGCAGTGTGTGGGTACAATGTTTCGTATGAGTGACCAAAGACATTGACTGACAGTAATGCCTTTTAACGGCTTGGCATTGGCATTTTTTGTTGTGATGAGCTTTCTGCGACCTTAAGGACAGTTTTGAAAAGTGTCTTGAAACATACAAAAACATTGTGAGTAGTTTTTTGTTCCGTAAGGAAGAGTGGATTCAGGAAGAGAATTTAAAAAAAAACATGCTGATGTTATCTATAAGAGAGATGCGGTTATATATAGACTGTTGAATCACGAACATGGTTGTGTACATAAAACGAACGTTGAACTGATCATTCCGGAAAGTGGGAGCGAAAGACAGGATTATTTCGCTGATGTGTCAGAGACAGCAGTCTGTGACTTGGTTTAGACTGTCTTGTTGTTTCTGCAGCCTTTTTTCGTTTTATATATGTATACATACATACACTTGTCTTTTCAACTAGAAAGTGTTTTTTCTTATGTTTCTTACTTATGTTCGTGTTGTTGTTGCTGTTGCCTTTTGTTTCTTCAAATTGTGTTGTAGAAAAGAACATGTTGGTGCTTTGCGATCTTTTTATTTTGCTTTAGAAGTGGGTTTTTTAGACACTAGAAGCATCTGACGAGCAAGAAGCAGCGTGATCGTTGTTCTCAGTAACTTGACCATCACCAAAGCTTTGTGTGCCCAGCCCCAACCCCAACTTTAAAGGCCGTCAGCTAGCGATAAAAAAGAACATTGAAAACGCTCAGAATGACTGTTATTACACTGTACATAAAGCTGTATATATATATACTGTTTCTTCTGATACGGGACGAAGGAAGGCAACTGTATGTATATACACACCTGGTAATATACACACCTGGTCAGTTGTTGTTGTTAAGATTGAGAAATGTTCAGAAATAGAAACTTGTTGAGATGACCCCCCCACTCCCCCACCCCTCCCACCCCCATTCCCACCACCATCACCAGAAAATCCTATTTGTTAACCATTTCGTCAGCAGACGAGAGCTGTTAGTGTGAACGTTGGCATTGTCTTGAGTATTCAACTTCTGTCATAATTCTTCCTAATACTTCATTGTGTCTACGAGGCATACATCAGTTTGGCTCATTGTTCTGACTTTAACAAAACTCCTAGCTACTGTTAGTTGTATCATTCTCCCATCCCCCTTCCACCCCCCACCCCCCAGCCCCTCCCCCACCCCCCCCAACCCCCCACCAAAAAAGAAAGCTGAATAATACTGACAGAAAGGTTTCAGTCTTTTTAAGAATTGGACAAACAGAACCAAAAAATGGGGAGGGAGAGAGAGAGAAGAGAGAGAGAGAGAGAGAGAAGAGAGCTGAGAGAGAGAGAGAGGACGAGAGGAGAGAGAGAGAGAGAGAGGGAGGAGAGAGAAGAGAAGAGAGAAAAAGGGGAAAAAAGAGAGAAGGGGAAACAAAAGAACAAAGAAAGTCACACACACACACACAAAACACACACACCACACACACAACACACACGCACACATACACACGCACGTACGTACGTAACTCAAACCCTTGATGAGACGTAAGTCAAACCCTTTCGTGTGTGTGTGTGTGTGTGTGTGTGTATGTGTGTGTGTGTGTGTGTGTGTGTGTTGTTGTTGTTGTTGTTTCATACACAGACAAAACAAACAAAACTCATTTCACACAAGAAAAAAAAGAGACATCGACTACAAGAAGAAGAACAACAACAAGAAGAACAAGAACAAGAACAAGAAGGAAGAGGAGGAGGTGGTGGAGGAGGAGGAGGACGACGATGATGACGATGACGATGATGACGATGACGACGACGACGACGACGACGACGACGACGA
>CM054134.1:99516008-99538508 GCA_028751875.1 Rapana venosa
GCGATCAATGTCATTCAATTTTCTTTATTTTTTTCTCATGAAAGCCAGCCACCTATACTGTCTCTTAGAGATGAAAGCAAATTCTGTGGACAATCTTGTGTCACATTTCATTCATTTCTGTCTTTGTATGTATGTGTGGGTGTCTGTCTGTCTGTCTTTCTTTCTTTGGTGATTTTCTTTCCTATTATCTTCTCTTGACTTACCTATTTATTTGTTTGCGTATGCATTTGTTATGCACTCTGTACGTATTTACGGTCTTGAGCTTCTATTTATTTATTCTTTTATTTATTTAGTCTTTTATATCGAGGATAATGGAATGAGCACTCACGTGCTCTTTTTTTCTTACAATCCCCGTGTGTATGCGGTTTGTAAATTTTGTCTCCACCCGCACACAATGGCCTACTCTTACAAAAAGCGGAACAGGATTTAACGTGGGCGCAAGATGTTCTGCGTGCGCTCGCACACGGGGCCTCGGTTTATAGTCTCATCCGAAGGACTTTTAGGGAGATCGGAGTCCGCACTGATGATAACGCCTGGGAAAAATCCCCTTGAACGGGATTCGAACCCGGGTCGTCAGATTGCGAACGCAATGTTCTAACCACTAGGCTATCCGGAAAGCAGACAACCAGGGAGGAGACAGAACGACAGAAGATGGGCTCCGAGGCAATGCTTGTCCTCTGATTCCAATGAGGACGTCGTGTACACAAATTCAGGGGTGCACAGGGAGATAGGCAGGCAGCTCTGGAGCCACAGCCCGAGTGTCTGGAGTAGTGGGGGCCTGGAAGTCTGCTGTGACATTGTCAGAGATGTGACCATTGTCAGGTCAGGGTTGTAACAATTGTCTGTTGTGACTACTGTCAGGTCAGGGCTGTGACCACTGTCAGGTCAGAGCTGTGACCACTGTCAGGTCAGGGTTGTGACAATTGTCTGTTGTGACTACTGTCAGAGTTGTGAGTGTGACCACTGTCAGGTCAGAGCTGCGACCACTGTCAGGTCAGAGCTGCGACCACTGTCAGGTCAGAGCTGCGACCACCGTAAGGTCAGAGCTGTGACCACTGTCAGGTCAGAGCTGTGTGTGACCACTGTCAGGTCAGAGCTGTGACCACTTTCAGAGCTGTGACCACTGTCAGGTCGGAGCTGTGACCACTGTCAGGTCAGAGCTGTGACCACAGTCAGGTCAGAGTTGTGACCACTGTCAGGTTAGAGCTGTGACCACAGTCAGGTCAGAGCTGTTACAACTGTGACCACTGTCAGGTTAGAGCTGTGACCACAGTCAGGTCAGAGCTGTGACCACTGTCAGGTTAGAGCTGTGACCACTGTCAGGTCAGAGCTGTGACCACTTTCAGAGCTGTGACCACTGTCAGGTCAGAGCAGACTGTCAGAGTTAGTTTGCGGCTCTAAGATTTAAAAAAAAGGATTATCTTCCTTCTTCTTTCAGGTCACAGTGTCCTTGTCAAGGCCGTGGGGAAAGGAGAGTGTGGGTGAATGAGTGGATGGAAGGTGGGGGGGGGGGGGAGGCGGCGGCAGACGATAGAATGGCTGCAGAGGGCTCACAGGTTTGGGGACTGGACAACAGGTCGTGGTGGTGTGAAGTCGGCAACGCTGGTGAGAATTCTGTGTGTGTGATGAGACACCTTGTCTGCCACATGTGTAGAATGCTTTAAAAACGACACACGTGTGCTGTAAAGTAAAAATTGGAAAGAGAGAGAGTGAGACAGACAGACAGAGAGACAGAGAGACAGGCAGGAAGACAGACAGAAGCAGGATAGATAGATAGGTAGATAGATAGATAGATAGAGAGAGAGAGAGATAGATAGATAGATAGAGAGATAGATAGATAGATAGATAGATAGACAGACAGACAGACAGACAGATAGATAGATAGATAGATAGATAGATAGATAGATAGATAGATAGATAGATAGATAGATAGATAGATAGATAGATAGAGTGTGTGTGTGTGTGTAGCACACACGTGCATACGTGTGAACGTATGCGTTTACCCCTGTATCTGTATACTATGCAAATCCATACTAGTTCCCTCACTTCAATTCAATGCCAATGTCTTACCTACACAAACCTTATATCTTGCATCATGTTTAAATATTATGAGTAGCCATACATATCTCTCTCTCATCACTTTGTTCATATTTGACTAGAAGGTCCTACATATCTGTATCGACCCAGGCCTGATTGCTTAGTCATGGAAGGAGCCGGACATTGCATTGTCTTTTTTATTACCTTTATTGTTTGTTTTATTTTTTTTTTACCACTTCCAGTCACGGCAGATTTCTCTGCATGAAATCTGGACTGTTCTTCCCACAGGGACAGCGCGTGGCTATGAGAACGGCGCCACCTTTGTTTTGTTGTTTCCAAAGCTAGTTTTCCTGCCTGTATGTGTGGGTTGTTTTCGTGTCAAAGGCTTTTCCCAACAAGTTTTGCTAGGGACGAGCCGCTGTTGGGTTATCTGTCTGAGGGGAGATAACGTTAATGTAGGTTTTCCCCGAAAATGGAATGCTGCTACCTTAATGGTGAGTAAAAAACGGTCGAATATGCTATATATATATATGTGTAAGTGTGTATGTATGTTTTATATGTGTATATGTGTGTGGATCGGTGGTCTAGAGGTAACGCGCCTGTCTAGAAAGCGAAAAGTCCGGGTCTGAAGTGTGCGGCGGTTCGTACCCCGTTTGGACCGGAAATTTTTCCCCCATCCATTAGACCATGAGTGGTGGTCTGGGCGCTAGTCTTTCGGATGAGACGATAAACCGAGGTCCCTTGTGTTACACGTAATTATTTAGCGCACGTAAAAAAACCCACGGCAACAAGAGAGTTGTCCCTGGCAAAATTCTTAGAAAAAAGCCACTCTGATAGGGAAACAAATACAGCTGCAGGAAAAAAAAAAAAAAGGGTGAAAGGGTGGCGCAGCGCTAAGTGGCGACGCGTTCTCCCGCTCTCCCCGGGGAGAGCTGCCCGAATTTCAACTTAAAGTGGTAAGAAATAAAATCTGAGCGCTTTGATTTGTTGCTTTACAAGAGTCAGCGCTATATAAATTCCATACATTATTATTATTATTATTATTATTATTATTATTATTATTATTATTATTATTATTATTATTATATATCTATATATATATCTATATATATATATATATATATATTATATATATATATATATATATATATATATATATATATATATATATATATATATATCTATATATATACACACGCACACGCGCTCGCACGCGCGCGCACACACACACACACACACTCACACACTCACACACACGAACACACACACGCGCGCACGCGCACATATACACACATTCACACACACACACACACACACACACACACACACACACGCATAAAGGTCATAGACTTTGGCAGGTTGATGGTTATTTCGGCTTTTGAAGTCAGGGAAAGAAAAATATGACATGAAACAGGAGGGGAAAATCTTAGGTTTGGAACAGATATGTCTTGAGGCTGGATTTAAGCGTCTTAAGTAGGCTTTTGGCGTGCGCGAAGGGAGAGAGGAAGATCATTCCAGATTGATTGGCCAGAAACAGAGAAAGAGCGACGGCCAACGTCGGATTGGTTGAATCAAGGTATTCGTAAGCACAAGGTATCTGCAGCAGAGCGGAGGGAACGAGAAGGAGTGTACAGGTGAAGACATCCAGAGAGGTAGGAAGGTGCTGTTTGTAGAGACATTTGTAACAGAGGGTACTGATCTTATAGTTAACTCTCTGTGACACAGGCATCCAGTAGAGAGATCACAAGAGAGGGGTAATGTGCTCAGATTTTTTTCTTTCTGAGGACTAGTCGAGTTGTAGAGTTTTGTATGCGTAGAAGGGAGTGGATGGATTACGCTGGCATGTCAGCCAAAAGAGAATTGTATACGTGAGAGAATGAGAGACGCGACAAGTTTGGATGTTGCATCAGTGGACAGGTACTTTCGAATTGCACTAATACGCCGTAATTGATAGTAGCGTGACTGGCAGATCTGAGTGAGGGATATTTGCGTGGAGAATGTGTTGTCAATAACAACGCCAAGAGACTTCACAGCAGTAGATAGAGGGACAGACGCATTGCCGAATTCTATTGACACTGTTGTGATGAGAGAGTTTGTGTTTCGCCCTTACAAGCATGGCTTCAACAATACAATACATTCTTTGCTTCAATACCAAGCTTCTTACCTACACAAATCCTGTCTTTACAACATACACAGCAGCTTTACTGATGACTGAGCAGCAAGACCTTCAGCCCCTCCTCCATCACTGACTGCTGACTAATGGAAAGGTCTCCCCTGGCACTGTGAACACTACAGCCTGTATCCACTGCTGCATCTTCAACACTGGCTTCATGCTGTCATCACGCCTGACTGCCTGACTGACTGACTGATTGCCTGCCTGACTGACTGACTGAGCACTGACTGACCGACTGACCGACTGACTGACTGACTGACTGGCTGACTGGCTGACTGGCTGACTGACTGACTGACTGACTAGCTGGCTGACTAAACACTGACTGACTGACTGGCTGACTGACTGGCTGACTGAACACTGACTGACTGACTGACTGGCTGGCTGGCTGGCTGACTGACTGACTGGCTAGCTGGCTGACTGAACACTGACTGACTGGCTAGCTGGCTGACTGAACACTGACTGACTGACTGACTGGCTGGCTGGCTGGCTGGCTGGCTGACTATCTGACTGACTGAGTGAGTCATTACGCCTGACTGACTGTCTGATTGAACAATGATTGTTTGACTGACTAACTGACTGACTGACTGATTGACTGACTTACTAATTGACTGAAAAATGACTGTTTGACTGACAGACTGACTGAACACTGACTGACTAACTGACTAACTAACTGACTGACTGATTGACTGACTGACTGAACACTGACTGACTGACTGAACACTGAGTGACTGACTGACTGAACACAGCCTATGGCTCAAAGACAAGGTAGGTGCCATGGTTTGGGGAAGGGAGAGGGAAAGTGTGGTGGTGACTGATATTGATCCATCGATTTTTCCTTCCTTTCCTTCCTTCCTTCTTTATCTGCGTGATTTCTCTTAAGTAGGTGGAAAAGTAAAGGATGTTATATAGTTATGGTGTGTGTGAGTGTGTGTGTGTGTATGCATGCGTGCGTGCGTGTGTGTCTGAGTGTGTGTGTGAGTGTGTATATGTGTGTGTTTGTTTAAGTGTAAGTGTGTGTGTATGTGTGTATGCGTGTGTGTGTGTTTGTGTGAGTGTGTGTGCATGCGTGCGTACGTGTGTATGTTTGTGTGCGTGCATGAGTGTGTATGTATGGGTATGTCGTGTTTGTGTGTGTGTACATTCCTGCGCGTACACGCACCTGTGCATGCCTATATCTCTGTGTCTTAAGCATGCACTTGTCTTCAATACAAGCAAACCTATAAGAGTACACTTATTACAATACCAGGACTCACTCTCCTTCACACAACACCTCCACGTTTGTTTTATACAGCCTCTTCATTGATGGTTGATCACACGACCTTCAGCCCTGTGTGGATTGATCACTGGCTGTTGAATAATGGAAGAAGGGCCAACCATGGCCCACACAAAGCCTGTATCGACTGCTCTAATTAGCTTGACTGCTTTTCAAACCTGAATGACAAGTACACATAGTATAAACGAACGATACCTGTACCTTCTTGCCATACTCAGTGTGTGTGTGTGTGTGTGTGTGTGTGTGTGTGTGTGTGTGTGTGTGTGTGTGTGTGTCTGTGCGCGCGAATGTGTGTGTGAGTGAATGTGAGATGGGGATAGGGGGAGGTAAAGAGAGTGAACTGATGACATAAGTGAAATCGGTGGGGTTTTTTTTAGAGTTGTTTCCTTTAACTGGCTTTTATGTTGTTTTGTCTTTGGTGTGTGTTTTAGCTGGGAAAGTGTGAAAGATATGTATGCCTTTAAAGATGTGTGTGTGTGTGTCTGTGTGTGTGAGGCAGGGAGAGAGAGAGTAAGTGTACACAAATGTTCATTCACATAAGTGTATGTATATCTGCATGTGGATTAAGGAGGGGGAAAGGATGTGCACGCAGGTGTATGTGTGAGGGTGCATTTAAAAAGTGGAAGAGTAATGCATATTTATGTATGCATGTTGTGTGTATGCGTATGAGAGTGTACATGTGTTTGTCGTGTATGTGTATATGTTTGCGTGTGTGTTTGTGTGTGTGCGTGCGTGTGTGCGTGTGCGTTCGTGTGTGCGTGCTTGCGTGCGTGCATGTGTGTGTGTGTGTGTGTGTGTGTGGCAACGCATTAAGGCATCAAACTACGTCCTCGTTGATTTCAGCACACTCCCTTCAATGCCAGACACCTCACCTGCACAACCTTTATCCTCACAAGGTACACAGCAGCTTCACTGATGACTGAGCAGCAAGACCTTCAGCCCCTCCTCCATCACTGACTGCTGAATAATGGAAAGGTCTCCCCTGGCACTGTGAACACTACAGCCTGTATCCACTGCTGCATCTTCAACATTGCCTTCATTGATGTCATCACGCCTGACTGACTGACTGACTGACTGACTGACTAACTGACTGACTGCCTGCCTGCCTGCCTGACTGACTGACTGACTGACTAGCTGGCTGGCTGACTGACTGACTGACTGACTGACTGACTGACTAGCTGGCTGACTAAACACTGACTGACTGACTGGCTGACTGACTGGCTGACTGAACACTGACTGACTGACTGACTGACTGGCTGGATGGCTGGCTGGCTGACTGACTGACTGGCTAGCTGGCTGACTGAACTCTGACTGACAGGCTAGCTGGCTGACTGAACACTGACTGACTGACTGACTGGCTGGCTGGCTGGCTGGCTGGCTGACTATCTGACTGACTGAGTGAGTCATTACGCCTGACTGACTGTCTGATTGAACAATGATTGTTTGACTGACTAACTGACTGACTGATTGACTGACTTACTAATTGACTGAAAAATGACTGTTTGACTGACAGACTGACTGAACACTGACTGACTAACTGACTAACTAACTGACTGACTGATTGACTGACTGACTGAACACTGACTGACTGACTGAACACTGACTGAACACTGAGTGACTGACTGACTGAACACAGCCTATGGCTCAAAGACAGGGTAGGTGCCATGGTTTGGGAAAGGGAGAGGGAAAGTGTGGTGGTGACTGATATTGATCCATCGATTTTTCCTTCCTTCCTTCCTTCCTTCTTTATCTGCGTGATTTCTCTTAAGTAGGTGGAAAAGTAAAGGATGTTATATAGTTATGGTGTGTGTGAGTGTGTGTGTGTGTATGCATGCGTGCGTGCGTGTGTGTCTGAGTGTGTTCGAGTGTGTATATGTGTGTGTTTGTTTAAGTGTAAGTGTGTGTGTATGTGTGTATGCGTGTGTGTGTGTTTGTGTGAGTGTGTGTGCATGCGTGCGTACGTGTGTATGTGTGCGTGCGTGCATGAGTGTGTATGTATGGGTATGTCGTGTTTGTGTGTGTGCACATTCCTGCGCGTACACGCACCTGTGCATGCCTATATCTCTGTGTCTTAAGCATGCACTTGTCTTCAATACAAGCAAACCTATAAGAGTACACTTATTACAATACCAGGACTCACTCTCCTTCACACAACACCTACATGTTTGCTTTATACAGCCTCTCCATTGATGGTTGATCACACGACCTTCAGCCTTGTGTTGATTGATCACTGGCTGCTGAATAATGGAAGAAGGGCCAACCATGGCCCACACAAAGCCTGTATCGACTGCTCTAATTAGCTTGACTGCTTTTCAAACCTGAATGACAAGTACACATAGTATAAACGAACGATACCTGTACCTTCTTGCCATACTCAGTGGTGTGTGTGTGTGTGTGTGGTGTGTGTGTGTGTGTGTTGTGTTGTGTGTGTTGTGTGTGTGTTGTGTGTGTGGTTCTGTGCGCGCGAATGTGTGTGTGAGTGAATGTGAGATGGGGATAGGGGGAGGTAAAGAGAGTGAACTGATGACATAAGTGAAATGGGTGGGTTTTTTCAAGAGTTGTTTCCTTTAACTGGCTTTTATGTTGTTTTGTCTTTGGTGTGTGTTTTAGCTGGGAAAGTGTGAAAGATATGTATGCCTTTAAAGATGTGTGTGTGTGTCTGTGTGTATGAGGCAGGGAGAGAGAGTAATTGTACACAAATGTTCATTCACATAAGTGTATGCATATCTGCATGTAGATTAAGGAGGGAGAAAGGATGTGCATGCAGGTGTATGTGTGTGAGTGCATTTAAAAAGTGGAAGAGTAATGCATATTGATGTATGTATGTTTGTGTGTATACGTATGGGTGTGTACATGTCTTTGTCGTGTGTGTGTATATGTGTTTGTGTGTGTGTTTGTGTGTGTGCGTGCTTGCGTGCGGGCATGTGTGTGTCTGGCAACGCCTTAAGGCATCAAAGTACGTCCTCGCTGATTTCAGCACACTCCCTTCAATGCCAGACACCTCACCTGCACAACCTTTATCCTCACAAGATACACAGCAGCTTCACTGATGACTGAGCAGCAAGACCTTCAGCCCCTCATCCATCACTGACTGCTGAATAATGGAAAGGTCTCCCCTGGCACTGTGAACACTACAGCCTGTATCCACTGCTGCCATCTTCAACACTGGCTTAATTGCTGTCATCACGCCTGATTGACTGACTGACTGACTGACTGACTGACTGGCTGGCTGGTTGGCTGGTTGACTATCTGACTGATTGAGTGAGTCATCACACCTGACTGATTGTCTGATTGAGCAATGACTGACTGACTGACTGATTGACTGACTGACTGAACACTGACTGACTGACTGACTGATTGACTGACTGAACACAGCCTATGGCTCAAAGACAGGGTAGGTGCCATGGTTTAGGGAAGGGAGAGGGAAAGTGTGGTGGTGACTGATATTGATCCATCGATTTTTCCTTCCTTCCTTATATGCCTGATTTCTCTTAAGTAGGTGAGAAAGTAAAGGGTGCTATGTAGTTATGGGTGTGTATGCGTGCGTGCGTGCGTGCGTGTGCATGTGTGTGTGCAAGTTTAATTGAAAGTGTATGAGTGTATGTGTGTTCATGTACACTCTGTGTGTGTATGTGTGTGTCTGTTGTACGTGTGCATGCGTGTTTATGTGTGTGTATGTCATGTGTATGTTGTGTGTGTGTACATGCCTGCGCATACACGCACCTGTGTCTGTTTATGTCTGTACCTTGTGCATGCACTTGTCTTCAACACAAGCAAACCTACAAGATTACACTTATTACAATACCAGGACTCACTCTCCTTTACACAACACCTACATGTTTGTTTTATACAGCCTCTTCATTGATGGCTGATCACACGACCTTCAGCCCTGTGTGGATTCATCACTGGCTTTTGAATAATGGAAGAAGGGACAGCCATGGCCCACACAAAGCCTGTATCGACTGCTCTGCTCTCTGAGAATAATTGGCTTGACTGCTTTCCAAACCTGGATGAAAGGTACACATGGTATTAACGAACGATACCTGTACGTTCTTGCCATGCTCAGAGTGTGTGTGTGTGTGTGTGTGTGTGTGTGTGCGTGCGCGCGCGTGCACGTGTGTGTGAGTGAATGTGAGTGTGTGTATATGGGGAGATAGGGATGGGGGCAGGTAAGGAGAGTGAACTGATGACATAAGTGAAATCGGGTTGTTTTTTTCAAGAGTTGTTCCCTTTAACTGGCTTTTATGTTCTTTTGTCTTTGGTGTGTGTTTTAGCTGGGAAAGTGTGAAAGATATGTGTGCCTTTAAGGATGTGTGTGTGTGTGTCTGTGTGTGTGAGGCAGGGAGAGAGAGTAAGTGTACACAAATGTTCATTCACATAAATGTATGCATATCTGCATGTGGATTAAGGAGGGGGGAAAAGGATGTGCATGCAGGTGTATGTGTGTGAGTGCATTTAAAAAGTGGAAGAGTAATGCATATTGATGTATGTATGTTTGTGTGTATACGTATGGGTGTGTACATGTCTTTGTCGTGTGTGCGTATATGTGTTTGTGTGTGTGTTTGTATGTGTGTGTGCGTGCTTGCGTGCGTGCATGTGTGTGTGTGTGAGTGTGTCTGGCAACGCATTAAGGCATCAAACTACGTCCTCGCTGATTTCAGCACACTCCCTTCAATGCCAGACACCTCACCTGCACAACCTTTATCAACACAAGATACACAGCAGCTTCACTGATGACTGAGCAGCAAGACCTTCAGCCCCTCCTCCATCACTGACTGCTGAATAATGGAAAGGTCTCCCCTGGCACTGTGAACACTACAGCCTGTATCCATTGCTGCCATCTTCAACACTGGCTTCATTGCTGTCATCACGCCTGACTGACTGACTGACTGGCTGACGGACGGACGGACTGACTGACTGACAGACAGACAGACGACTGACTGACTGACTGACTGACCAACTGACATACTGAATGACTGACTGACCCAGTCATCACGCCTGACTGACTGACTGACTGATTGATTGAATGACTGAACAATGCCTGTTTGACTGACTGACTGACTGACTGACTGACTGACTGACTGAACACAGCCTATGGCTCAAAGACAGAGTAGGTGCCATGGTTTGGGGAAGGGAGAGGGAAAGTGTGGTGGTGACTGATATTGATCCATCGATTTTTCCTTCCTTCCTTCCTGATCTGCCTGATTTCTCTTAAGTAGGTGAGAAAGTAAAGGAAGATATGTAGTTATGGTGTGTGTGCGTGTGCATGCGTGCATGCGTGCGCGTGTGTGTGACTGTGTGAGTGTGTAAGTTTAATTGAAATGGTATGAATGTATGTGTGTGCATGTATGCTCTGTGTGTGTATGTATGTGTGTCTGTTGTACGTGTGTATGCGTGTTTATATGTGTGTATGTGTGTATGTCATGTGGATGTTGTGTACGTGCACATGCCTGCGCATACACCACCTGTGTCTGTTTATGACTGTACCTTGTGCATGCACTTGTCCTCAACACAAGCAAACCTACAAGAGTACACTTCTTACAATACCAGGACTCACTCTCCTTTACACAACACCTCCACGTTTGTTTTATACAGTCTCTTCATTGATGGCTGATCACACGACCTTCAGCCCTGTGTGGATTGATCACTGGCTGTTGAAGAATGGAAGAAGGGCCAGCTATGGCCCACACAAAGCCTGTATCACTGCTCTCCTCTCTGAGAATAATTGGCTTGACTGCTTTTCAAACCTGAATGATAAGTACACATAGTATAAAGGAATGATACGTGTACCTTCTTGCCATACTCAGCGCGCGTGTGTGTGTGTGTGTGTGTGTGTGCGCGCGCGCGTTTGCGTGGGGGAGGGGGGATGGAGAGGGGTAAGGAAAGTGAACTGATGGTGTAAGTGAAATCCTAATTGTGCGTGTGTTTGTGTGTGTTTGTGTGTGTGCACATGTGAGAGAGAGAGGAAGAGTAAGTGTACATAAATGTTCACTTACATCAGTATATGCATGTTTGTGTGTGCATATGTGTGTGTGCATGTGTGTGAGTCTCTGTAAACACATTAAGGCATCAACTACGTCCTCATTGATTTCAGCACACTCCCTTCAATGCCAGACACCTCACCTGCACAACCTTTATCAACACAAGATACACAGCAGCTTCACTGATGACTGAGAAGCAAGACCTTCAGCCCCTCATCCATCACTGACTGCTGAATAATGGAAAGGTCTCCCCTGGCACTGTGAACACTACAGCCTGTATCCATTGCTGCCATCTTCAACACTGGCTTCATTGCTGTCAGCACGCCTGACTGACTGACTGACTGACTAACTGACTGACTGACTGACTAACTGACTGACTGACTGACTGACTGACTAACTGACTGACTGACTGACTGACTAACTGACTGACTGACTGCCTGACTGACTGACTGATGACTGACTGACTGACTAACTGACTGACTGGCTGGGTGGCTGGCTGGGTGGCTGGCTGACTATCTGACTGACTGAGTGAGTCATCATGACTGACTGACTGATTGAACAATGACTGTTTGACTGACTGACTGACTAACTAACTGACTAACTGACTGACTGACTGGCTGACTGACTGACTGAAAAATGACTGACTGACTGACTGACTGAACACAGCCTATGGCTCAAAGACAGGGTAGGTACCATGGTTTGGGGAAGGGAGAGGGAAAGTGTGGTGGTGACTGATATTGATCCATCCCCTTTTCCTTCCTTCCTTCCTTCCCTATCTGCCTGATTCCTCTTAAGTAGGTGGGAAAGGAAAGGATGTTATATAGTTATGGTGTGCGTGCGTGCGTGCGCGCGTGAGTGTGTATGTGTGTGGTGTGTGTGTGTGTGTGTGTGTGTACGTGTGTGTATGTTTAATTGAAAGGTATGAGTGTCTGAGTGTTCATATACGCTCTGTGTGGTGTGTGTGTGTGTGTGTGTGTTTTGTGTGTGGTGTGTGTGTGTTGTGTGTGTGTGTGTGTGTGTGTGTGTGTATGTGTATGTCTGTTGTACGTGTGTATGTGTGTTTATGTGTGTGTATGTCATGTGTATGTCATCATGTGTATGTTGTGTGTACGTGCACATGCCTGCGCATACACGCACCAGTGTCTGTTTATGTCTGTAACTTGTGCATGCACTTGTCTTCAACACAAGCAAACCTACAGGAGTACACTTATTACAATACCAGGACTCACTCTCCTTCACACAACACCTCCACGTTTGTTTTATACAGTCTCTTCATTGATGGTTGATCACACGACCTTCAGCCCTGTGTGGATTGATCACTGGCTGTTGAATAATGGAAGAAGGGCCAGCCACGGCCCACACAAAGTCTGTATCGACTGCTCTCATTAGCTTGACTGCTTTTCAAACCTGAATGACAAGTACACATAGTATAAACGAACGATACCTGTACCTTCTTGCCATACTCAGTTTGTGTGTGTGTGTGTGTGTGTGTGTGTGTGTGTGTGTGTGTGTGTGTGTGCGCGAATGTGTGTGTGAGTGAATGTGAGATGGGGATAGGGGGAGGTAAAGAGAGTGAACTGATGACATAAGTGAAATCGGTGGGTTTTTTCAAGAGTTGTTTCCTTTAACTGGCTTTTATGTTGTTTTGTCTTCGGTGTGTGTTTTAGCTGGGAAAGTGTGAAAGATATGTATGCCTTTAAAGATGTGTGTGTGTGTCTGTGTGTGTGAGGCAGGGAGAGAGAGTAATTGTACACAAATGTTCATTCACATAAATGTATGCATATCTGCATGTGGATTAAGGAGGGGGAAAGGATGTGCATGCAGGTGTATATGTATGAGTGCATTTAAAAAGTGGAAGAGTAATGCATATTGATGTATGTATGTTTGTGTGTATACGTATGGGTGTGTACATGTCTTTGTCATGTGTGTGTATATGTGTTTGTGTGTGTGTTTGTGTGTGTGCGTGTGTGTGTGCGTGTGTGTGTGCCTACTTGCGTGCGTGCATGTGTGTGTGTCTGGCAACGCCTTAAGGCATCAACTACGTCCTCGTTGATTTCAGCACACTCCCTTCAATGCCAGACACCTCACCTGCACAACCTTTATCTCACAAGATACACAGCAGCTTCACTGATGACTGAGCAGCAAGACCTTCAGCCCCTCATCCATCACTGACTGCTGAATAATGGAAAGGTCTCCCCTGGCACTGTGAACACTACAGCCTGTATCCACTGCTACCATCTTCAACGCTGGCTTCATGCTGTCATCACGCCTGACTGACTGACTGACTGACTGACTGGCTGGCTGGCTGGCTGGATGACTGGATGACTGGCTGATTGATTGACTGACTGACTGACTGACTAACTGACTGACTAACTGGCTGACTGACTAACTGACTGACTGACTGACTAACTGACTGACTGACTGACTGACTGACTAACTGACTGACTGACTGAACACTGACTGGCTGACTGAACACTGACTTAACACTGACTGAACACTGACTGACTGACTGACTGAACACAGCCTATGGCTCAAAGACAGGGTAGGCGCCATAGTTTGGGGAAGGGAGAGGGAAAGTGTGGTGGTAACTGATATTGATCCATCGAGTTTTCCTTCCTTCCTTCCTTCCTTATCTGCCTGATTTCTTCTAAGTAGGTGAGAAAGCAAAAGATGTTATGAAGTTATGGTGTCTGTGTGTGTGTGTGATGTGCGTGCGTGCGTGCGCGCGTGCATGTGTGTGTGTCTGTGTGTGTGCATGAGTGTGTGCAAGTTTAATTGAAAGTGTATGAGTGTATGTGTGTTCATGTACGCTCTGTGTGTGTATGTGTGTCTGTTGTACGTGTGTATGTGTGTTTAGGTGTGTGTGTGTGTGTATGTCATGTGTATGTTGTGTACGTGCACATGCCTGCGCATACACCCACCTGTGTCTGTTTATGACTGTACCTTGTGCATGCACTTGTCCTCAACACAAGCAAACCTACAAGAGTACACTTATTACAATACCAGGACTCACTCTCCTTCACACAACACCTCCACGTTTGCTTTATACAGCCTCTTCATTGATGGTTGATCACACGACCTTCAGCTCTGTGTGGATTGATCACTGGCTGTTGAATAATGGAAGAAGGGCCAGCCATGGCCCACACAAAGCCTGTATCGACTGCTCTAATTAGCTTGACTGCTTTTCAAACCTGAATGACAAGTACACATAGTATAAAGGAATGATACGTGTACCTTCTTGCCATACTCAGTGTGTGTGTTTGCGCGTGTGGTGGGAAGGATGAGAGGGGGTAAGGAAAATGAACTGTTGGTGTAAGTGAATATCCTAATTGTGTGTGTGTTTGAGTGTGTTTGTGCGTGTGCACATGTGAGAGATAGAGAGAGAGAGAGAGTGAGAGGAGATGAGAGAGAGAGAAAAGAGAGAGACAGAGATGAAGAGTAAGTGTACATAAATGTTCACTGACATAAGTTTATGCATGAGTGTGTAGGGGGTGGGGGTGGAAGGGCAACACATTAAGGCATCAACTATGTCCTCGTTGATTTCAGCACACTCCCTTCAATGTCAGACCCCTCACCTACACAACCTTTATCCTCACAAGATACACAGCAGCTTCACTGATGACTGAGCAGCAAGACCTTCAGCCCCTCATCGATCACTGACTGCTGAATAATGGAAAAGTCTCCCCTGGCACTGTGAACACTACAGCCTGTATCCACTGCAGCCATCTTCAACACTGGCTTTATTGCTGTCATCACGCCTGACTGACCGACTGACTGTTTCACTGACTGACTGACTGACTGACTGAACAATGACTGACTGACTGACTGACTGACTGAACACTGACTGACTGACTAACTAACTGACTGACTGACTGACCAACTGACAGACTGAATGAATGAATGACTGAGTCATCACGCCTGACTGACTGACTGACTGATTGATTGAATGACTGAATAATGACTGACTGACTGAACACTGACTTAACACTGACTGACTGACTGACTGAACACAGCCTATGGCTCAAAGACAGGGTAGGTGCCATGGTTTGGGGAAGGGAGAGGGAAAGTATGGTGGTAACTGATATTGATCCATCGATTTTTCCTTCCTTCCTGATCTGCCTGATTTCTCGTAAGTAGGTGGGAAAGTAAAGGATGTTATGTAGGTATGGTGTGTGTGCGTGCGTGCGTGCATGCGCGCGTGAGTGTGTATGTGTGTGTATGCGTGTGTGTATGTTTAATTGAAAGTGTATGAGTGTCTGTGTGTTCATGTACGCTTTGTGTGTGTTCGTGGGTGTCTGTTGTACGTGTGTATGTGTGTTTATGTGTGTGTGTGTATCATGTGTATGTTTTGTGTGCGTGTACATGCCTGCGCATACACGCACCTGTGTCTGTTTATGACTGTACCTTGTGCATGCACTTGTCTTCAATACAAGCAACCTACAAGAGTACACTTATTACAATACCAGGACTCACTCTCCTTTACACAACACCTCCACGTCTGTTTTATACAGCCTCTTCATTGATGGTTGATCACACGACCTTCAGCCCTGTGTTGACTGATCACTGGCTGTTGAATAATGGAAGAAGGGCCAGCCATGGCCCACACAAAGCCTGTATCACTGCTCTCCTTTCTGAGAATAATTGGCTTGACTGCTTTTCAAACCTGAATGACAAGTACACATAGTGTAAAGGAATGATACGTGTACCTTCTTGCCATACTCAGTGTGTGTGTTTGTGCGTGTGGGGGGAAGGATGAGAGGGGGTAAGGAAAATGAACTGATGGTGTAAGTGAAATCCTAATTGTTTGTGTGTTTGTGTGTGTTTGTGTGTGCATATGTGAGACAGAAAGAGAGAGAGGCAAGTGTACATAAATGTTCACTCACATAAGTATATGCATGAGTGTGTAGGGGTGGGGGTGGAAGGGCAACACATTAAGGCATCAAACTACATCCTCGTTGATTTCAGCACACTCCCTCCAATGCCAGACACCTCACCTGCACAACCTTTATCCTCACAAGATACACAGCAGCTTCACTGACGACTGAGCAGCAAGACCTTCAGCCCCTCATCCATCACTGACTGCTGAATAATGGAAAGGTCTCCCCTGGCACTGTGAACACTACAGCCTGTATCCACTGCTGCCATCTTCAACACTGGCTTCATTGCTGTCAGCACGCCTGACTGACTGACTGACTGACTGACTGACTGAACACTGACTGACTGACTGACTGAACAATGACAGTTTGACTGACTGACTGACTGAACACTGACTGACTGACTGGCTGACTGACTGACTGACTGACTGACAGACTGACTGACTGACTGACTGACTAACTGACTGACTGGCTGGCTGGCTGACTGAACACAGCTTATGGCTCAAAGACAGGGTAGGTGCCATGGTTTGGGGAAGGGAGAGGGAAAGTGTGGTGGTGACTGATATTGATCCATCGATTTTTCCTTCCTTCCTTTCTTATCTGCCTGATTTCTCTTAAGTAGGTGAGAAGTAAAGGAAGTTATGTAATTTTGGTGTGTGTGTGTGTGTGAGTGTGTGTGCATGTGTGCATTCGCCGTGTGTGTGTGTGTGAGTGTGTGTGCATGCGTGCATGCGCCATGTGTGTGTGTGTGACTCTGTGTGTGTGTGTGTGTAAGTTTAATTGAAAGTGTATGAGTGTCTGTGTGTTCATGTACACTCTGTGTGTGTGTATGTGTGTGTCTGTTGTACGTGTGTATGTGTGTTTATGTATGTGTGTGTGTGTAGCATGTGTATGTTGTGTGTGTGCGTGCACATGCCTGTGCATACACGCACCTGTGTCTGTTTATGTCTGTACCTTGTGCATGCACTTGTATTCAACACAAGCAAACCTACAAGAGTACACTTATTACAATACCAGGACTCACTCTCCTTCACATAACACCTACATGTTTGTTTTGTACAGCCTCTCCATTGATGGTTGATCACACGACCTTCAGCCCTGTGTGGATTGATCACTGGCTGTTGAATAATGGAAGAAGGGCCAGCCATGGCCCACACAAAGCCTGCATCGACTGCTCTCCTCTCTGAGAATAATTGGCTTGACTGCTTTACAAACCTGAATGATAAGTGCACATAGTATAAAGGAATAATGCATGTACCTTCTTGCCATACTCAGTGTGTGTGTTTGTGCGTGTGGGGGAAAGGATGAGAGGGGTAAGGAAAATGAACTGATGGTGTAAGTGAAATCCTAATTCTGTGTGTGTTTGTGTGTGTGCATATGTGAGAAAGAGAGAGAGAGGCAGAGAGGAAGAGTAAGTGTACCTAAATGTTCACTCACATAAGTATAGGCATGAGTGTGTAGGGTGTGGGGGTGGAAGGGCAACACATTAAGGCATCAACTACATCCTCGTTGATTTCAGCACACTCCCTTCAATGCCAGACACCTCACCTGCACAACCTTTATCCTCACAAGATACACAGCAGCTTCACTGATGACTGAGCAACCAGGCCTTCAACCCCTCCTCCATCACTGACTGCTGAATAATGGAAAGGTCCCCCCTGGCACTGTGAACACTACAGCCTGTATCCACTGCTGCCATCTTCAACACTGGCTTCATTGCTGTCAGCACGCCTGACTGACTGACTGACTGACTGACTAACTGACTGACTGACTGACTGACTGACTGACTGACGGACGGACGGACGGACGGACTGGCTGACTGACTGACTGACAGACAGACAGACAGACAGACTGACTGACTGACTGACTGACTGACTGGCTGGCTGACTGAACACTGACTGACTGACTAACTGACTGACTGACTGACCAACTGACAGACTGAATGACTGACTGACTGAGTCATCACGCCTGACTGACTGACTTACTGATTAATTGACTGACTGAACAATGACTGTTAGACTGACTGACTGAACACTGACTGACTGAACACTGACTGACTGACTGAACACAGCCTATGGCTCAAAGACAGGGTAGGTGCCATGGTTTGGGGAAGGGAGAGGGAAAGTATGGTGGTGACTGATATTGATCCATCGATTTTTCCTTCCTTCCTTTCTTATCTGCCTGATTTCTCTTAAGTAGGTGAGAAAGTAAAGGGTGCTATGTAGTTATGGGTGTGTGTGAGTGTGTGCGTGCGTGCGTGTGCATGTGTGTGTGTCTGTGTGTGTGCATGTCTGTGAGCAAGTTTAATTGAAAGTGTATGAGTGTCTGTGTGTTCATGTACACTCTGTGTGTGTATGTGTGTGTCTGTTGTACGTGTGTATGTGTGTTTATGTGTGTGTATGTCATGTGTATGTTGTGTGTGCGTGTGTACATGCCTGCGCATACACGCACCTGTGTCTGTTTATGTCTGTACCTTGTGCATGCACTTGTCTTCAACACAAGCAAAACTACAAGAGTACATTTATTACAATACCAGGACTCACTCTCCTTCACACAAAACCTACATGGTTGTTTTATACAGCCTCTTCATTAATGATTGATCACACGACCTTCAGCCCTGTGTGGACTGATCACTGGCTGTTGAACAATGGAAGAAGGGCCAGCCATGGCCCACACAAAGCCTGTATCACTGCTCTCCTTTCTGAGAATAATTGGCTCGACTGCTTTTCAAACCTGAATGACAAGTACACATAATGTAAAGGAATGATACGTGTATGCTCTTGCCATACTCTGTGCGTGTGCGTGTGTGCATGCGTGTGCGTGTGTCTGTGTGTGAGCGTGTGTGTGTGTACATGCGCGTGTGCATGTGCGTTCGTGTCTGTGTGTGTGTGTTTGCGAGTGTAGGGGGGATTGGAGGGAGTAAACGAAAGTGAACTGATGATGTAAGTGAAATCCTGATTGTGTGTGTGTTTGTGTGTGTGCACATGTGAGAGAGAGAGAGAGGCAGGGAGGAAGAGTAAGTGCACATAAATGTTCACTTACATCAGTATATGCATGTTTGTGTGTGCATGTGTGTGTGTGTGCATGTGTGTGTGTGCATGTGTGTGTGTGTGCATGTGTGTGTGTCTGTCTGTCAACACATTAAGGCATCAACTACGTCCTCGCTGATTTCAGCACACTCCCTTCAATGCCAGACACCTCACCTGCACAACCTTTATCCTCACAAGATACACAGCAGCTTCACGGATGACTGAGCAGCAAGACCTTCAGCCCCTCCTCCATCACTGACTGCTGAATAATGGAAAGGTCTCCCCTGGCACTGTGAACACTACAGCCTGTATCCACTGCTGCCATCTTCAACACTGGCTTCATGCTGTCATCACGCCTGACTGACTGACTGACTGACTGACTGGCTGGCTGGCTGGCTGGATGACTGGATGACTGGCTGATTGATTGACTGACTGACTGACTGACTAACTGACTGACTAACTGGCTGACTGACTAACTGACTGACTGACTGACTGACTAACTGACTGACTGACTGACTGACTGACTGACTAACTGACTGACTGACTGACTGAACACTGACTGACTGACTGAACACTGACTTAACACTGACTGAACACTGACTGACTGACTGACTGAACACAGCCTATGGCTCAAAGACAGGGTAGGCGCCATAGTTTTGGGGAAGGGAGAGGGAAAGTGTGGTGGTAACTGATATTGATCCATCGATTTTTCCTTCCTTCCTTCCTTCCTTATCTGCCTGATTTCTTCTAAGTAGGTGAGAAAGAAAAGATGTTATGTAGTTATGGTGTCTGTGTGTGTGTGTGTGATGTGCGTGCGTGCGTGCGCGCGTGCAGTGTGTGTGTCTGTGTGTGTGCATGAGTGTGTGCAATGTTTTAATTGAAAGTGTATGAGTGTATGTGTGTTCATGTACGCTCTGTGTGTGTATGTGTGTCTGTTGTAAGTGTGTATGTGTGTTTAGGTGTACGTGCACATGCCTGCGCATACACCCACCTGTGTCTGTTTATGACTGTACCTTGTGCATGCACTTGTCTTCAACACAAGCAAACCTACAGGAGTACACTTATTACAATACCAGGACTCACTCTCCTTCACACAACACCTCCACGTTTGTTTTATACAGCCTCTTCATTGATGGTTGATCACACGACCTTCAGCCCTGTGTGGATTGATCACTGGCTGTTGAATAATGAAAGAAGGACCAGCCATGGCCCACACAAAGCCTGTATCCACTGCTCTAATTGGCTTGACTGCTTTTCAAGCCTGAATGACAAGTACACAGTATAAACGAACGATACCTGTACCTTCTTGCCATACTCAGTGTGTGTGTGTGTGTGTGTGTGTGTGTGTGTGTGTGTGTGTGTGTGTGTGTGTGTGTGTGTTGTGTCTGTGCGCGCGAATGTGTGTGTGAGTGAATGTGAGATGGGGATAGGGGGAGGTAAAGAGAGTGAACTGATGACATAAGTGAATTTCGGTGGGTTTTTTCCAGAGTTGTTCCCTTTAACTGGCTTTTATGTTGTTTTGTCTTTGGTGTGTCTTGTAGCTGGAAAAGTGTGAAAGATATGTATGCCTTTAAGGATGTGTGTGTGTGTCTGTGTGTGGGAGGCAGGGAGAGAGAGTAATTGTACACAAATGTTCATTCACATAAGTGTATGCATATCTGCATGAGCATTAAGGAGGGAGAAAGGATGTGCATGCAGGTGTATGTGTGTGAGTGTATTTAAAAAGTGGAAGAGTAATGCATATTGATGTATGTATGTTTGTGTGTATACGTATGGGTGTGTACATGTGTTTGTCGTGTGTGTGTATATGTGTTTGTGTGTGTGTCTGTGCGTGTTTGTGTGCTAGCGTGCGTGCATGTGTGTGTGTGTGTGTGTGTGTCTGGCAACGCATCAAGGCATCAAACTACGTCCTCGCTGATTTCAGCACACTCCCTTCAATGCCAGACCCCTAACCTGCACAACCTTTATCCTCACAAGATACACAGCAGCTTCACTGATGACTGAGCAGCAAGACCTTCAGCCCCTCCTCCATCACTGACTGCTGAATAATGGAAAGGTCTCCCCTGGCACTGTGAACACTACAGCCTGTATCCACTGCTGCCATCTTCAACACTGGCTTCATGCTGTCATCATGCCTGACTGACTGACTGACTGACTGACTGGCTGGCTGGCTGGCTGGCTGATTATCTGACTGACTGACTGAGTCATCATGTCTGACTGACTGATTGAACAATGACTGCTTGACTGACTGACTGACTAACTAACTGACTAACTGACTGACTGACTGGCTGACTGACTGACTGACTGACTGACTGACTGACTGACTGAATGACTGACTGAAAAATGACTGTTTTACTGACTGACTGACTGAACACTGACTGACTGACTGACAGACAAACTGACTGTTTGACTGACTGACTAACTGACTGACTAACTAACTAACTGACTAACTGACTGACTGACTGAACACTAACTGACTGACTGACTGGCTGAACACAGACTATGGCTCAAAGATGGGTAGGTGCCATGGTTTGGGGAAGGGAGAGGGAAAGTGTGGTGGTGACTGATATTGATCCATCGAGTTTTCCTTCGTTCCTTCCTTCTTTATCTTCGTGATTTCTCTTAAGTAGGTGGAAAAGTAAAGGATGTTATATAGTTGTGGTGTGTGTGAGTGTGTGTGTGTATGCATGCGTGCGTGCGTGTGTGTGTGAGTGTGTATATGTGTGTGTTTGTTTAAGTGTAAGTGTGTGTGTATGTGTGCATGCGTGTGTGTGTGTGTATGCATGTGTGTGTGTTTGTGTGAGTGTGTGTGCATGCGTGCGTGCGTGTGTATGTGTGTGTGTGCGTGCATGAGTGTATATGTATGGGTATGTCATGTTTGTGTGTGTGCACATTCCTGTGCGTACACGTACCTGTGCATGCCCATATGTCTGTGTCTTAAGCATGCACTTTGTCTTCAACACAAGCACACCTACAGGAGTACACTTATTACAATACCAGGACTCACTCTCCTTTACACAACACCTCCACGTTTGTTTTATACAGTCTCTTCATTGATGGTTGATACACGACCTTCAGCCCTGTGTGGATTGATCACTGGCTGTTGAATAATGGAAGAAGGGCCAGCCATGGC
>CM054134.1:99543508-99623508 GCA_028751875.1 Rapana venosa
CTACCAACACAGCTGGTGTTTGTAGTTCTCTACCAACACAGCTGGTGTCTGTAATTCTCTACCAACACAGCTGGTGTCTGTAATTCTCTACCAACACAGCTGGTGTTTGTAGTTCTCTACCAACACAGCTGGTGTCTGTGATTCTCTACCAACACAGCTGGTGTCTGTGATTCTCTACCAACACAGCTGGTGTCTGTAATTCTCTACCAACACAGCTGGTGTCTGTGATTCTCTACCAACACAGCTGGTGTCTGTAATTCTCTACCAACACAGCTGGTGTCTGTAATCCTCTACCAACACAGCTGGTGTCTGTAGTTCTCTACCAACACAGCTGGTGTCTGTAGTTCTCTACCAACACAGCTGGTGTCTGTAGTTTTCTGGTTTTCTTTGAGGTAGGGCTTGATTACTGAATGGACTCAAAAGTAGAGTTCGTGAGACCCAGGCATTGCCATACAATAATAAGAATATTAATACATATTTATATAGCGCTATATCTTGCAAAGGTGACGGTATAGCTCAGTGGTCGGAGCACTCGCTTTCCCCCAACCAAGTTAAGCAGCATCGAGTGTGGTTACCACTTGGATGGGTGACCTTTTGCGCGCTTTGACTTCGGTACAGTTCCCCCAATTCACCCAGCTGTAAATAGGTACCTGCCTCTTTAGGGTCAGGGAAAGTTAAGCAGCGAGGGAGAGGAGATGGGCACCGCTCAATAAGCTGGCTCCTAGAGAAGTGAGGTCTCTGACGGCTCACTCTCCTACGACCGCATAGGTTATGGGACACCTTTACTTTTACCTTTATATCTTGCAAAGCCAAATAAAATTGCCTGCATTCAACCTGTTCTTCCAGACAGGCAACCAATAACAATTAATAGTTTACAGTAAACAAACTCAACTGCGCATACACACGCATATGATCGCTGCAAGTGGAGGATGATTGAGGTCTTGTAAGTGCAGTGCCCCCCCCCCCCCCTCTCAGTTCAGGGATTAAATCTTTTTTTTATTTCGGAATATTCTCGTGTTTAAAGTGTGCACAATATGTTCTGTGTGCGTTCACACAGGGCTGTGGCCGACAGTCTCATCCAAAGGATATGTAGTAGAGCAGAGTGGAGTGGAGTGGAGTGGAGTAGAGTGGAGTGGAGTAGAGTAGAGAGGAGTAGAGTGGAGTGAAGTGGAGTGGAGTGGAGTAGAGTGGAGTGGAGTATAATGAAGTGAAGTGAAGTGGAGTGGAGTAGAGTGGAGTGGAGTATAATGAAGTGTAATGGAGTTAGATTGGAATGGAGTGGAATGGAGTGGAGTGGAGTATAGTGAAGTGGAGTGGAGTGGAGTAGAATGGGGTATAGTGGAGTGGAGTGGAGTGGAGTGGAGTGGAGAGGAGTAGAGTGAAGTGGAGTGGAGTGGAGTGGAGTAGAGTGGAGTGGAGTGGAGTGGAGTAGAGTGGAGTGGAGTGGAGTAGAGTGGAGTGGAGTAGAGTGGAGTGGAGTGGAGAAGAGTGGAGTGGAGTGGAGTAGAGTAGAGTGAAGTGAAGTGGAGTGGAGTGGAGTGAAGTGAAGTGGAGTGGAGTGGAATGCGCGGATGAAAGTTCTGAAGTGGGATGTTAAGGACGGTCTGGATACATAGACAAGCTAACTGGACCTTCCCAGCGTTATTTGTTGTTGTTTTTTATGTAGAAAACGACATGAGTGTTTATTCGATATCCTTGAAATACAATCATTCGAAGTAAAACAAAAAATCAAACACACACACACACACACACACACACACACACGCGCGCGCACGAACGCACGCACACACACACACACACACACACACGCACACACACACGCACACACACACACACACACACACACACACACACACACACACACACACACACACACACACACACTGTAGAACATCTTGTGCAAATGTAAAATCCCGTTCCGCTCTCAGGAAGACTTTCCAGCGTTGTTTGTTTTCCTTCTCCAATTGCAGCTAACCATGCCCCCTCACCATGCAGTTGTAAACAAAACATGATTTCTAATCCAGTAATGGTCTGTTTTCTTCATCTCCTAGTGAACAGTGACCTTAGTTCTAGTTTCTGCACCCACTCTTATGATGTCTGAAGTGAGCTAGAATGGACGTTTTTAGAGTTCAGTGATTCCATTCGGGGATTCTGTTCTGTGTGTGTGTGTGTGTGTGTGTGTGTGTGTGTGTGTGTGTGTGTGTGTGTGTTTTGTGTGTGTATGTGTGTGTACGTGTGTGTGTGTGTTGGTGGGTGGTGTGTGTTTGTTATGGTTTTTTTTAATTCATTCTTTTATATCGAGGATAATGGAATAAGCACCCATGTGTGTGCGAGTGTGTGTGTGTGTGTGTGTGTGTGTGTGTGTGTGTGTGTGTGTGTGTGTGTGTGTGTGTGTGTGTGTGGTGTGTATGTGTGTGTTGGTGGGTGGTGTGCATGTATGTGTGTGTTGGTGGGTGGTGTGTGTTTGTGTGTTTTGTGTGTCTGTGTCTGTGTGTGTCTCTGTGTGTGTTTCTACTCTATCAAAGGCATCTCAATCACTCTAGCTCTGATGCTAAGCTTTAATCATCGTCAGAGTGAGGGGAGGGGGAGGGTAGCCTAGTGGTCAGAGCGTTAGCGATCGCGATTTGACGGCCCGGGATCGAGCCACCACCATGGCACCCATGCAAAGGGATTTTCCCCCTGGAGATAACATCAGTACTGACTCCACGCCCCCGAAAGTCATTAGACTATAAACCGAGGTTCTGTGTGCGAACGCAGGCAGAACACCATCTTGTGCACACCGTCATGACTTTGGGACGAGCAGGTCATTTCTGCCTGTAGGAATGGATCACTTGACTTTGGGACGAGCAGGTCATTCCTGCCTGTAGGAATGGATCACAAACTAACCACTCCAGAAACAAAAACAAACCACAGAAACTGCATGCACACGGGTGTAACTTACCAAACGCAGACATGAAATGCGGGGTCTTTAACATCCATGTTTGATATTCTGCATGTGTATATATACTCGACGGGAATCAAGGCACTGGCATGTCTGCACTTGAAGTTGACCTGGGAGACCGAAATAAATCCCCACCCCTGATTCATCAGACGCCGCTTCCGAGATTCGAACTCACGACTTCATGAACCCATGGGGTGGAGGTCAAACGGTCTTTTAACCACTTGGCCTTGGCGTCTGTCTGGGACAAGTTGACCTGGTGGAGCCCGCCCCTCTGCAGGAACAGGGTGGGGTGCATGCTGGGTCAGTTCGTTGTTTCCCGAACCTATCAAACAGGAACATGGAGTAGGGGATATTTAACGTTTGATCTTCTGCATGGATGTATGCTCAACAAGAATGAAGGCACTGATTGGCACGTCTGTGCTTTCAGCTGGCTCAGGAGCTAAGAAAGCAACAACAACAAAAGCCACAAAACAAACAAACAAACAAACAATAATTTTTTAAAAACTTTATTCATCAGACACCACTGCCGAGATTGGAATCCACAGCTTCAAGGACCCACAGGACGGACATCAATGGTCTGATCCACTCAGGGAAAGATAAAAAGATTCCCGAAACAAATACGTGCACAACTGGACAATTGGCCAATTGTTGCTATGCTGCTGCTGATTGATTGTCATCCATACAACACGTAATATCGATGCCTTAGAGCAACAACGCTTTATCTGAAAAAATTAGCAATTTAAATTTTTTCATATTTGGTAGAATCTGTAAACTTTCAGATGACAAAAGTATAAGATAAAAGTTTTATTAATTTCAAAGATAATTGAAGAAAACCTTTGCTGCACAAAATGACTCTAGCAAATTTCAGAGGGTGCACTGGAATACCGTACAGCATCCCGCTTTTCCTCTAAAGACTTTAATGCCAATTATCTGGGACAGGGGTCTGCACCAGCGGACATCCAGCTGTGCAAACCCTTCTTGCCTAGGAGTGGATACACTTGGACTGCTGGGCAGGGTTTCTGTAACACTTGCGGACCTGGAGGTTGTGTAGTTCTTCCTGCTGAAATCTGGTGGCTGGAATGTGATCTTATCTGGGAAAGAGGGTCAAGCTTTGTGACATGCCCTGTATTTTCTCTGCAAGCAAGGTGGTCTACCTTCCCTGCTAGTGTTTTAGCTGTCATGGCCTTTATAGGAAATTCCACTTTCTGCACTAGCCTAGCCAAGCATTGCTTTGAGAGGACCAGAATTAGTGGACATCAAAGTTTCACATGCAGACTGCGAGAGAATTCTAGGCAAAAACAGACCACCAGTTGTAAATATGCATTATGCGCTTTCTTCTACATTATTACAACATAAAGATGTTATGATAAAGATCGCATCAATACCCATTCTCTTTCCAAAAAACTGAATAATTCCGTTCAATCCTTGATTTGTTCTGACCTTTCAATCTTTTCAAATGAGTGTATCTCGAATCTTTAAAAAAAATGGCGGCTCTGTCGATAGATCGTTGTTGCTCTAAGGCATCGATATGCTCTGTTTGATGCAACCCGTTTTAAGCCAACAATTGATTCATCTTTATTCTTGTTGCCCTTTTGGAGCATGAAGAAAGGGTGAACAACAGGGGATGACAGGAAGAAGCAAGACAGAAATGAACAAAAATTCATCGCAGAATGTAAATCAGTTAATTACACATTTTTACACAATCTGATATATTTATTTATAACTGAAGGATTTCTTTCCGATTGACATGAAACGTCATTCGACAAAAGTTATAAACTGACATTGGAGTGAGAAAATGTTTTGACAAATATTTGTTTCGCAAGTTAGTATACTTATTATGGTCAACGTCATGAAATGAAATTCATCACTAATTTGAATTACACAACTCTTATTGCGTAATATTTCTTCCCTTGGAATGGTGAAATAGCGACCCCTTTAATTGGTAGTTAATTTATGCTTAGAGTACCCAAACTTGATGAGAGGACAAGTAGAAAACTGTTTATATCTTGTAAACAAGAAATACATTTCGCCTCTCCAAAATCAGGTATGGATCAATTGTTGATAAAAGCAAAACAAAACAACACATTTACTACCAGCAGCAATTTCACATTGTCAATTTTAACGAACAGTTTTGGAAACTGGTTTTGACTTTGCGACACAGCGTTGTCATATCCGTAAAATATCGATTACTTCAAACACAGTCAACATTAGATCCTTCAAGTACGCGTTTAATGCATGTTAACCATGGAAACACGGTTGACGCATTATGTAAATATCGTGTGGTTGTTTTTTTTTAAGTTAGTAAAATTGGCTTGATACTTTGTCAACTAAACATTAAACCTTTTTTTTTTAATCGAATCATTTGTACATGGACACTCATTGACACGGTATAACGCTCTGTTTCACACACACACACACACACACACACACACTCTCTCTCTCTCTCTCTCTCTCCAAAATCTCACCAAAACATTGCACTTCGCCAGCTGTTTTCGTCATAATGACGTCAGGTGCTGCCATAGGAATGACGTATATGTGTGCTATCGTACTTATATATATTCCAGACTCCTCGGTTCTGTTTGCACTGTGAAATATAGACTAGCTGGACACCCTAAGTAATTCCTTTGCTTGAGGCAACCAATAATATAAGAGTTCGTCGGCTTTGAGGTATGTGTTAGGTTTTGATATTTGTTTTAGTCAGACGGGCATATATTTGTTGTATGTTATAGTCTAATTGTGAAAAAATATATTTAATGAGTAAAATCAAAAGAACAGCTACAACAAATTCGCTCTCTGCGTCTGCCTCTCTGTCTGTCTGTCTCTCTGTTTCTCTCTCTCTCTGTCTGTCTGTCTGTCTGTCTGTCTCTCTCTCTCTCTCTCTCTCTCTCTCCTCCTCTCTCTCTCTCCTCTCTCTCTCTATCTCTCTCTCTCTGCTCTCTCTCTTGCTCTCTCTCTCGTCTCTCTCTCTCTCTCTCTCTCGCTCTCTCTCTTCTCTCTCTCTCTCTCTCTCTCTCTCTCTCTCTCTCTCTCTCTCTCTCTCTCTCTCTCTCTCTCTCTTCTCTCTGTCTTCTGTGTGTATACTTCATGTGTGTGTGTGTAGGGGAGGGGGTTGGGTCGTATCATCATCATCATCATCATCATCATTATCATCATGAGTGATCGCTGCCGTGTCAATCTGTATGTCTTTGAGTATATGTGTGTGCGCGCGCGCGTGCGTGTGTGTATGGCTGTGTGTGAGTATGTGTGTCTGAGTCCGTGCGTGGGCGTGGGTGATGTGAATCAGCTTGTCTTTGTGTGTTTGTGTGTGTGTGTGTGCGTGCGTGTGTGTGTGCGTGTGTGTGTGTTATGAACACGCGCATGCCCACGTGCTATCGTGTCAATCTCTGGGCGTGCATGCATACATTCATGCGTGTGAATATGGTTTTTGTGTTCTTTGTTTTTTTTATGTGACAGTAAGAAGAGAGACTTCACTGTTCAGACAGCTGTGTCCTCGCCAGCACCTTGACCCCATACCGTGCCGTTGTCTTTCAGATCGGACCGTCTTCACACACCTTGGTCATTCCCAATACTGCTGCCTGCATCGTCCTACCCTGTCCACGAGCAGTGGACACCAACAGACATGCACACACAGACATATAAGTAGAAGAACAAGTGCACAGGCGGACGGACACTAGAAAGATGTAGACAGATAGACGGACAGGCAGTCCTACAAATAGAGGTAGAGAGAATCGATTGCAGTGGATTTTTAAGAACAGACAGATACATTAACAACCTATAATCTACACTAGAGCTGGCTCCAAGAAATACTCGGTCAGATAAAGCCGTGCAGACAGATTAAAATTCAAACGAATGCCAAAGTAAACACAGGTACATATGTCGAGCACCCTGAAGAATTTCAACAATTTACACAACAAAGACACAGCGTATAGAAGCCGTACTATTGAGAAAACAAATACAGCATAGTACCCTGAAATACCTTTTGGTTACAGCGAAGATAACTACGTAGCACCTTTTTCTCTTAATAATTGCAAAACAAAGACATCTACTTAGCACCTAAAAAAAACTAATAAAATGAAGATAACTACATAGGACCAAAGACAAATATAAATACATAAACAAAATAATTGCAAAATAAAGACAAGAGAGGACGCACACTGAAAATATCAAACAAAAAGCAGCATAAAAACAGGCAGCAACAACAACACACAACACAACCCGGGTTCACTCATACACACATACTGACACATACACCCCACACTACTACTTTACTTCTACTACTACTACTACTACTACTACTACACTAACTACTACTACTACTACTACTACCACCACTACACCACCACTACTACTACCACCACCACCACCACACACACTACTACTACTACTACTACTACTACTACTTCTACTACTACTACTACTACTACTACTACTACTACTACTACTACTACACCACGTAGCGTTGGGGAGGCAGGCCCAAGAGCAGCAGGATGAATGCCCATCTGAAGAAGGCCTCCCTTCGTCAGGCCACTGACGTGTTCACCGTGCACAAGTCGCTGTGCCAGATCCTCCCAGCCTTTGCCCTGACCCGTACCGCTGAGGCTGGCATGGTGAGGAAGCAACTCACACACAGTGGCATGCTGAGAAAGATTAGTAGGAAGTGGGACGGGTGTGTGTGGAGTGTGTGTGTGTGTGTGTGTGTGTGTGTGTGTGTGTGTGTGTGTGTGTGTGTGTGTGGTTGTTGTTTGATGTCAATTCACTACTCGATGATTTAGACAAACACCCGAAGTCACACTAATACACCTCTGCACACCCCCATCTCTCTCTCTCTCTCTCTCTCTCTCTCTCTCTCTCTCTCTCTCTCTCTCTCTCTCTCTCTCTCTCTCTCTCTCTCTCTCGCACATGGGTGCTTATTCATTATCCTCGAAATGAAAGAATTTGTCATTGTCTCTCTCTCTCTGTATAATTGTGATTGTTTTACTTGTACATGGCTATTGTGTTATTGAAAATGACTTTTAGGTGGTTTGTTCTCCTTTAATTTTATGGAGGTTCTGCTTTGTTTGGTTCTGTTTTGGTTTGGGGTTGTTGTTGTTGTTTGTTGTTGTTGTTGTTGAGGGGGAACTACTGGGTGTCACCTCTCCCCTTTGTTGTTGCCGCTTTTGTTTTGCTCTTGGTTCTTGCTATTTTTTCGGTTGTTTCTGTGTTTTCTGTTTTGCTTTCTTCCTAACTTGTTAGTACTTTTTTTTTCTCTTCAGTGATTTTTGTGGGGATTTTTGTGTAGATTTTCCCCCCGTACACTGTGTAAGTGTATTGCTATAGGCTTTATTTTATTTGTATTATCATATATATCCTTAAGGGGGGGACTGGATGTAAAAAAGCACATGGGTGCTTATTCATTATCCTCGAAATAAAAGAATTTGTCATTGTCATTGTCATTGTCATTTTCTCTCTCTCTCTCTCTCTCTCTCTCTCCTCTCTCTCTCTCTCTCTCTTTCTTCTCTTTCTTTCTTCTCTCTCCCCTCGCTCGCTCCTCTCTCTCTCTCTCTCTCTCTCTCTCTCTCTCTCTCTCTCTCTCTCTCTCTCTCTCTCTCTCTCTCTCTCTCTCTCTCTCTCTCTCAGTACATGTGTGACTTGTTTCCCCTTCAAAGCATTGAAAGATGGTATCCAGGCCCGGAAGGCATCAGTTCTGCAATGTTATTTCCCCGTCTGAAATGTTGTAATCGTTTTCTTTCCCTTGAAAATGTGTGTTGCCATTTCATGCCCTTATAATGTATATATATACTACTATAGATACTAAGTCCTTCGGATGAGACTATAAACCGAGGCCCCGTGTGCGAACGCATGCAGAACATCTTGCGCACACGTTAAATCCTGTTCCGCTGTTAGAAAGAGTAGGCGATTGTGTGCCGGTGGGAACAGATGACAAAATTTTTAAAACTGCATACACACGCATTAAAAAAAAATAATCTGAGCGCTTTGATTTGTTGCTTTACAAGATTCAGCGCTATATAAATTCCATACATCATTATTATTATTATTATTATTATTATTATTGCTATTATTATTATTGCTATTATTATTATTATTATTATTTAATAAATTAGAGAGAGAGAGATCACGGGATGCTAAATAACCGGAAAGGCTGATGTCTTCATTGTAATCTTGGGGGAGAGCGGGGTTGGGGGGAACCTTCAGGAAAATCATGGTTAAAGTAGCACGTTATTTAATGCATGGTCATTTTTCTTTCTCAAGTTAACATCATTTGATGCTTGAAGGAATTCTAGTATGTGCTCAGTTCAGACTTGGAGTTGATGTCCACGCAGGTTTTGGAGTTAGGGGGACAGCTCTGGCTGTCCTTGGCAGTGGCGAGGTGCGGAAAGAACAGGACATGAAATGAAAGTGATCTACTTTCTCTGACCATGACCGCCTTTAACTTGTCACGAATCGCCGTCCTCGTGCCCGTCTCTCCTTGTCTGGTCCCAACACCTTACTTTTGTTTTAGTTCATTTATTGAAATACAGTTGACAGACAGTATTATTAAAAAATAATAATAATGATGATGATGATACCAATAACAATAGATGTCGTCGTTGTCGTACAAGTAGTAGGAGCAGTAAGAGCAGTAGTAGTAGTAGTCTTATTCTTACCATTTCGATGATGATGATGACAATAACAAAGATAATGAAGACGACGACGATAACGATAACGATGACATCGACGACTATGATGATGGTGACGGCAACAACAACGACGATATACGACGATGAATACACTAACAGGAAAGCCCAGGCGCGTCAATGGCCAGCAGCATAGCGCTGATCCTGGACAAGAGCCTGTCGGTGGAGAGTCAGTACTTTAGGGCCACCAGAGGGACCCCCACCGAAGACAGCCCCGTCAAGGAGGTCCAAGTCGACATGTACATGGAGCTGGAGCAACTGGTGAAGGACAAGGTCATCCAGGGCACCTTCGGGCGGAAAGATGACCCGTCCTTGTCGCAGGGCGAGTGTGCCGCCAAACAGACGGCGGGCAAGGGGCAGGGGGTGTCCAGGCTGCCCCACAAACCCCACGTCCGTGCCAAGCCCACCGTCACCCACTGTAGCTGGAAGCATGTGAGGGACAGGCTGGGGTGAGGGTGGGATGGTTGGGGTGGGATGGGGGTGAGGTGGGTTGGGGTGGGTACCGGGTTAGCAGTGAGTGTGGGTGTGAGGTAGGTACTAGGATGTGTGTGGGGGGATGGAGGGAGAGAGGGAGGTTTGGGGCTGGGGTTCTAGTGGTGGTGGTGTGTGTGTGTGTGTGATACCTGTATCGTTGTAGTGGTGGCGGTGGTGCTGGTTGTGTGGGGGTGGGGAGGGGGTAAAAGTAGGATAGTAAATGTATAGTTTGAAAAACTATTCCGGATGAAATCTTCTGTTCCCTCCATGCTTGCATAGTCAGCCTAGCCACCAGTAAAGGTAAAGGTGCCCCATGACCCATAAGGTCGTAGGGGAGCGAGGCGTCAGAGAGCTCACTTCTCTATAAAAAAAAAAAGGTTAAGGAGTCCCATAACCTATAAGGTCGTAGGGGAGCGAGGCGTCAGAGACCTCACTTCTCTAGGGCCAGCATATTGAGGGCGGCGCCCATCTTCTCTCCCTCGCTGCTTTACCTTCCCTGGCCCTAAAGAGGGCAGGTACCCATTTACAGCTAGGTGAACTGGGGGAACTGTACTGAAGCCAAGGCGCGCAAACGGTCACCCATCCAAATGGTAACCACGCTCAATGTTGCTTAACCTTAGCTGGGGGAAAGAGTGCTCCGACCACTGAGCTCTCCCGCCACCATTACGGAACTCGATCGTGTAGGAGCTCTTCTTCACTGTCTCTAGTCAGTCTTGTTCATATCAAAGATTAGCGTCACGTATTTGTGCTTTCCATCAGAAGGTCTCGTCACAAAGCCAGTCCTCAGAGACTTTCTAGAACCAGCACTATCAAGGTGGTAGGTCCAAGTTCCGGTCTTTGTCTTTCTCGCTGCCCTCCATATAATTATTCCTCACCCCCTTCGGAAGCACAGTGGTTACTTTAAACTGAATGATGGCCACTTTTCATTATTAAAGGACAATCTCTAATACACACACGTGCCCGTGTATAAGGTTCACACACACACACACACACACACACACACACACACACACACACACACACACACACACACACACACACACACACACAGATATGCAGCCGAATCAAACTGAACTAGCACCCAACAAAATTTTGTACTGTACAGTTTTTTTTAAATAATTCTTTTTTAAAAACCAGGAGAGTCACTTCACCAAGACGACGGTGATTTTTCAGGTGAGCAGGATGGGCAAGCGAAAAGTGCCGCTGCATCAGGCCTGTCGGGGAGAGACCATGAACCCCTACCTGTCCGGCCTGCCCTGCACCTGTGCCATGGTAACCAGTGCTGCTGACTGTAACCACTGCTAGTGACTGTAACCAGTGCTGGTGACTGTAACACTGCTGGTGACTGTAACCACTGCTAGTGACTGTAACCACTGTAACCACTGCTAGGGACTGTAACCACTGCTGTAACCACTGCTAGTGACTGTAACCACTGCTAGTGACTGTAACCACTGCTAGTGACTGTAACCACTGCTAGGGACTGTAACCACTGCTAGGGACTGTAACCACTGTAATCACTGCTAGTGACCGTAACCAGTGCTAGTGACTGTAACCACTGCTATTGACTGTAACCACTGCTAGTGACTGTAACCACTGCTGGTGACTGTAACCAGTGCTAGTGACTGTAACCACTGCTAGTGACTGTAACCACAGCAGTAACTGTAATCACTGCTAGTGACCGTAACCAGTGCTAGTGACTGTAACCACTGCTAGTGACTGTAACCACAGCAGTAACTGTAATCACTGCTAGTGACCGTAACCAGTGCTAGTGACTGTAACCACTGCTAGTGACTGTAACCACAGCAGTAACTGTAATCACTGCTAGTGACCGTAACCAGTGCTAGTGACTGTAACCACTGCTAGTGACTGTAACCACTGCTAGTGACTGTAACCACTGCTGGTGACTGTAACCAGTGCTAGTGACTGTAACCACTGCTAGTGACTGTAACCACTGCTAGTGACTGTAGTGACTGTAACCACTGCTAGTGACTGTAACCACTGCTAGTGACTGTAACCACTGCTGGTGACTGTAACCACTGCTATTGACTGTAACCACTGCTGGTGACTGTAACCACTGCTAGTGACCGTAACCAGTGCTAGTGACTGTAACACTGCTGGTGACTGTAACACTGCTGGTGACTGTAACCAGTGCTGCTGACTGTAACCACTGCTGGTGACTGTAACCAGTGCTGCTGACTGTAACCACTGCTAGTGACTGTAACCACTGCTAGTGACTGTAACCACTGCTAGTGACTGTAACCAGTGCTAGTGACTGTAACCACTGCTAGTGACTGTAACCAGTGCCAGTGACTAACCAGTGACTGTAACCAGTGCCAGTGACTGTAACCAGTGCTAGTGACTGTAACCACTGTTAGTGACTGTAACCACTGCTAGTGACTGTAACCACTTCTAGTGACTGTAACCAGTGCTAGCGACTGTAACCAGTGCTAGCGACTGTAACCAGTGCTAGCGACTGTAACCACTGCTAGTGACTGTAACCACTGCTAGTGACTGTAACCAGGGAACCAATTCTTTTTCGTCGCCGTCGTCGTCGAACGCTCAGACAGCAACTCTTGCCTGTCATCATTATGAGCGAAAATGTCTAGGCGCCTGACATGCCAGGCCCAGCATATCCGACTTCGGCGTGGGAGAGAATTGTTTTCTTTAAGTCTTTTTAAAAAATAAAATAAGGCTGGAGGATAGACCAAGAAGGGCAGGATATAGACAAGGGGGTGGCGACAGGAAGAAAAGGAAAAACAAGCCAGAAACGAAGAGAGGGATAGAATAGAAGGAATTCCCAGCACAGAATTTCCAAGAGGTGGGTATGTTATTTATACTGACAGACCCCTGGCATTCCCACGAGGTAAATGAATGAATAAATACATGAATAAAGTATGGGGGTAGAGGGAGATAGAAGCCTAGCTAATGATTCAATACTGGGGGGGGGGGGTTATTCTTTTATATCGAGGATAATGGAATAAGAACTTATGTGCTTTTTTTTAATATCTAGTCCCCGTCTGCCCGCTGGCCTCTTCCGACACATTCTGTCATCAGAGGAGGGGGGTTCTTTTCTTCCCTTCTTCACCTTCCCTTATCGGGTGGGGGGGGAGGGGAGGGGGTGTAGTAGTACCTGCCCTTCTCCTGTGTTTGTAACCCTGCTGGAGGTCTGCTCGCTGGCTTTTTCTGACACGTTCTGACTTCAGAGCAGCTCATTTTCTTAAACAGGATGCATGCTAGGTATGGTCGAGTTTCCGTAACTCTGCCTTTTTTCAAACAAATCTATCAAAAAATAGTGTGTTTTTATAATATAGCATTTTGCCTGTATTGTTTTGTTCTGGCGACCAGGTAGTGATGTTTAAACACTGGGATGGGTATAGGATGTTCATTCTGCAGTTTGTTTGGCTTTTTATGTATATTTTTGTACTTTAAGTAAAATATTTATTTTTTTCCCATGGATTTTATTGGTAATCTGGTAATGACAAATTAAGCGAATGGCTGGCGTCCTCAGCACAGCCTGGTTTATTGGCCTTTAGGAATGAAATGATTCAGATATTACGTCATTTAATGTTGGTGGGGTTTCTTTTCAGATGGACGGTGATAGATATTTGAAGATACTGTGATGTGTTGGTTGTAAAAAATGAAGTGAATCTTACTAGAGCCAGTGAAACTGAATGAGGTGACAGCCCTGACACAGCTGTCGTGGTCGATAAGACTATGAACAGTAGATGGTAAAGATGTCCCATAATCTATGTGGTCGTAGGGGAGCGAGGCATCAGAAACCTCAACTTCTCAAGAGGCCAGCACTTTGAGGGCCATCTCCTCTCCTCGCTGCTTAACCTTCCCTGACCCTAAAGAGAGCAGGTACCCATTTACAGCTGGGTGAACTGGGGGGACAGTACTGAAGCGAAGGCGCGCAAACGGTCACCCATCCTCTTGGTAACCACGCTCGATGCTGCTTAACTTGGCTGGGGGAAAGCGAGTGCTCCGACCACTGAGCTATCCTGTCCATGGAATAAAATGGATAGCATGACTAGCACACTCTGAATCCCTTTCAGAACCAGAGGAAGCAGCCGCTGGACTGGCAGCCCAAAAGTGAAATGTACGAGGCCTGGATAGAGCGAAAGATAGCACGGCAGAACGAGGCTTTCGAGACCTTGACCCTGGATGACGTCATTTACCTTCACAAGAACTGCCGGCCAGGGGAAGTCACTATCCTCGCTGAGCATGACGTCACCCCTGATCGGTGAGTCAAGTCAAGTCAACTCAAGGCAATTGTTGACAAAAAACAAACAAAGAGAAGCATTATCTGGGCACATGGACAACATACACAAAACCAAGCCAGCCATCATCAGTTATCGAGATTGCCAGCATTTCTCGGTGTACAGGAAGAATTACTCCTTCATATTCAGAACTCAGAGATAGAAGGAGAGGACTCGGGGGGCACATCACGGGTGGTGGAGAGGGAGGAGAGAGTAGGACGCAGAGTGTGTGTGTGTGTGTGTGTGTGTGTGTGTGTGTGTGTGTGTGTGTGTGTGTGTGTGTGTGTGTGAAGTCAAGTCAAGTCAAGTCAAGTCACATTTTTATTTCCAGATGGTACATTGACGGGATAGCTCAGTGGTCGGAGCACTCGCTTTCCCCCAGCCAAGTTAAGCAGCGTCGAGCGTGGTTACCAGTTGGATGGGTGACCGTTTGCGCGCCTTGGCTTCAGTACAGTTCCCCCAGTTCACCCAGCTGTAAATGGGTACCTGCCCTCTTCAGGGTCAGGGAAGGTAAAGCAGCGAGGGAGAGGAGATGGGCGCCGCCCTCAATATGCTGGCCCTAGAGAAGTGAGGTCTCTGACGCCTCGCTCCCCTACGACCTTATAGGTTATGGGACTCCTTTACCTTTTATCCTTTCACATTGAATAAGCAATGCATTTGCTTTTTTTCATCAAGCCATCTATCTAGGAACAAAAAACAACTTGATCAATATTATCTAACTACATTATTACCATAACCAATAATAATAAAACTCTGTGTGTGTGTCTGTGTGTGAAGGCGGTGCCCATTTATTTATTTATACCACTTTAAGTCACGGCAGATTTCTCTGCGCAAAATTCGGGCCGCTCTCCCCGGGGAGAGCAGGTCACCACAAGAGCAGCGCCACCCATTTTTTTTCTTTTTTCCTGTCTGCAACAGTATTTGTTTCCCTATCAGAGTGGCTTTTTTCTAAGAATTTTGCCAGGGACAACTCTCTTGTTGCCGTGGGTTCTTTTACGTGCGCTAAATAATTATGTGCAACGCACAGGACCTCGGTTTATCGTCTCATCCGAAAGACTAGCGCCCAGACCACCACTCATGATCTAATGGATGTGGAAAAAGTTTCGTGTCCAAACGGGATGCGAACCACCGCACATATCCGACCCGGACTTTTCGCTTTCTAGACAGGCGCGTTACCTCTAGACCACCGATCCACTGTTGTAGGGAAATGAGGAGAGCGATAAATACATAACTATATACATACACATATATGCGTATACATATGTACATGCATCTATACATGCATGCATACAGACAGACACACAGACAGACATACGTGCTAACAAACATACATGCTAACATGCATACATACATACATAAAGACAGACAGACATACGGACAGATAGACAGGCAGACAGACAGACATACATATGTCCAAGAAGCCATCTCAAAATTGCATGTGTGCCTGATAAAAAGTGGGTGTGTGCGTACCTGCGTGCGTGTGTGTGTGCGGCACGCGTGGTTGCGTGTGTGTGCGTGCGTGCGCGCGTGCGTGCTTGTGTGTGTGTGTGTGTGTGTGTGTGTTTTCTAAACAGGAGAAAAGATACGTTCTCACCCCTTCCTTCCACTGTCACGTTCACCCCTGACTATTGCAGTCTGTGAGTACAGGTCCCTGCTAGTGCTAGTGCCGTGTTTCAGAGTGCTGTGCTGGCAGTAGGTTCGCATCTTTTTTCTTTTATTCCAAGCCTGGGCGTCTATAAAGTCGCAGGTTGAATTCTTAGCAGAGGTATCTGGTGAATGAAGGTCGGAGATATTGACGGTCTCCCAGGTCAAATTTAGAAGTACAGACCTGCATGCAAGCGACTTAGACCCCTTCGTATGTGTGCGCGTATGCAGGAGCTCAAAATGAATACGCTGGATGAAGATCCTGTGGGTCATGTCAGTGTGGGGTGGGTTATGGGAAAGTGGAACTATGCAGTATGGGTTATGGGAAAGTGGAACTATGCAGTATGGGTTATGGGAAAGTGGAACTATGCAGTATGGGTTATGGGAAAGTGGAACTATGCAGTATGGGTTATGGGAAAGTGGAACTCTGCAGTATGGGTTATGGGAAAGTGGAACTATGCAGTATGGGTTATGGGAAAGTGGAACTATGCAGTATGGGTTATGGGAAAGTGGAACTCTGCAGTATGGGTTATGGGAAAGTGGAACTATGCAGTATGGGTTATGGAAAGTGGAACTCTGCAGTATGGGTTATGGGAAAGTGGAACTATGCAGTATGGGTTATGGGAAAGTGGAACTATGCAGTATGGGTTATGGGAAAGTGGAACTATGCAGTATGGGTTATGGGAAAGTGGAACTATGCAGTATGGGTTATGGGAAAGTGGAACTATGCAGTATGGGTTATGGGAAAGTGGAACTATGCAGTATGGGTTATGGGAAAGTGGAACTACGCAGTATGGGTTATGGGAAAGTGGAACTATGCAGTATGCCTCCTGTACCTGGAGAGGGATGGTGCCCGCCAGAGTCAGACAGGGCCCGACACATGAACTGCAGCGCTCCCACAACTCCTCAGGGGGGGAAGGAACAAGAGGGAAAGCAGCCAAAACTGGTGTCCAGACTGACTCCTCTATGGAAGCGCGAGACTGTCCCTTCACCCACCCTTCAGCTATCCTGAAGTCCCGCTGACCGCTGGGGGACCCCTGACTAGCTTGCAACCAGCTTCCTCCACTAAATTTGCGGTTCAGTTCTCAGCATTCTGGACTTTGTCGTTCCAGTCAAGGCCAGACTACTCTCTGATGTTGGCTTCCCAGCGTTGTGTCTTGTCTGCCTCTCCGTCTCCCTCCTTACACCGTTCCCTGTAGGACATCCCTAAGAAACACAGTGTTGTGGACTGAGGCTCCGGCATGCACTGGTGTATTCGGTTTTCTGCATGCAATGTGAGACATGGACACTGACTGTGGATGTAGAGAAAAAGAATCCAAACCTTAAGAATGAGAGGTAATGGCTTAGAATGCTAAACATGACATACACGGACCATATCCCCCACAATCAAATGCTGCAGGCCATGAGTACTTCACTGCAGACCAAACCAAGTTCTCCGGACTTCAACAACTTGGTCACGGTACCAGATCCCATGGCCTGGCTATAACTGTTCTACGGGAATCTGTTTAGTAAGGGAGAAGAAAAGATAGAGAGATCAAAAGGGAAACCAATGGAGGGACAACGTTGCAGAATGAACACAGAAGCCGTTGGAAGATACCTAGGCTTTTACACACGATCGCTTGAAGTAAAGGACATAGGTGACATAATGATTAGACAGTTGCCTTTGTAGGTTCAAATCAGAGAACTTCATGACTTGCTATGTGAGATGTTTGAAACACGAAGATGTTTGTTTCTCACTCAGCGTCAGTTTTGGCATGTGTGTGTGTGTTTGTGTATGGGGGGGGGGTGTATGGATGGATGGAGGATGGTTGTTTGAATGGATGGATGATGGATGGGTGGGTGGAAGCGTGCTTTGCTGCTTGGATGGTTTGCCGGTAGAATCGTTGATTAGGTGAGGGGGTTTTTTGGTTTGGCTGGGTTTCTGTTTTCATTGAGGATCCCAACTGACCATTCTCTCTGTTTCTTCCAGAGATTCCGAGGACAGTAGCAGCGACAGCTTGAGTTCAATTCCATTAAACAGGGACGACTTCCAGATGACTGAAGATTCAGGACAGCGTTATCGTCACAACTGACAAATTCCAAGTGGCCCAAGTAGAACTCAAGCAGCACACAACCTACAAGAATACATCCTGCAGTATACACAAAGAATAATAAACCTTAAGGCAACTTATAAAAATAAGAAAGACAACAACACGTTTAAATCATAGAAGCCAGATACATATACTTTTTGCGTTCCTCGACTAAGGGTTCACCAATGCTGAGATTTTTGCGTATGCGACTTTTTGTGCCCTCCATCAAGGTAACTGCATTCCAACTTCGGAGATGATGTGTAAACATGGCTCCGGTGTGCATGCGTGGGTTGTTTTTTTTAATGATTTTTGTCATCTGTTCACGAAGGGCCTACTCTTCTGAAGACAGAACGGGTTTTAACGAGTGTGCAAGATTTTCTGCGTTAGTTAGCACAAAGAACCTCGGCTTATATTCTCATCCGAAGGACTTTAGGGGGGAGTGTAGTCGGCACTGATGTTAACTCCAGAGGAAAAATCCCCTTGAGCTGCTGCCCTAGTGAGGGCTGGAACCCAGGCCTGATCCTGTGCCATCAAATCGCGAGCGCAACACTAACCACTAGGCTACGTCCCCCCTCCCCGCCCCCCCCCTCCCAGATAAACGTAACATAACCTCCAACACGAAGTTTCAGCAGACACATAAGACATATCAGTACATGTCCGCATTACTCCCACTCATTCCTAGATACATAGTTCTCTCCCGTTTGTCCACCACTATACATACAAACTCGAACATCCCCCCAACACTCACTCTCTCTCTCTCTCTCTCTCTCTCTCTCTCTCTCTCTCCTCTCTCCTCTCTCTCTCTCTCCTCTCTCTCTCTCTCTCTCTCTCTCTCTCCTCTCCTCTCCTCACACACTCACCACACACACACACACACACACACACACACACACACACACACACACACAGCATAGAAGCATAAAAAGCTAAAAATTTTGCTACTTAAAGTGAAATGATGTAAAATCGAAGACATATAAAGGCTGTAGAAAGTTACAGAGAAATAGATGTCATTTGAAACAACCTTTCATACGGGATTCAGAATGCTAATGGACTTGGGCATTAAGCTGGGTTTTTTGTGTCACGTTTGAAAATACTAGATTTGGTGTATATATTGTGGCTACTTTTTGAACGATTTATGCTCTTTTAGTTTGGTTTATTGACCGTTTAAATTTTTCTCTTTAAGAATTTTGAATTTGTGGGTGTGTCTTAATCCATTTCTGAAATTTTGTTTCATTTTGAATACTAACTTATGTGGTTATATTTTGTTGTATTTCTATTTTTTCCATATTTCATTTGGTGAATTCTATGACGTTGTACTTACATGCCTTTATATTTCTACTTTGCATCTGTAATAAACGACGTTGGATGTTTACATGTGTTTTACTGATTTTGTACTTGTCCAGAACTCTGACAGGAATGACAAAAAGAATTTTAAGATGAGCAAAGAAATACTAGGGACGGGATAGTTCAGTGGTCAGAGCACTCGCTTTTCCCCAGCTAAGGTTAGGTAGCATCGAGCATGGTTACCAGTTAAATGGGTGACCGTTTGCGCGCCCTGGCTTCAGTACAGTCTCCAAGATCACCCAGCTGTAAATGGGTACCTGCCTCTTTCGGGTCATGGAAGGTAAAGCAGCGAGGGAGAGGAGATGGGCGCCACCCTCAATATGCTGGCCCCTAGAAAAGTGAGGTCTCTGACGCCTCGCTCCCCTACGACCACATAGGTTATGGGACACCTTTACTTTATTGTCTATTTGTTTTTACTCCATTTTTTATTTGAACAATTTACTTTTGTGTTTTATTCTCTCTCTCTCTCTCTCTCTCTCTCTCTCTCTCTCTCTCTCTCTCTCTCTCTCTCTCTCTCTCTCTCTCTCTCTCTCTCTCTCTGCCACACATGTATTGCTTTTCCCTTACTCATTTTTTATGGATGGGTTTGGTTTTTTTTAAAAATGAAATGCTTAATCTATTATCCTGAGGAAAAAATAAAACTGGTTAAAAAAAAGTGCGTTCGTTCTCTCTTTGAGTTTTCTTGCTTTTTAACTATAGAAGGAAGGCATATTAAACATCAACATCACACACACACACACACACACACACACACACACACACACACACACAACACACTTTGCCAAAGTCTCCTGATTCTCATAGAAAAGGAAGCACAGCAGGATCTGTTGGTGATTTTAAAAGAATACCTGAGCATCTTAATGAGCTACTGGTTGTTTCTGCAGTCCCGGAGGAAATCAGTATCAGTGACTGTGACACGCGAATTGATCATGAAGATGGAGAGACAGTGTGTATGTGTGTGTTATTCTTTTATTTCGAAGATAATAGAATGAGCATTCATGTGTTTTTTACATCCAGTACCCGTGTGTATGGGGTCGGGATAGCTCAGTGGTCGGAGCACTCCCTTTCCCACAGCCAAGTTAAGCAGCGTCGAGCGTGGTTACCAGTTGGATGGGTGACCGTTTGCGCGCCTTGGCTTCAGTACAGTTCACCCAGCTGTAAATGGGTACCTGCCCTATTTAGGGTCAGGGAAGGTAAAGCAGCGAGGGAGAGGAGATGGGCGCCGCCCTCAATATGCTGGCCCTAGAGAAGTGAGGTCTCTGACGCCTCGCTCTCCTACGATCTTATAGGTTATGGGACTCCTTTACCTTTACCTTTTTTTTTTTTACCCGTGTGTATGCAGATTTTTTTGTAATTTTGTCATCCGTTCCTACCGGCACACACAGGTTTTAACACGCGTGTGTGTTTGTGTGTCTGTCTGTCTGTGCCTTTTTCTGTGTCTCTCTGTCTGTGTCACAGTCTCCCTGTGTCTTTCTATATGTGTCTGTCCGTCTATCTGTCTGTCTGCGTGCGTGTGCAGTTTTGTTGGCTTGCTTGTGAGTTAGATCATCTCTATGTTAAATGTTCCATGCACATTTTGTTGTGTGTGCAACAACGCATCGATGTCAAAGGTGTTTGTAAACAAAAGAACAAAATCAATGAAGCATCAATGGAAGAGCCTGAAATACTCAGTGTGGTGAAGAATGTCTTCGTCTAGAATGGTGATAGTAACACTTGACAATAAACTTCATTTGCTTTGCGCTTTTTGTTTGTTAAACAATTGATAATGCTCAAAAGCGCTTTACTTGCGTGAAGTTCTACTTAAGAATAAAGACAACGAAACTGCGATGATTATGAAGGCTTGATTTGACATTCAACGCATTGCATATATACATCGTTTTATCACCACGCGAACATTCATTCACTACAAGCCAAACGACATAATACAAAACAAAAATGACAACTGAACATCGTCACCAACCACTCGCACACACCCATTTCACACTCTCCTCTCTCTCTCTCTCTCTCTCTCTCTCTCTCTCCTCTCTCTCTCTCTCTCTCTCTCTCTCTCTCTCTCTCTCTCCTTCTCTCTCTCTCTTCTCTCTCCTCTCTCTCTCTCTCTCTCTCTCTCTCTCTCTCTCTCTCTCTCTCTCTCTCTCTCTCTCTCTCTCAATCTCGCCTCTTTTTATTTATCTACACTCTTTTTTCAATCAAAGAAAGTAGCACAGTAAACATGTAGAATGGAAAATTTCCGGTTTCAAAACAAAATGAGAAAAAATATTCAATGGGGAGAAAAGCCAGAAAGAACTGGAGCAAAAGAGGGTGAAGCAGTACACAACAATAACACAATTCATTTTCAGGAAAACAAAAAACCACAAACGAAGAGGACCAGTGAAATAAGGAGAGGGGGAGTTGGGAGCGGTAAAAATCTCTCTCTCTACTCTTCTCTCATCGTCTCTCCTCCTCTCTCTCGTCGATCATCTCTCTGCTCTCTCAGTCCTCTCTCTCTCTCTCTCTCTCTCTCTCTCTCTCTCTCTCTCTTCACAAAAAGCTTATTGTCAAAAATTGCCATTTCTCTCTCTCTCTCTCTCACTTCCTATTTTCATTTATGTATTTTTATTCTTTTAGATCGAAGATAATGCAATGTGTGTGCGCGCGCTCTCGCGTATGTTTGCATGGGTGTGTATAAGTGTGTGTGCGTGCTAGTGTGTGTGAGTGTATGTATATATGTACGTACGTATGTATGTATACGTGTGTGTTTGTGTGTACGCATATGAATGTGTGTGCGTTTGTATTTGTGCATGCTTGCGTGTATGTTTCTGCGCGCATTTGTGTGTATATATACACACACATTTGCACACGTGCCATTCAACTTTTTCCTTTTTTTTTTTGTTCTTTTTTACAATCTCCCACCTTTCCTTCCTTCCTTCCTTTCTACCCCCATCGCCCACTCTCTGTCTCCATCGTCTTCTCAAGCATCACTTTGCATGTGACTTGGCAGGAGTTTGTGACCGCTTCGGCGCCTCAGAGTGTATCAATAATGCAGACATCGGCAGTGCCAGCCATCACAAGACCACCATCTCTATCTCTGGCACAGGCACAAGACAGTCTGGTGACAGGACAGAAGGCGACTAGGCCAGTCTAGTTCTGTGTCCAAGCTGAGCTTGACTTTAGTGCCGTACTTTACTGTACTTCTTCGTTCTGTCTTTTGTGGGTTTGAGCAACACGCCTCGTTGTGTTGGTTCTTTTGCAATGTGTGTGGGTTCTGTTTTTTGCTGTCTTTTGGGCTGAGTAGGTAAGTGAGTTTGTGTGTGTGTGTGGGGTGTGTGTGTGTGTGTGTGTGTGTGTGTGTGTGTGTGTGTGTGTGTGTATTCTTAGTTGTGTGCAGTTATGCGGGTTGGTTTGAGAGCGGGGAGGGGAGGAGGGAGGGGCGGTTGTCGGGATTTTTTGGTTGGGGTTTTTTTCTTGTTTTTTGGTGGGGGGGGGGGGGGTGAGAGAGGGGGTTGGTTTTTGTTTGTTTTTGTTTGCTTGTTGGGTTGGGATTTTTGGGGGTGGGGGAGGGGGGAGAGGTCTCCTAGGCTAAAGCACTGAGGTTCACCGAGGGTAGATTTTGCGTATGCGATTCGTTTTTATTGGAGCCACCATGAAGAGAGCGGCTTTGGGGAGTTGCGGTTTTTTTAAATTTATTATTTTATATCGAGGATAATGGAATAAGCACTTATGTGCTTTTTTTTTACATCCACTCTCCATTTAATTATTGTAGTATTAGGTTGGACAGGATGGGTAAAAGTTCGGTTTGGGTGGTGTTGTATTTTGTTTTGATTTTTATCTCTATGTTGTTAGAGTTGTTGTCGTCGTCGGCGGCGTTGTTTTTTTCTCTTTTTTTTTTTTTTTGTGGGGGGGGGGGGTGTTTCGTTATTGTATTGTATTGTATGCCACTTGAAGTCACAGTAGATTTCTCTGTTATTGATTGTTAACCAGTGTGATAAACTGTAGAATGTGGGTTTTGAAATCATGCCTTGTGTTTTGATATGCTGGTCTGTACTGTATTACATTGTATTGTGCTGTGTCATGTTGTATCATACTATGTTGTGTTGTGTTGTGCTAAGTCATGCTAGATTCAGCTGTGTTGACCATACTGCACTGATTTACACTGTATTACGCTGTGCTGTGTTGTGTTATATCGTTATGCTCTATTTTATGTGCTATGTATGTGCTCCATAGCTTTACATTGTTAAGTTTGTAGTGTAGCAGTTTTGTCTCGTAGGGAATTAGGCCTAGAACGTGTAAATGTGTTTCGAATACATTCAATACCAGTCTTCTCTCTCTTCCTCTCTCTTTCTCCCTGCTCTCCCCCCCCCCCCCCCCTCTCCTCTCTCTCTCTCTCTCTCTCTCTCTCTCTCTCTCTCTCCTCCTCCCTTCCCTCCCTCTCAAATCAACGTCAAACTAACAGTTGTGGTGAGGGAATTATCTTACGCTGCAAAAACGTATGTTCACTATAGTATATGTCATCAAATTTGTCCGTTTGTGTGATAATATATATATATATATATATATATATATATAATATATATATTTGCGCAATACGCCATAGACTTTGATAACACGTACAAGACGAATGTTTCAGGGCTCACGCGGAAACCCAGATGAACGCCAGTTCCACAGTCACTCCACAAGCGCTCTTGCAGCTGCCTGACCATGCCAGCATCACCCCCTGGATCCCCAGCCTCGTTGTGGCTACCTCCTTGACACTCTTCCTGGTTACGTCATTCGTGACGTATCACTGTCGTTACGTCAGGCGGAAACGGGAAGCCCTCGCTTACGCCAGAGACCATGATGAAGTCACGCGTGTGGGCGTCCTCCGCATGCTGACTCTGAATGTGAGCGAACACTGGTACACGGGTGACTCGGGGCTGGCTGACAACCACAACAAGGAGGAGGAGGAGGAGGAGGGTGGCCTGGAATCGTTCTCTGAGCAGTCCAGAGGCTGGGAAAGAACTGGTGCTGCATCTGATCCTTGCACCACGAAGAACGACGGTCACCTCTCCACATCAAGCTTCTGTGAAATACGTGATGAACAACTGGACAACTGGAAAGATGCTGGCATGGCACCAAAACACGATGTCAACCAGACAGTGATGACAGGAAACGGGGAGCTATCCACGTGGAGTGATGTGTTTGAGCCCAGAAGTGACAAAAGAAGTGTGACGATAGCGGAGGTACATACATCCCCACACGCAGTAATGGAAGAGGGGAAGTTGCTAAAGGATAACCACAGTAGTGCCTCTCAGGGGAAAAGTCTTACATCCCCAGACACAGTAATGGAAGAGGGGAAGTTGCTAAAGGTTAACCACAGTAGTACCTCTCTGAGGAGCAATCACTGCGCGTGTAGTTCTATCTCTCGCGGCGAAGATTCAGAGAGAAATCTCTTGCTATGCAATGCATTGACTGGTGAATGTAAGCCTTTCCTACCGAGCGTCACACACCAAACTCCTCTGTGCATCGTGTGTCTGATCACTCACGCCAAACTACGACCTGTGGGCATCTGCACAGACTGCGCCACACTGTCCTCACCTGCAGATGTTGCCAACTCTGCTCCAGATCTCCAAAACAGCTGCTGCAGTACTGTTACTGAAGACGGTAGCTCATTACAGTACGATCGCCACACTGCAGCTTGGGGCTCGTGTGGTGGGCGCATCATACCGCCTGCCTCCATGAACAAAACGCTTCATCAAGGAACTACCTGTCCGCTGAAAGATTGTGCTGCTGGTGTTATTCCTTCTTGTGAAGGTAGACAGTCTAGAGCTGAAAATGACCAACTCTCTTCAAACGTTCAAAAACCTACTGCTGCTGCTATCCAGCATCCCTCTGGCATAGCGTCTTCCTCACGTCCATCCCCAAAGCTTCAGTCCAGTCTGGAAGGAGTTCAGGCCTCACGAGGATGTGTTTCAGGTACACCGTCTGCTTCACTGACGTGCAAAGAAGACCCTGGTAATAAGTACCCGCACAACACAGGGACTCCCGATGCTCAGCTCCCCTCAGAGGATGGGAACAACACGAGTTTTGACACAGGTGACCGATCCGTCCACCCTTCCGCTAAACCACCTCGGCATCTGTTGAGTACTACTGGATGTGAGGAAAAGAACATAGAATCCTGTACATCAGGGACAAACTCAGTGCCGTCGAGCTGTTGCGTAAGAAGTTCTGGTGAAATCTCTTCTGCTTCTGATGCCCCACAGCACCCAGCAGTGTGTGCAGACAGTGAGTGTGTTTCCCCATCAGACTGCATCATTCTGCAGGAGCCGGTGTTGCAGAGCAGCGTTACTGACCAGCAGGCTGCTGCAGATGGCTGTGCCTCTTCTGGTGCCAGTGATGTCATACATCCCAGTCAGAGCCAGGGAGAGGTGCACGTCAATGCAGAACATTGTACTACGAGCTTGTGAGGTAGGGTTGCGTCTGCTTGGAGTTGTGTTCCCATTCTTCTGTGTGTGTGTGTGTGTGTGTGTGTGTGTGTGTGTGTGTGTGTGTGTGTGTGTGTGTGTGTGTGTGTGTGTGTGTGTGTGTGTGTGCGCGTGTGTGTGTGTGTGTGTGTGTGTGTGTGTGTGTGTGTGTCTGTCTGTCTGTCTGTCTGTCTTTCTGTTTGTCTGTCTGTCTGTCTCTGTCTCTCTCTCAACATTATGTGTACTCTCTGTCTCTCTGTCTCTGGGTCTCTCCCCCCCCCCCCTCTCTCTCTCTCTCTCTCTCTCTCTCTCTCTCTTTCTCTCTCTCTCTCTCTCCCTCTCTCTCTCTCTCTCCCTCCCTCCCTCCCTCTCTCTATGAATCGAACTCTCTCCTTTTCTTTCGGGGGAGTGGGGGGGGGAGGGGGGGAGGAGGAGGGGGCGCTGCATAACGAGGAAGTAACCTTAATTTCGTTATCATCTTTGTCCATCTGTGTCTCCGAGTCTGTCCTCTGTTGCCAGGAGAAATAAATCAGTTAGTGAACGGAATCAGTTGCCAGGGTCACTCGCTAATTGCGCTGATTATTTCTAATCAACCTATTTGCCTGACCCCCAAAGGGAATTCTTCTTTCTTTCTTTCTTCCTTCCTTCCTTTCATCCTTCCTTCCTTTCTTTCTTTCTTTCTTTCTTTTCTTTCTTTCTTCCTTCCTTTCATCCTTCCTTTCTTCCTTTCTTTCTTCCTTTCTTTCTTTATTTCTTCCTTCCTTCCTTCCTTTCTTTCTTCCTTTCTTCCTTTCTTTCTTTCTTCCTTTCTTTCTTTCTTTCTTTTTAAACAGTGAAAGGGGGAGGTGGGGCTATCTGGTGTATTTCTACACTCGTAGGGGATTATTTTTGTTGTGGTTTTTTTTTCAAAAAAAGTTTGTCATATGGACAGCTCAGCTTCTGTGACGAAGGTAGCTGTATACTGCAGTCCTCCAAGTTCGTTGTTTTCTTTTTGCTTCTAGTTTCATGGCATGAATATTGTAGTAAAGTGGAGTGGAGTGCAGTGCAGTGCAGTGTAGTGTAGTGTAGTGTAATGTTATGGAGTGGAGTGCAATGTAGTGTAGTATAGTGTAGTGTGGTGTAGTGCAGTGAAGTGTAGTGTGGTGTGGTGTGGTGTGGTTTGGTGTGGTGTGGGGTGGGGTGGGTGGGGTGGGGTGGTGTGGGGTGTAGTGAAGTGGAGTGGAGTGGAGTGGAGTCTAGCGTTGTATTGTGCTGTGTTGTGTTATATGTGTTGTTCTGTGTTGTGTTGTGCTCCGTTGTGTTCTATTGCACTGTGTTGCATTGTGATGTATTGCATCGTGTTATATCGCATTGAATCGTAAAGCAATACAATTATTGTATTGTGCTGTTTTGTGTTATGTTAAATTGCATTGAATATGTACTATTTCAACTCACGACAGATTTCTCTGCAAGGAAATTCAAGCTGCTGCCTGCCCCTGAGAATAAGGCACCGCCATCAGTGCACGTGCACTCTTACTCCTACACGGCTGGCAGGCAGGCAGGCAGGCAGGCAGGCAGGGTTGCTCAAATACCGTATTTCTCTGCTCTCTCTTCTCCCATAACTTCCTAAGGGAGGTTCTTGGGGCACTGTCCTGAAAAGTCACTTTAGTCGAGCTCTCAAAAATTCATCCGGGGACGGGATAGGCCCGTGGTTAGAGTGATGATGCGTGTTGCGCTCGTGATCTGCTGACCAGGATTCGAATCTTGTTCAAGAGGATTTTTCCTCTGGAGTTAACGTCAGTGCTGACTCCATTCTGGGGAAATCCTTCGGATGAGACTGTAAACCGAGGCCCTGTGTGCGATCGAACGCACGCAGAACATCTTGCGCACACGTTAAACCCCGTTCCGCTTTTCGGAAAAAACAGGTCATTGTGTACCGGTGGGAACGGATGACAAAATTTTACAAAACTGTATACACACTGGGACTGGATGTAAAAAAAAGCCTGTGAGTGCTTATTCCATAATCCTCGAAATAAAAGAATAAATAAAAAATAACATATAAAAAATAAAGATAAAACCCGTAAAGTAGGCGATGCTAGACATTGTGGTCTCAGCCTACCCCTCCACACAAAAGCAAATTCATTGAGGACAGGAGCAAGCTAGAATCCAGTTTATTGCAGCAGACAGTTTATTCTAAAAACCTGATGAGCGCTATAGCTGAGAGGTGAACACCGTGTAACTCCAATTCAATGGGTCCATGAAGTCGTGGGTTCGAATCTCGGCGGCGTCTGGTGAATTAAGGGTGGGGATTTTTACAATTTCCCAGCGCATCTTTAAATGCAGACCTGTCAGTGTTTTAATTCCCTTCGTTTATATCCACACACAGAAAATCAAATATGCACGTTCAAGATCCCGTAATTCATGTCAGAGTTCGTTGGGTTACGGGAACACGGACATACCCAGCGTACATCCCCGAAGTCAGAATGCGGCTACCTTAATGGTGGGCAAAAATGCTAGCGAAAGCATAATTTCACCATTGGTGAACCTCGGAGCTCTAGCCGAGGAACGAGGGGAAAAAAAGTAAAACGAATAAATAAAAATAATAATAATAATAATAATATATGGAATTTATATAGCGCTGAATCTTGTAAAAAACAAACAAATCGAAGCACTTGCACTCAATCATTTACAGGCATGCAACTCTCCTTAAACATAATGAACAACAGATTTCAAATCCATGCGCGCGCACGTATGCACGCACGCACGCACGCACGCACACACACGCACGCACGCACACACACACACACACACACACACACACACACACACACACACACACACACACACACACACACACACACACACACTCGGAACAACACTTAGAAGGTGAAAGATGCTGTTGAAAATTAGGGACAGATAACGACGAACAACAACAGCGATAACGACGACGACAATCAATGACAACAGCAACGACGACAAACGCTGATTTAGATAATCGAACCTAAGGCCTTCCACTCAACTACGGATTGCGCTAACCACTAGGCCAAGGTTGATGGTTCACGTTGCGTTTATTTCCTCCTCAATTCGCCCCACATGACAATTTTATACGCAACATCTCTCTCTCTCTCTCTCTCTCTCTCTCTCTCTCTCTCTCTCTCTCTCTCTCTCTCTCTCTCTCTCTCTCTCTCTCTCTCTCTCTCTCTCTCCTCTCTCTGTCTGCCTGTCTGTCTGTCTGTCTCTCTGTCTCTCACCCCCCTCTCTCTCTCTGTCTCTCTCTCTCTCTGTATCTTCTCTGTCTCTCTCTGTCTCTCTCTGTCTCTCTCTGTTTCTGTCTCTCTATGTCTCTGCCTCTCTATCTCTTCTCTGTCTTTCTCTGTCTCTCTCTGTCTCTCTCTCTCTCTGTTCTGTTTCTGTCTGTCTGTCTCTCTCTGTCTCTCTGTTTCTCTCTATCTCTCTCTGTCTCTCTCTCTGTTCTCTCTCTCTCTGTCTCTCCCCCCCCTTTCTCTCCCTCTCCCCCTCTCCCCCCCCCTCTCTCTCTCTCTCTCCCTCCCCTCCCCCCTTCTCTTCTTCTCCCCTCCCCCTTCTCTCTCATCCTCCCCTACCCCCTTCTCTCTCTCTCTCCCCTCCCCCCTTCTCTCTCTCTCTCTCTCCCCTTTCCCCTTCTCTCTCTCTACCCCCTCCCCCTTCTCTCTCTCTCTCTCCCCTTCTCTCTCTCTCTCTCCCTTCTCTCTCTCTCTCTCTTCTCTCTCCTCTCCTCCTCCTCTCTCTCTCTCTCTCCTCTCTCTCTCTCTCTCCTTTCCCCCCTTCTCTCTCGCTCTCTCCCCTCTCTCTCTCGCCTTTCCCCCCTTCTCTCTCTCTCCGACTCTCTTCTCTCTCTCTCTCTCTCTCTCCTCTCTCTCTCTCTCTCTCTCTCTCTCTCGTTGTACCCGTCACCTACCCGCTCAGACAATGGCGAAGGAAGGCATCAGTGCTGGCGGCACGTAGCACCGTGTCTGATAGCCATATGATAGTGGCTGCATCCGGTAAGCTAGCATACAATGGTATTGAGAGAGAGAGGGAGGGAGGGAGAGGGGAGAGAGAGAGAGAGAGGGGGAGAGAGAGAAAGGGAGGGGGAGGGGGAGAGAGAGAAAGGGAGGGGGAGGGGGAGAGAGAGAAAGGGAGGGAGAGAGGGAGGGGGAGGGAGAGAGAGAAAGGGAGGGAGAGAGGAGGGAGAGAACAGGAGAGAGAGAGAGAGAGAGAGAGAGAGAGAGAGAACAGGAGAGAGAGAGAGAGAGAGGGAGGAATGGAAAAGGGTAGAGAGAGAGACAAAGGGATGGAGATAGAGAGGGAGGTAGGAAGAGAGAGAGGGAGGGAGGGAGAGAGAGAGAGACAAAGGAAGAGAGAGGGAGGGGGGGAGACAGACACAGAGACAGACAGGTAGACAGACAGACACAAACTGAGAAATAGAATATCAAATACACTGAAGAAAGAAATAGAGACAGACAGACAGACAGGTACACACACATACACACACACATACACACACACACACACACACACACACACACACACACATACACACTAGTCAGTCAGTCGATAGTCAGACAAACAAAGACAGAAACACAAGGGAAAACAAAGAATGAAAAAGAGAGAAAGAGGGAGGGAGGGAGGGAAGGAAGGATGGAGGCAAAGAGGCGGAGGAAAGGACCAATATATTGATTGGACATGCGTTCCGGGTTTTCTCTGCTCTTTGATTCCAACAAACACGCTTCCTGTCTGGGTGATAGGCTGAAATCCTTTGGCCGCGTTCAAAACGGCTTTTTTCCCAGGCTGTGAGCGAGAGCATGACCTATATGGCCACAATCCCTGACCGTGAATGATTTATAAAAAAAGGTTAAAGTGTCCAATAACCTATGTGGTCATAGGAGAGTGAGGCATCAGAGACCTCAGCTTCTCCAGGGGGCCAGCATATTGAGGGCAGAGGCGCCCATCTCCTCTCTCCCCCTCGCTGCTTTACCTTCCCTGACCCTAAATAGGGCAGGTACCCATTTACAGCTGGGTGAACTGGGGGAACTGTACTGAAGCCAAGGCGCGCAAACGGCCACCCATCCAAGAGGTAACCACGCTCGATGCTGCTTTAACCTTAGCTGGGGGGAAAGCGAGTGCTCTGACCACTGAGCTGTCCCGTCCCCGTGAATGATGGCGTGACCTCTATGGCCACACTGTCTGGCCGCGAAAGGGGGGAGTCCTTTGGCCGTGTTAAAGGGCCATTTGTACCCTGGCCGTGAGGAAGAGCGTGCGTGCGTGTGCGTGTGTTTTGTGTGTGTGTGTGTGTGCGCGCGCGCGCGTATATGTGTGTGCGTCAAAGTCAAAGTCAATGTCAAGTCAAAGTCAATTGTTTTCCCAAATGGTACATTGAATAAGCAATGCATTTGCTTTTTGTCATTAAGCCATCTATTTAAGAACAAATTTCTTAATGATTATACTGAAATACTACATTATTGCATCCTTTACCATTAAATTAAACCAGTAAAAATAGGAAAATCGATAAGATAATACATTGCAAAATACAAATTATCACATATACATATACACGCACACACATACTCATACACAACTGCGCGCGTGCGCGCTCACGTACACACACAGACTTAAATAAAGAATGTTTTAAGAATTAAAAAAAGAAAATCACAAAACGTCAGGACAAACAAATTACTTCACCTACTGTTTCATCCATTCTTTTACGTTTATACTTAAGATAATAAAAAGGTACAGGAACAAAAAGTTAGAAAATACTAGGCATTCGTTGCGTCATTACTGACAATATTGCCTTCAATGACCTCCCTCCTCTTCTCCGCCACCCAGAAAACGTTTGCTTATATGCGTTCATACTCTTCAAATAGTGCTTTTTAAAAAATAATATATTCACACAATAACTATCAAACAAGCAAGATAAGTCAAATAAGACAATGATAATTATTATTATAATAGAGATACAATAATAACAACAATCACCCATCACTATGAGACAACAATATAACAAATAATCCCCATCACCATGAGACAACAAAACGATGATAACAGAAAAGCATTGGAAAGGATGGGGGGGGGGGGGGGGGGATGGAGTATCAAGGGGGAAGGGGGAAAGCACATTCAATGAAATAGAACAATAATAATAAAAAAGGAATTATTCAAACAAGTAAAACCCCAATACGATACAAAATTCAAAAGCCCATAATCAACTGGACTATCAAACTAAAACAATATCGCTTATAATAGTACAAATAATCTCATCTCTAACTGCAATAAAAACAACATCCACGATAAAATCTATTGAATTGGACAAGAGAAACAACTATTGCAATTATCTTTTGTCTGGTCTGCCAGCATCAGCTATCCACTACCTTCAACTTATACAAAACTCCACAGCTCGACTAGTTCTCAGAAAGAAAAAATCTGAGCACATTACCCCTCTCTTGCGATCTCTCCACTGGCTGCCTGTGCCACAGAGAGTAAATTATAAGATCAGTACCCTCTGTTACAAATGTCTCCACAAAACTGCACCCTCCTACCTCTGTGAATGTCTTAACCTGTACACTCCTTCACATTCCCTCCGCTCTACTGCAGATACCTTGTGCCTACGAATACCTAGATTCAACCAATCCACTGTTGGCCCCGCTCTTTCTCTATTTCGGGTCCATCGACCTGGAATGAGCTCCCTCTCTCTCTTCGCCAGAAACCTAGTTATGACACTTTTAAATCCAGCCTCAAGACATATTTATTTCAAACCTAAGATTTCCCCCCTCCTGTTTCATATCAGAGCTATCCCACCTTCACTAACCCATGTCCTATCACCCTGCTAAAGTATACGACCTGTGTGAGTGTGTGTGTGCTTTTGAAAAACATTTGAATTTTGAAATTTTATTTCATAGATTTTATCTGCAGCGCATCATGCTTGTAAGTATCTCTTTGTTTAAACTATTGATTATTCATCATTGATTGCATGACTGTGTAAGATTAGGTTGAATGCATGCGCTTTGATTTGTCTTTGCAAGATATAGCGCTATGTAAGTTCCATTTATTGTTATTATTATTATTATTATTATTATTATTATTATTATTTAGAGAAAGGGCATGAGGAGAGGGGAGGAGAGGAAAGGAGAGGAGAGAGAGAGAGAGAGAGGAGAGAGAGAGAGAGAGAGAGAGAGAGAGAGAGAGAGAGAGAGGAGAGAGAGAGGAGAGAGAGAGAGAGAGAGACGACACACTATCAAGCTATCAGGTCTACCATTTTTTTTAAAAAATTCCTCCTTTCCACGTTGTTTTAAAATTTGTAGATTATATACTAGCTTGTATAGATTACTCTTACTTCTTTGCATAATAAGTGTGCCTGTGTGTGTGTGTGTGTGCGTGTGTGTGCGTGTGCGTATGTGTGTGCGTGATTGCGCATATCTGTGTGTGTGTGTGCGCGCGAGTGTTTGTGTTTGTGTGTGCGTACGTGCGTGCGTGCGTGCGTGTGTGTGTATTATCTAATAATTTTATATCATTCTTGTTTTTCGAGGCTGAGGGAATAAGCACTCGTATGGGACCTCTGCTTCAAGTATCATTTGAGGGACTTTTTGGGGAGTGGATCTACCAGGATCTACGAGGAAAATCCCCTTGTGTGCGTGTGTGTGTGTGTGTACGTGTGTGTGTGTGTATGTGTGCGTGTGTGTGTGTGTGTGTACGCGCGCGCGCACGCGTGCCACATGCGTGCATGCATTCGTGCGTGTGTGTGTGTGTGCGTGCGTTCGAGCGAGTGTGTGTGCCGTGCGTGCATGCGTGCGTGCGCGCGCGTGTATGTTTATATACCTGTGCGTGCGTGTGTGTGTTTGCATGCATGCGCGCACGCTCCTGCGTGTGTGTGTGCGTGTGTGTAGGGGGTGGGGCATACATGTGCAGAAAGAATGAAACAACACCTTGTTGAGATAAAGCGTTCCTGGCGGTAGATGACGGATTGATGACAGATTCCAGAATGATGTCTGCGCACCAGAGTGCTGATTTCGCCAGGATAATGGGGTATGAGTCCTCAGAATTAATAATGCCTTTCGTGGTCGGCGGGGCGAGAAACATCATCCATTCAACAAGTGGGCCGTCAGGAAGCTTGGATAATGAGCAAGCAATAACCTCTCCATACATCATTCGAAAAAGTGAACAGATTTCGAGGAGAATAAACATCAAACCGAAGTATCGGGAGTAGCTGTGATAATTTTTATATTTTTCTTTATTTATTTTATTCTTTTATTTCGAGGATAATAGATGAAACACTCGTATGCTTTTTTTCATTCAGTCCCCGTGTGTATGCAGTTTTGTAAATTGTGTCATCTGTTCCCACCGGCAGACAATGGCCTACTCTTCCGATATTAAGGTCGTGAAGGTAGGTACAATGTGTATCAGTGTGTCTTTTAGTTTCATTCTTTTTTTTTCTTTTTTTTCGAAGATAATCACTCATACGCTTTTTAAATCCAGTCCCTGTGTGTATGCTGTTTCGTAAATTTTGTCATCCGTTCAGGCCTTCGTGGTCGGCGGGGGGAGAAGCATCATCCATTCATCGTGTGTGTGTGTGTGTGTGTGTGTGTGTGTGTGTGTGTGTGTGTGTGTGTGTGTGTGGAGTCATGTGTGTGTGTGCGTTTGTGTGTGTGCCCGCGCGCGCACGTGTGTGTGGGGGGAGGGGGTGATTGGGTGAGTTTGTACGCAATCTATGCAGAAAAAATCCTCTTTGATTGGGAAAAAAACATACGCATAACGACCAAGAAATGAAATCAGAAATTAATGCCACTGCTCTTGTGGCGACACACCCTCTCTGGGGAGAATGTTGGAATTTCACACATAAAAATTCGCAGTTACGAAAAGGAGTATACAACACATACACACACACACACACACACACACACACACACACACACACACACACACACACACACACACCACACACACACACATACAACACACACACTTACTTCCTGGAGAAATAAAATCTACCAAAACTAAACTCCATGCAACATTAAAAGGGTTTTTTTCCCTAAACTCTACACGAACAGCAAGGGCTCCAGCTTAAAAGGGGTTAGAGCAAAACCATGTCCACCGACACGACAGGGGAGTTACAGCATAACTCTCTACAACATAGCACCAAGAATACAGAAATCATGACAGCATACTCCAAAAATGGTATGGCAAAAGAAGATGTGATCGATAAACCATTTTAAGGTGGAATTGTTGACTGCAAAGGGTTTTGAGCTAGCTTTTTCATGTAACTACACACACAAACACACCTGCGCGTGCGCGCACACACACACACACACACACATACTAAATCACTAAATGTGAATAGACGTTAAACTGAAGATATCACACACCACACACACACACACACACACACACCACACACACACACACACACACACACACACACACACACACACACACACACACACACACACACACACACACACACACACTTTCCTAACACGCACACACACCTGCACACAACACACTTTCCTAACACACACACACACTTTCCTAAAACACACACACTTTCCTACATCACACACACACAAACACACACACACACACACACTTTCCTAAAAACACATCAAAGCCCATCCTTACCTCACTTCCTGTGGTTCATAAATGTTAATGTCTATAGCGTCATCAAATACTCGTTCTCACTAATTAACGACCATTTGCTTTAAGATTTCATCAGCTTATCCCAATTCATCAGCAACGACAGCAGTAACAACCTTACTTCTTGTTGTTGCCGTTGTTGTTGCTGCTGCTGCTGTTGATGCTGCTGCTGTTGCTGTTGCTGCTGATGTTTCTGATTCTGATGCAGCTGATGCTGCTTTTGTTGTTGCCGTTGTTGTTGCTGCTGCTACTGCTGTTGATTATGCTGCAGTTGCTGTTGCTGCTGCTGATGCTGATGCTGATGCTGCTGATGCTGCTTTTGTTGTTGGTTTTGTTTTTGCTGTTATTGTTGCTGTTGCTGTTTTAGGTAGCGTCAACCTCTCAGGCTCACCCGAAATATGCACTTATGTCACTAACCACACTTGGAATCAGTGTTAGTACATGCTGGATGGGAAGTTTATGCACGTGTAGAGCTGACTTCCAGAACCTCGCCTTATCGGCAGCTGTACTCTGTCTTCAAGAGGATTTTTGTTTCCATCTCCTTTGAAGGAGAGTACAGGTTCTCTTGCTAAGGCTTTGTCACAGCCAAAACCAATCTTGACATCGCGTGTTACAGTACAGCAACATGGTGGTGTGGGCTTTGGGTGCTCTACTTACATCCATCAAGGACAAAGCCTTTCCGCTGGGCCAAGATCACATTTCAAACAGAGGTGCCGTGTTTTGGGGGAACGGGATAGCTTAGAGGTCAGAGCATTTGCTCTCCCCAAGGTAAAGGGAATTAACGTGGAGCGTGGCTACCTCCTGGATGGATGACTGTTCATGCGCCTTGGTTTATGTACAGTCGCCCAGTTCACCCAGCTGGAAATGGGTATCTGCCCCTTTTAGGGACAGGAAGGTAAAGCAGCGACCGAGAGAGAGAGAGAGAGAGAGAGAGAGAGAGAGAGAGAGAGAGAGAATGCAAATGCGAATGCGAATGGTTTATTTAAAAGGCCTTGGCCACATTTGAAGGGGAAAAACACAAAGCACACACTATAATACAAGTAATATTCACATAAACAATCAATTCACAAAACATTAGCAAAACACGATAATTTTTCAAGAATTAATAAGGGTGTCCCGCAGTCTAAATTCTTTATATAGAAAAAGAGCTAACTGTTTTGTAGAGCTAGAGAGAGAGATGGGCACCACTTTCAATATGCTTGCCCCTAGAGAAGCTGAGGTCTCTGACATCTCGCTGCCTTACGACCGCATAGATTATGGAAACACCTTTACCTTTCTTTCACCCGTGCTAAAACACATACATTGATCATTTTGCATGCACGTCAAGTCCCATTCCGCCTTTCGGAAAAGTAGGTCTCAAAACACTGCTAGGAATGGTTGACACTATCAAAATTGCACGTCAGACAATTTCCACTGAAGTCGGAGTATGGCGACCTTAAGGATGGCAAAAAAGCTGTCCTTTAGTGTTGTCTTTTTGTTCAAAAACTGGTTTTCCGTGTGTGAGTGTGTGTGTGTGAGTGTGTGTTGTGTGTGTGTGTGTGTTTTGTTTGGTTTTGTTTAATGTCTATTCACTACTTGGTGATTTAGACACACCTGCAGTCACACCACAATGCCTATACACACCTCATCTCTCTCTCTCTCTCTTTTCTCTCCTCTCTCTCTCTCTCTCTCTCTCTCCTCTCTCTCTCTCTCTCTCTCCTCTCTCTCTCTCTCTCTCTTCTCTCTCTCTCTCGCTCTGTCTGTCTCTCTATCTCTCTGTTTCTGAATATGTGTGTCGTGTGTGTGCATGTGTACATGTGTGTGTGTGTGTGCGTGTGCGTGTGTGTGTGTACGCGCGCGCACGCGTACCACATACGTGCATGCATTCGTGTGTGTGTGTGTGTGTTTGTGCGTGCGTGCATGCGTGCGTGTGTGTGCGCACATGTGCGTTTACATACCTGTGCGTGCGTGTGTGTGTGTGTGTGTGCATGCATGCGCGCGCGCTCGTGCGCGTGTGTGTGTAGGGGGTGGGGCATACACGTGCAGAAAGAATGAAACAAGACCTTGTTGAGATAAAGCGTTCCTGGCGGTAGATGATGGATTGATGACAGATTCCAGAATGATGTCTGCGCACCAGAGTGCTGATTTCGCCAGGATAAAGGGGTATGAGTCCTCAGAATTAATAATGCCTTTCGTGGTCGGCGGGGCGAGAAACATCATCCATTCATCAAGCGGGCCGTCAGGAAGCTTGGATAATGAGCAAGCAATACCTCTCCAATACATCATTCGAAAAAAAGTGAACAGATTCGAGAGAATAAACATCAAACCGAAGTATCGGGAGTAGCTGTGATAATTTTATATTTTTTCTTTATTTTTTTTATTCTTTTATTTCGAGGATAATAGATGAAACACTCGTATGCTTTTTTTCATTCAGTCCCCGTGTGTATGCAGTTTTGTAAATTGTGTCATCTGTTCCCACCGGCAGACAATGGCCTACTCTTCCGATATTAAGGTCGTGAAGGTAGGTACAATGTGTATCAGTGTGTCTTTTAGTTTCATTCTTTTATTTTCCTTTATTCCTTTTATTTCGAAGATAATCACTCATGTGCTTTTTTTAAATCCAGTCTCCGTGTGTATGCAGTTTCGTAAATTTTGTCATCCGTTCAGGCCTTCGTGGTGGGCGGGGGGAGAAGCATCATCCATTCATCATGTGTGTGTGTGTGTGTGTGTGTGTGTGTGTGTGTGTGGAGTCATGTGTGTGTATGTTTGTGTGTGCCCGCGCGCGCAGTGTGTGTGGGGGGGGGGGAGGGGGGTGATTGAGTGAGTTTGTAAACAATCTATGCAGAAATAAAATCCTCTTTGACTGGGAAACACATGCGCATAACGACCGAAAAATGAAATCAGAAATGAATGCGCTGCTCTTGTGGCGACACACCCTCTCTGGGGAGAATGTTGGAATTTCACACATAGAAAGTCGCAGTTATGAAAAGGAGTATACAACACATACACACACACACACACTTCCTGGAGAAAAAATCTACCAAAACTAAACTCCATGTAACAGTAAAAGGGTTTTTCCCCTAAACTCTACACGAACAGCAAAGGCTCCTGCTTAAAACGACTTAAAGCAAAACCATGTCTACCAGCAGGACAGGGGAGTTACCGCATAACTCTTTACAACATAGCACCAAGAATATCGAAATCATGACAGCATACTCCAAAAATGGTATTGCGAAAGAATAATTATGTGATCGATAAACCATTTTAAGGTGGAATTGTTGACTGCAAAGGGTTTTGAGCTAGCTTTTACATGTGACTACACACACATCTGCGCGTGCGCACGCACACACACACACACTAAATCACTAAATGTGAACAGATGTTAAACTAAAGATATCACACACACACAGACCACACACACACACACACACACATACACACACTTTCCTAACACGCACACACACCTGCATACACACACACACTTTCCTAACACACACACACTTTCCTAAAACACACACACTTTCCTAAAACACACACACACACACACTTTCCTAAAAACACATCACTGCCCATCCTTACGTTAGGAAACCGTTCAATCATGAAGACATCTGGGAGTTCCCATCCCTTGTTACACTAACTAGCCCTCACTTCCTGTGGTCCATAAATGTTAATGTCTATAGCGCCATCAAATACTCGTTCTCACTAATTAACGACCATTTCCTTTAAGATTTCAACAGCTTATCCCAATTCATCAGCAACGACAGCAGCAACAACCTTACTTCTTGTTGTTGCCGTTGTTGTTGTTGCTGCTGCTGGTGTTGATGCTGCTGCTGTTGCTGTTGCTGCTGCTGATGGTGATGCTGATGCTGCTGATGCTGCTTTTGTTGTTGCCGTTATTGTTGCTGCTGCTGCTGTTGATGCTGCTACTGTTGCTGTTGCTGCTGATGATGCTGCTTTTGTTGTTGGTTTTGGTTTTGCTGTTATTGTTACTGTTGCTCTTTTAGGTAGCGTCAACCTCTCAGGCTCACCCGAAATATGTACTTGTCTCACTAACCACACTTGGAATCAGTGTTAGTACACGCTGGACGGGAAGTTTATGCATGTGTAAAGCTGACTTCCAGTACCTCGCCCTATCGGCAGCTGTACTCTGTCTTCAAGAGGATTTTTTGTTTCCATCTCCTTTGAAGGAGAGTACATGTTCTCGTGCTAAGGCTTTGTCACAACCAAAACCAATCTTGACATTGCGTGTTACAGTACAGCAACATGGTGATGTGGGCTTTGGGCGCTCTACTTACATCCATCAAGGACAAAGCCTTTCCGCTGGGCCAGGATCACATTTCAAACAGAGGTCCCGTGTTTTGGTGACGGGATAGCTTAGAGGTCAGAGCACTCGCTCTCCCCAAGGTAAAGGGAATTAGCATGGAGCGTGGCTACCTCCTGGATGGATGACTGTTTGCGCGCCTTGGTTTATGTACAGTCACCCGGTTCACCCAGCTGGAAATGGGTATCTGCCCTTTTTAGGGACGGGAAGGTAGAGCAGCCACAGACAGAGAGAGAGAGAGAGAGAGAGAGAGAGAGAGAGAAGAGAGAGAGAGAGAGAGACAGACAGACAGACAGACAGATAGACAGACAGACAGACATACAGAGAGAGAGCTAGAGAGAGAGATGGGCACCACTTTCAATATGCTTGCCCCTAGAGAAGCTGAGGTCTCTGACATCTCGCTGCCTTACGACCGCATAGATTATGGAAACACCTTTACCTTTCTTTCACCCGTGCTAAAACACATGCATTGATCATTTTCCATGCACGTCAAGTCCCATTCCGCCTTTCAGAAAAGTTGGCCTCAAAACACTGCTAGGAATGGTTGACACTATCAAAATTGCACGTCAGACAATTTCCACTGAAGTCGGAGTATGGCGACCTTAAGGATGGCAAAAAAGCTGTCCTTTAGTGTTGCCTTTTTGTTCAAAAACTGGTTTTTGTGTGTGCGTGTGTGTGTGTTTTGTTTGGTTTTGTTTAATGTCTATTCACTACTTGGTGATTTAGACACACCTGCAGTCACACCACAACGCCTATACACACCTCATCTCTCTCTCTCCTCTCTCTCTCTCCTCTCTCTCTTTTCTCTCTCCCTCTCTCTCTCTCTCTTCTCTCTCTCTCTCGCTCTGTCTGTCTCTCTATCTCTCTGTTTCTGAATATGTGTGTCGTGTGTGTGCATGTGTACGTGTGTGTGTGTGTGTGCGTGTGCGTGTGTGTGTACGCGCGCGCACGCGTACCTCACACATGCGTTCATGCATTCGTGTGTGTGTGTGTGTGTGCGTGCGTGCATGCGTGCGTGCATGCGTGCGTGCGCGCGCGTGTATGTTTATATACCTGTGCGTGCGTGTGTGTGTTTGCATGCATGCGCGCACGCTCCTGCGTGTGTGTGTGTGTGTAGGGGGTGGGACATACACGTGCAGAAAGAATGAAACAAGACCTTGTTGAGATAAAGCGTTCCTGGCGGTAGATGACGGATTGACAGATTCCAGAATGATGTCTGCGCACCAGAGTGCTGATTTCGCCAGGATAATGGGGTATGAGTCCTCAGAATTAATAATGCCTTTCGTGGTCGGCGGGGCGAGAAACATCATCCATTCAACAAGTGGGCCGTCAGGAAGCTTGGATAATGAGCAAGCAATACCTCTCCATACATCATTCGAAAAAGTGAACAGATTCGAGGAGAATAAACATCAAACGGAAGTATCGGGAGTGGCTGTGATAATTTTATATTTTTTCTTTATTTATTTTATTCTTTTATTTCGAGGATAATAGATGAAACACTCGTATGCTTTTTTTCATTCAGTCCCCGTGTGTATGCAGTTTTGTAAATTGTGTCATCTGTTCCCACCAGCAGACAATGGCCTACTCTTCCGATATTAAGGTCGTGAAGGTAGGTACAATGTGTATCAGTGTGTCTTTTAGTTTCATTCTTTTATTTTCCTTTATTCCTTTTATTTCAAAGATAATCACTCATGCGCTTTTTTTAAATCCAGTCTCCGTGTGTATGCAGTTTCGTAAATTTTGTCATCCGTTCAGGCCTTCATGGTCGGCGGGGGGAGAAGCATCATCCATTCATCATGTGTGTGTGTGTGTGTGTGTGTGTGTGTGTGTGTGTGTGTGGGAGTCATGTGTGTGTATGTTTGTGTGTGCCCGTGCACGCACGTGTGTGTGGGGGGGGGGGGGGGGGAGGGGGGTGATTGAGTGAGTTTGTAGGCAATCTATGCAGAAAGAAAATCCTCTTTGACTGGGAAACACATACGCATAACGACGGAAAAATGAAATCAGAAATGAATGCGCTGCTCTTGTGGCGACACACCCTCTCTGGGGAGAATGTTGGAATTTCACACATAAAAATTCGCAGTTACGAAAAGGAGTATACAACACACACACACACACACACACACACACACACACACACACACACTTCCTGGAGAAAAAAAAATCTACCAAAACTAAACTCCATGCAACAGTAAAAGGGGTTTTTTCCCTAAACTCTACACGAACAGCAAGGGCTCCTGCTTAAAACGGGTTTGAGCAAAACCATGTCTAATAACACGACAGGGTAGTTACGGCATAGCTCTCTACACCCTAGCACCAAGAATATAAAAATCATGACAGCACACTCCAAAAATGGTATTGCAAAAGAATATGTGATCGATAAACCATTTTAAGGTGAAATTTGTGACTACAAAGGGTTTTGAGCTAGCTTTTACATGTAACTACACACACACCTGCGCGTGCGCGCACACACACACACTCACACACACACTAAATCACTAAATGTGAATAGACGTTAAACTGAAGATATCACACACACACACACACACACCACACACACACACACACACACAACACACACACACACACACACAGCACACACACACACACACACTTTCCTAACATGCACACCACCTGCACACAAACAACACACACACACACACAGTTTCCTAACACACACACACACTTTCCTAAAACACACACACTTTCCTAAAACACAACACACACACACACACACACACACACACACACACACACACACTTTCCTAAAAACACATCACAGCCCATCCTTACGTTAGGAAACCGTTCAATCATGAAGACATCTGGGAGTTCCCATCCCTGGTTACACTAACTAGCCCTCACTTCTTGTGGTCCATAAATGTTAATGTCTATAGCGCTATCAGATACTCGTTCTCACTAATTAACGACCATTTCCTTTAAGATTTTACCAGCTTATCCCAATTCATCAGCAACGACAGCAGTAACAACCTTACTTCTTGTTGTTGCCGTTGTTGTTGCTGCTGCTGCTGCTGTTGATGCTGCTGCTGTTGCTGTTGCTGCTGATGTTTCTGATGCTGATGCAGCTGATGCTGATTATGTTGTTGCCGTTGTTGTTGCTGCTGCTGTTGTTGATGCTGCTGCTGTTGCTGCTGATGATGCTGATGCTGATGATGCTTTTGCTGTTGGTTTTGGTTTTGCTGTTATTGTTACTGTTGCTCTTTTAGGTAGCGTCAACCTCTCAGGCTCACCCGAAATATGCACTTATTTCACTAACCACACTTGGAATCAGTGTTAGTACACGCTGGATGGGATGTTTGCGCACGTGTAAAGCTGACTTCCAGTACCTCGCCCTATCGGCAGCTGTACTCTGTCTTCAAGAGGATTTTTTGTTTCCATCTCCTTTGAGGGAGAGTACAGGTTCTCGTGCTAAGGCTTTGTCACAGCCAAAACCAATCTTGACGTAGCGTGTTCAAGCACAACAACATGGTGATGTGGGATTTGGGCACTCTACTTACATCCATCAAGGATAAAGCCTTTCCGTTGGGCCAAGATCACATTTCAAACAGAGGTGCCGTGTTTGGGTGGACGGGATAGCTTAGAGGTCAGAGCACCCGCTCTCCCCAAGGTAAGGGGAATTAGCGTGGAGCGTGGCTACCTCCTGGATGGATGACTGTTCGTGCGCCTTGGTTTATGTACAGTCGCCCGGTTCACCCAGCTGGAAATGGGTATCTGCCCTTTTTAGGGACAGGAAGGTAAAGCAGCGATAGACACAGAGAGAGAGACAGACAGACACAGAGAGAGAGATACAGAGAGAGAGAGAGAGCTAGAGAGAGAGACAATGACAATGACAAATTCTTTTATTTCGAGGATAATGAATAAGCACACATGTGCTTTTTTACATCCAGTCCCCGCCCGTTAGGGATACATCTTAATAATAATAACCCAATACTTATATAGTCTCGCAATAAAAACAAGGGAAATAACCCTTTTCAAAACAGCTCCCCCCCAACAACCCTCCCCCCCCCCCAAAAGCAAGCAATTAAAAGAAAATCCTAAGAATACCCCACCCCTACCCCCACCCCCAAAAAACCCTAACCAAAACAAACAAACAAACAAAAGAGAAGGAAAAACCAAACCAACAAAAGATGATAAAAAAGAGAAAAACAGACAAACAACAACAGCAAGAACAAGAGCAACAACAAAGCCAAGAAAAATAACACAACCAAACTTAATAAGTCATAAAGATAAACATCTACACATTGTCAAATGGTACACATACTTGTTACACATAATTATAAGATATTGAAATAGGGCACTCATTAAAACTTAAGTACAGAGGCAAGTCCAATAAAGTATTGAAAATATAAAAATATGAATCCTTCATCAGGATATACTATGACTATAAGCAGGACGATAAAAGGTGAGAGAGAGAGAGACAGAGACAGAGAGTGTGTGTGTGTGTATTTCAGAGATAATATCCAATATATAAATCCCAAAACAGTATGCGATCCCATCAACACTCATTTTAGATTATACTCGTTTCAAATTATATGTCATGATAATGAAATAAATTTAATACCCATACATCCACACAATAAAAACAAGAAACAAATCAAGAAGAAATTAAAAACTATACAGTCGTTTAGGGAGAGAATATGGGTGGGTGAGTGAGTGAGTATGTGTGTGTGTGTGTGTGTGTGGTGTGTGTGTTGTTTGAGCGCGCGCCGTGTGTGTGTGTGTGTGTTTGAATGTGTGTGTGTGGGGGGGAGAGAGAGAGAGCTAGAGAGAGAGATGGGCGCCACTTTCAATATGCTTGCCCCTAGAGAAGCTGAGGTCTCTGACATCTCGCTGCCTTACGACCGCATAGATTATTGAAACACCTTTTCCTTTCTTTCACCCATGCTAAAACACATGCACTGATCATTTTCCATGCACGTCAAGTCCCATTCCGCCTTTCAGAAAAGTTGGCCTCAAAACACTGCTAGGAATGGTTGACACTATCAAAATTGCACATCAGACAATTTCCACTGAAGTCGGAGTATGGCGACCTTAAGGATGGCAAAAAAGCTGTCCTTTAGTGTTGTCTTTTTGTTCAAAAACTGGTTTTCCGTGTGTGAGTGTGTGTGTGTGAGTGTGTGTGTGTGTGTGTGTGTGTGTGTGTGTGTGTGTGTGTGTGTGTGTGTGTGTTTTGTTTTGTTTTGTTTAATGTCTATTCACTACTTGGTGATTTAGACACACCCGCAGTCACACCACAACGCCTATACACACCTCATCTCTCTCTCTCTCTCTCTCTCTCTCTCTCTCTCTCTCTCCTCTCTCTCTCTCTCTCTCTCTCTCTCTCTCCTCTCTCTCTATCTATCTCTCTCTGTCTTTCTGTCTGTCTGTCTCTCTATCTCTCTGTCTTTGGATATGTGTGTGTGTGTGTGTCTAGTGTGTGTAGTGTATGTGTAGTGCAGAGTGTGTGTGTGTGTGTGTGCGTGCTTGTGTGAAAGAATAAACGCCAACGTGTGCATCTCTCTCTCTCCTTCTCTCTCTCTTTCTCTTCTCTCTCTCTCTCTCTCTCTCTCTCTCTCTCTCTCTCTCTCTCTCTCCTCTCTCTTCTCTTCTCTCTCTCTCTCTCTCTCTCTCTTCTTCTCTCTTCTCTCTCTCTCTCTCTCTCTCTCTCTCTCTCTCTCTCTCTCTCTCTCCTCTCTCTCTCTCGCTCTCTCTCTCGCACTCTCTCTCTATCTCTCTCTCTCTCTCGCTCGCTCTCTCCATTAGTAATCGCTTCATCTCTGAACTGATCGATCAGTCTGTCATCATCAGCAGAAGCAGCAGCCAACGCGCAGCAGAAAGCAGCGGCGTTTTGAAGGAGAGGGGGAAAGCTGTCTATCGACCTTTTTCAAAGAAAATCAGGCGACTCTATCCCGGTGATTTCCCTGTCATTTTCTGTGTGATGGTATCTTTGGCCCTGACAGACTGGTCGATGCTGTCTCCCCGAGTTTGATCTCAAAAATGAAAAAGAAAACACTAGGGTACGGATGACTAATGGGCAGGTATGGAGATTCATATACGTATACGACGTGTCCAAATTCATAGACTCCACAAGAATGCATATTTATGTTTGTGCACGTGTGCATAGATATAAATGCATATGTTCAAAATAGATAAACTTACGAATATAACCGTCAGATGCATAAATTTGCATTATATGTTACCCAATCAAGGTAAGGTTGAGGACAGAAGGAAAAGAGGCAGACCACCAATATTCTACATTGCCAACATCACTGAGATCAGTAGTCTGGTGGGCTACGGCAGATCGCAGAGTTCAGCAGATACAGACAAAGATGGCGAACCCTGGTGGCCTTGCGTGGAGCTCCTGCCGTGGACAGCGGCGATGGAGACAGATAAAATAGCATGCAATTTTGTCTTCAGTCACAGAGAGGTGAAGCACAGGCATATAGATTTGTATGCCTATGCATGTACTTGCTGGTGCGCGCGCGCGCGTGGACGCGCACAAAGAGAGAGAGAGAGAGAGAGAGAGAGAGAGAGAGAGAGAGAGAGAGAGAGAGAGAGGTGCTGCTAGAGTAAATCCAGACAAACAGACCAGCCCCCATGGAGAAGTGGTGAGGGTATTGCGTCTTCAGCTGTGATCAAGGACTGGACCTGAACACGGGCAGAGTCCATTACTCGATGACTGTACAAGTGCAAGCATGCTCCACTCCACTGCTGCATTCAAATGTCGTTAAGCTTTCCAATGTTATTGTAAAGGAGGAAAATCTCCTCCGAAGTTGGAGGCAGGCGAACTATAATTATTAGATAGATGAATTGGAAAACAGCCAATCACGCAAATTTGTCAAACGGTGTACACGCACGGTCACACAGTCTTCCTCTTCTTCTTCTTCTTCGTCTTTTTCTTCTTACTTCTTCTTCTTCTTCTTCTTCTTCTTCTTCTTCTTCTTCTTCTTCTTCTTCTTCTTCTTCTTCTTCTTCTTCTTCTTCTTCTTCTTCTTCTCCTCCTCCTCCTCCTCCTTCGTTTGCTTTAAACCGTCAGGTATATGTCTGGGGAAAATAATGGCATGTCCTGTCCAGCTCCTCTCCTGGGCCGTGCAGCTTGGTTTTGCAGGGTTGTCTCTCCATCAGCCACCCCATCTTTCTCAGAACACTGATCTCTCACAGCGATCCCAGCTGTGGCGAGTGAGACAGAGTGTGACTCCCGGGCCGGGGTGTTAAACTATGGAACGCCCAACAACAACCCTCCCAGCAACACTAACAACATTTCAGCACCTTTTTATTTATTTATGTATTATTATTATTATTTGTTTATTTAGTTAGTTAGTTAGTTATTTGTTTTGTGTGTTTATACCACTTTAAGTCACGGCAGGTTTCTCTGCGTGAAATTCAGGCTGCTGTCCCCAGGGAGAGCGCGTCGCCACAAGAGCAGCGCCACCCATTTTTTTTCTTTTTCGTGTTTGCAACTGTATTTGTTTCCCTATCAGAGTGGCTTTTTTCTACAGGATTTTGTCAGGGACAACTCTCTTATTGTGGTGGGTTCTTTTACGTGCGCTAAGTACTTATCTGTAACACACGGGACCTCGGTTTATCATCTCATCCAAAAGACTAGCACGCAGACCACCACTCATGGTCTAATGGATGGGAGAAAGTTTCGGGTACAAACGGAATTCGAACAGCCGCACACTTACGACCCGGACTTCTCGCTGTCTAGGTAGGCGCGTTACCTCTAGGCCACTGATCCACTGTTGTTTACTGAATGCATTATTGAAACACTTTTGCCATCAAAGAGGGCCTTCAAAAGCAAACAAAACTACTTGTTCCCCCTTTGTATGCTGTAGTGTAACACTTTACCGATTCCGACGTTCTGTTTGGTCAATATTAAAACCATGAATTGTTAAACACAGAGCCGTTGTGCTTCTGTGTGCGCGCTTCCATGAAATGAACTAACAAAGAAGGGGGTACAGGATACAAGGAAAAAGAAAAGAAATGAAAACAAGAAACAGAAACAAAATCCAATATTGCAAACAATGCAATTAAACAAAACAGCGGTAGTGGTGGATATAGTAGTGTTATTGTAGTACAGCGAGCTGTTCGCTTTGCAAACTGGCCATACGTATCATGTGCCTTACTTTCAACTTCTCTCTGTTTTGTCTGTGCATTGTGTCTGTGGGTGGGTGGTTCGGTCGTTCGATCTGTTGGGTCTAAGGTTTGGTTAGTTGGGTGGGTGGGTGGGTGGGTGGGTGGTTGGTTGGTTGGCTGGTTGGTTGGTTGGTTGGTTGGTACGTTGGTCGGTTGGTTGGCTGGTTGGATGGTTCCTTCTTGTTTTGCAAAAATGAATATCGCTTTTCCTCTGTGTCTGCCTCTGCAAGTCTCTGTGTGTTTGACTGTCCGTCTGAAGGCCGCCTACCTACCTATCTGTCTGTCTGTCTAAACTTCTGACAGAGATGGATGGATGGATGGATGGATGGTCAATAGATCGATCGACTAATCTGTGACCTCAAAACGTAAGGTGCACTCTGTTGTGTGTGTGGTGTGTGTGTGTGTGTGTGTGTGTGTGTGTGTGTGTGTGTGTTTGTGTGTGTGTGTGTGTGTGGCGCGTGTGTGTATCTTACATGGGCGAAAAGGAGCGCGTGCACTTCCGCGTATATGGTGTGTTGTGTTGTGTGTGTGTGTGAGTGCGTGTGCGCGTGTGTGTGTCTGTCTGTCTGTCTCTGTCTCTGTCTGGCTGTCTGTCCGTGTATGCGTGTGACTGCATGCGTATGTGCCTCTGCAAAATGAAATAAGAACAGGAAACTCTCTCTCTCTCTCTCTCTCTCTCTCTCTCTCTCTCTCTCTCTCTCTCTCTCTCTCTTCTCTCTCTCTCTCTCTCTCTCTCTCTCTCTTCTTCTCTCTCTCTCTCTCTCCTTCTCCGTATGAATCACACAAGGTATAAAAATACATGGATATCCAAGGCCATCATGTCATCGAAGCTATAATGCGTTATCTCTTTTATTTGTAATATCGTGGCGGACCGTTAAGCCTTTCATGCCTGCATGGTTATCTTTGTGTCTGCGTGTGTCTGTATGTGTGCGTTTGCTTGTGTGTTTGTTTGTTTACGCGTTGCTCGGTTCGTCCTGCGCACGTTCTTTCCATTGTATTTTTGTTATGATTGCTGGCGTGGTGTGTTGGCTGGTTGACTTTTGTTTGTTGATAAAATGACGACGCTCGTTGCTTAGACGGTTGATGTTTTTTTTTCAAATAGTTTTGTTTGTTTTTGTGCGGGTAGGGGGAAGAGTGTGGACGGGTGTATGTGTGTTGTAGGATTTGTGGGGTGGGGGGGAGGGGTGGTTAGGATGAATGTTTGTGGTGTGTGTGGGGAAGGGGGGTTGGTGAGTGTGGTGTGTGTGTAGTGTTTGTGTGTAGTGTGTGTGTAGTGTGCGTGTATGTGGATGTGTATGTGGGTGTTGGGGGGGGGGGGCGGGTGGAGAGAGAGAGAGAGAGAAAGTGTCTGTGTCTCTGTGTGTGTGAGTGTGTCAGAGAGAGAGAGGGGAGAGAGAGAGAGAGAGGTGCGTCGATGCCTGTTTATACAACTTTTTGGTGGTGTTTTTGGTGGTTTGTGGTGTTGCTGTTGGATATTGCCCAAGTCTCATCTTTTTTGGTGTGGGGTTTTCTTGTACAATTTTTGGCGCGCGCGTGCGTGCACGCACACACACACACACACACACACACACACACACACACACACACACACACACACACACACACACACACCCCTCACACTCTCTCTCTCTCTCTCTCTCCAGTTATTAAACAGGGTAAACCAAATGCAGACAAAAACAGCTACAGGCCGATCGCCCTAACATCACACTTAGGGAAATTAATGGAACGTATCATCTTAAAAAGGCTCAATCATTACTGTGAAAAGCATAACATCATGCCTGTCTCTCAAGCAGGCTTCAGGAAAGGCAGGTCAACTGTCGATCATCTAATTAAAATTACGACCCAAATTAAACATCAGTTTGCTAGAAGACAAAATGTACTTGCAACTTTCTTTGATGTAAAAAAAGCGTACGACCAAGTCTGGCATGACAAGCTACTTTATAAACTGAGATTAATTGGGCTTTCAGGTTGCATATATAATTACTTTAAAGCATTTTTAAGTGAAAGGTCCATTCAAACAAAAGTAGGAAGCGCCTATTCTCACTTAAGGTCTCTTCACATGGGAATTCCGCAAGGATCTGTTATAGCCCCAATACTGTTTAATATTTTGACCTATGATCTTCCTAAGCCGTTATCTAAAAATGTTGGAATTGTGCAGTACGCAGATGACATCTGCATGTGGTTGAAAGTGAATCTTAAAAAAAGCACTCCTCGTAGATCTATAAATAATATTAAAAAGATGTATCAAACTGAGCTTGATAAAATTAATGCATACATGCTTGGAAATGGGTTATCCCTTTCTTCAGAAAAAAACCCTCATATGATGCTTTTCAATTCAGGGCATAATCCAGATTTTCTCCCAGTTTTTAAATTAAATGGATCTGCAATTGAATACACACAAGTTGTAAAATTTTTAGGAGTATATCTTACATCTAAACTGACTTGGAATCATCATATAGAGTACATACTAACAAAGGCCAGAACAAGTTTAAACTTTTTGAAGATTGTGAGTAGGCAACCTTGGGGTCTGGATACTCATACCCTTTTACACCTAGCAACATCTTTGGTTCGTTCAAAATTAACATATGCGCAAGAAATTTTCTTCTCGGCTCCAAAATATCTATTTAAAAAACTACAAAGCGTAGATAGCAAAGCCTACAAACTTGCACTCGGTGTGCCGGTTCATACTGCGACACTGAGTATATATGCCGAAATTGGAGTGATGCCTTTGAATCACAAATGAAGCTTGCTTCAGCTAAATACATCTTGAGAAGTCATACAAATCAAAACTCATGTATGCCAGAACTTGATTTAAAGGCTGAATCCCATTATCCCAAAAGAGCAAAAACAATAAGTTCTTTAACTCCGATAGGGAGCTTCACATCTGACCTGTTTGAAAAATCAGGTGTGAATCCAAAAATGTTGCTCCTCGATTGTCGTTCAGCGTTATTCCTCCATGGGAGCTTAACATTGCCAAATTTGACATAGACTATGCTGACCTTAAAAAGAATGATGGGCCTGTTCTTTCGGCATTTGTTAGATCTCATCTACATGAAAATTATAATAATAATTTGAAAATCTATACAGACGGCTCTGTACTTGATAGTAATGATGCAGGTGCTGGATTTGTAATTCCAGCTCTGAAAATTGAAAGGTCTTACTACATTGGAAAAGACTTTTCTATTTTCTCAGCAGAGCTTGTTGCAATTGTGATGGCGTTAAACTTCCTGCTTAATTTTCCTTTCGCCTGTGAACAAGTATTATTCTGTGTTGATTCCAAGTCTGTTCTACAGTCTTTACAATCGTTTAGTTCTAATATAAGAGGTGAAATTGTGACTGAAATTGTTCATTTAATTCATTTTTGTCCACACGTGGTACCTGTATACAATTTTGCTGGATTCCATCCCATTGTGGTCTTTGGGGAAACGAATGGGCAGATTGCACAGCTAAAAGGGGTGCAATGAACAAGGAAAATACCATCAAAATGCAACTGCCGCTGTCTTTACAAGAGGGATACTGTCTTCTAAAGAAGACTTGCTGGGATCAGTTTGGCACTCTATATCATGAAACGTATCATTCAAAAGTTGTGCAAGACCTAAGTCGACAAAGTCTAAATACAACGATTTCTCTGATCAGAACAAATTGTGTCATAGACTGTTGACAAGTCTGATATACAGACTAAGGCTCGATGCTCTCAAAACGAAATTCAGTCGAAATGTGTCATGTATTTGTGGTGATCAGATAACGCCAGAACATGTTATGTTTTATTGTGATCAGTTGAAGCCTTTTTTGCCGGATTGGTTGTCTAACAACAACTCTGCTAGTTTATCCCACACAGACATTTTGGTTGATAATCTTAAAATGCTAGAATTAGTGAAAGGCTTGAGTAAGAGCCCAGTCGGTCGGTTTTTATTACAGATATTTGTTGTTCCTGTTCTAGTTAAATTTGATTCCGTTTGATTTCTTAACATAATTTTTTTTTAAACATCACAACTATGTAGGCCTACAGATTCCTAGCTGATGTAGAGTATACAGTTCCTATGCACAACACACACACACACACACACAAACACACACACACACACACACCACACACACACACACACAACACACACATACCTTACACACACATTCATATACACCCAAATACACACATACACTTGCATAAACCACACACACACAATCACACACAGGCATACATACACGTGCACACACACACACACATACAAACGCGTGCGCCCGCACACTCACATACACTCTATACACAAACATGTACACACATCTACACCCATGTATGTTCTCTCTCTCACATACACACAAACACATATACACACCCACTCACATACACACACGTGCACACACACTCACACAAACATACAAACACACACACACACACACACACACACACACACACACACACACACACACACACACAACTTGTCTAATATCACGTAATGTGAAAAGACGTTAAATTAAAGAAGAACACACACTCTCTCTTTTTTTTTGTCTTTGTCATTGTCATTGTCTCTAGCGCTCTCTCTCTCTCTCTCTCTCTCTCTCTCCTCTCTCTCTCTCATCCTCTCCTCTCTCTCTCTCTCTCTCTCTCTCTCTCTCTCTCTCTCTCTCTCTCCACTCTCTCTCTCCCTCTCTCTCTCTCTCTCTCCTCCATCTCCCTCTCATACACACACCACACACATACACATACACACCACTCTCTCTCTCTCTCTCTCTTCATCTCTCCTCTCTCTCTCTCTCTCTCCACACACACACACACACACCAGAGAGGGACGGTCAGAGAAGAGAAGAAGAAGGACACAACAATGCAGTGTGGATGTATTATGGGATATGGATTTCTCACAGCCCACTGCTGGTATTGTTTCCAAGAGATCGTTGACTGCAGCTGTAAATTCCGGCCTGCTTGAGTTACCTGCCGAACGAGTGTTGATAAGCTTCCAGAATGGGCTGGGTAGTAGTGGGGGGGGGGGGGGGGGGAGGAAGGAGGCTGTATTTGCTAGTGCTTAGGGTTTGTTTCTTCGGATGTGTTGGCCAAACAAACTGTCAACCCTAAGCCTTATTGATGGAGGTGTATGGTGTTATGTCTGAATTTCCCCCCTTGAAAACCTTACAATATCACACTGCTACAAATCTTTAGCCCAGAACTGCTTATACAATGTGTGGATCAGTTTCCTTTTGTGTGTGTGCTGTTCAAGGTCGATTGGTGGTCTAGAGGTAACGCATCCACCTAGAAAGCGAAATCTCCGAGTTCCATCTCCGTTTGTGCCCGAAACTTCTCCCCCCCCCCCCCCCCCCCATCCACTAGACTGTGAATGGTAGTGTGGGTGCTAGTCTTTCAGTTGAGACGTTAAACGGGGATCCTGTGTTCAAGCACGCATTTAACGCAAGTAATAGAACACACAATAACAACAGATTTTTTATAAATTATGTAGGAGAAAACCCTCTCTGACAGGGAGACACACTCAGGCAGGAAAAGAGAAGAAGAAAAAATCATGGGTGGCGCTGCTCTTGTGGTGACGCGCTCTTCCCGGGAAGGGCAGGTCGACTTTCACGCAGAGAACTCTGTTATGACTGAAAGTGGTATACCAATACAAAGCTGAATCCTACACAGTTGACTTTGTCGATGCTGGTGCAACAGTGCAGCGCCATATTGACGGCAATGAGTAGCAAACATGGCAGTCTTCTTCTTTTAAAGAGTGACCTGTATCTCATCATCTTTCAGTCACTCACACTTGCATGTGTTGTATCAGAATATTGCCTTTGCCTGATACCTATGCCTTCGAATGGAGGTTGGCAGTTTTTAGCAACTTTTTGTCTACACTAATTAGTTACAGGATTCAAAATGTCACGAGTGTGACTTGATCAGTTAGGTGTTAACCTCTGACATGTTTGTTTGTATATTTGATACTGTCACTGTTTATATAAACTAAAGGGGAAACAGACGTTTAAACGTTCAAACTTTATTTGGATGTGTTTGCTTTTTATCGTCCCTGTGCTAGTGTTCATAGGTTCAATAATGAGAACTTTGCGTCTGCGATCGTTTCGCCTAGCAATAAGGTAGCCGCATTCCGACTTCGAGGATTATTTTGATGTTGAATTTTACTAGATAGCCAAGGATATTTAATGATGTTTGGTATCCTTAACTTCTGTCGAGAGCGGAGAGATACAACACAGTCTGCTAGCAGCACTCCTTGCCTAGGATACAGGCAGTTTCTTTCAAAATACACAAGAACAAGTAGGTGTTGTTATCAAAATAGAAGTTCCCATTTTGCTTATTTGCCCATCATTCCTTACAAACAAACAGCAACAGAGGCAGAAGACAGATTCAGCTCAGATGTGCAAATTAAAGGTAAAGGTACAGCTGTCACATAACCTATAAGGTCGTAGGGGAGCGAGGCGTCAGAGACCTCAACTTCTCGAGGGGCCAGCATATTGAGGGCGGCGCCCATCTCCTATCCCTCGCTGCTCTACCTTCCCTGATCCTAAAGGGGCAGGTACCCATTATATTTACAGCTGGGTGAACTGGGGAACTTTACTGAAGCCAAGGCGCGCAAACGGTCACCCATCCAACTGGTAACCACGCTCGACGCTGCTTAACTTGCCTTGGGGAAAGCGAGTGCTCCGACCACTGAACTGTCCCGTCCCCCATGAGCAAACTGGCCTTTGTGAAAGGTTGAAACATGATCCACTCATCCTGATGACACCCCGGTCAACATGGGCAGGACGTGCAACAAGCTGTGTCAACTTGGTACAGTTTAGTGTGAAAAAATAGAGTATAAAGTAAGGAATTAAGTAAGGAATTACATATTGAAAAAAACACCTACCATTGAGAAACAAACAAACCCAAAAACCATAACAATGTAGGCCAAAGGAAAGCCAGGGCTGGCTGAAGAAGTCAATGCACATGATTTAGAAGAGAAGCAGAGTGTGAAGAGCTGGCTGCCACTGAAGAACGATCAGCATCGCCAGGCCTCCCCTGCCTCCACGCCCCGTCTTTCCTGTCGGTCAACCAACTTCCACAACCCTTTTCTTTGAGCGGCCGCAATGCACAGTTACGCCAAGAGTCGGGTATCGGTTCCATTTTAATCACTCACTCACTCACTCAGTCAGTCCCATGTCCCAAAGGACGTAGCGGGGACATGAGAGAAGACGCAACAGAGATCTTTTTCCATGCTTCACGATCCTGTGTGGCTAGTAGAAGGTGTTGCAGGGGTTGGGCGGTCCAGTCTTTGATGTTGTCAACCCATGATTTCTTTTGGCGGCCTTTTTTTCTCTTGCCTTGGACTGTTCCTTGCGAGATGGTTTTTGCTAAGGTGTTGTGTCTTGTGGTGTGACCAAACCACATCAGTTTTCTCCTCTTTATGGTGGAGAGCAAAGGTTCTTGGGGGCCCACACGCTTTTTGATTTCTTCTTTCACATAGTTGTTGGTCTTGTGTTCTTTGTATGATATTTTGAGGAGTCTTCTGTGGCACTTTTTCTCGAATGCTTGGATTCTCCTCTCTAGCTCTGCTGACAGAGTCCATGATTCACAGCCATATAGGAGGCCATTTTAATACATATGTTAAAAAAATTTAAGCTATTTTTAAAACAATGTTCTAGTATTGACAAGCATTAAAAGGCCACGGAATGTACTTCGTCTCAATGCCCAGTTATGGCAAGAGTCATGCAGTTGTAATTCCATTTTCATGTATAAAAACCACTGTCTTCTTGAACTGAGATGCATGAAAAGGCTGGTCAAGATAATATCAAATGGTTGTAAGGAGAGTGGACATGACGTGAATCTGCTGACTGTTAAGCGAGAGAAGCACATTCCACAGAAATGGCAAGGTGAGGGGAAGGAGGGGGGACGGAATTAGTCATTTACAATTACTTGTTCCACTCAAGACCAGTCCACTCTCTAATGTTTCACCATCAGAGAGTGAAGTGCCCTTGAGTGGAACGAACTGCTACGAAAAGCAGAGGTCCATGGGGAGTGGAGGAAGATGGTTGCAAACTCTTCATTGGCACCCAAACGGTCCACGGGACTACGGGATAGGTGAAGGTGAAGTAAAAGCTATTCGTAAGTTAAAAATATCTTAAATAATCAGATAAAGTCCCTGAAAAAAAGTTGTCCCCACTTTTATTTTCAAATTTACAATGTTTTCATACTGCCTACTACAGATAAACTAGCACAATCTTATAGTACAGCCTTCAACACCAGAGGAAGAGGGGGGGGGGGGGGGGGGGGGGGGGGCGATGACAGAAGGCATAATCCTAACTGTGTATTGCAGCCTTGTGTATAGTGGGGTGGCGTGTCGTGCCATGCCATGCCATGCCCTGCCCTGCCATGCCGGGCCTTTGTCAAGCCAGGAGTTGTCGCCATTCGCCTCTCCATCCGATATTGATTCCATCACCACTTTTTCCCCCTCTCCTCCCCCTCCTTCCCCTCCTCTGGAACAGGAGGCAGAAGAAAACATAATATAACTGAGATGTTGTTAGCAACGCTTACAGACATACAGCGTGCCAGGCGGTTGGTTGGACTTTAAGGTTGGATGTGGACAGGACAGGTGGGTTTCTTCTCTGTGTGTGTGTGTGTGTGTGTGTGTGTGTGTGTGTGTGTGTGTGTGTGTGTGTGTGTGTGTGTAAGTGTATAGGGGTTTGTTGTTGTTGTTGCTGTCTTTTGTTGTTATTGTTGTTCTTGATGTTGTTATTGTTCTTGGTGTTGCTGCTGCTGCTATCATTGTTGTTGTTGTTGTTGTTGCTACTGCTGCTGCTGCTGTTATTGTTGTTGTTCTGTAGCATGGGTTGGACTTTCAGGTGAAGAAAATATGTTTTTGATGTGGTTAGATCCAGATTTCTCCTTTCTGTCATTTCTTATATTCTTTTCTTTGTTTTTGCATTTTTTTCATCTATTTTCCCTTTCTTTTTTCACTTCGTTTTTCTGTCTATTTTCGTTTTGGGTGTCTTTCTGTGCTTTTGCTTAATTCTGTCTTTCTCAATTTCTTTCATTTTGTCTTCCATATGTTTTCTTTCGTTCTTTCTGTCATTCTTTTCTTTCATCTGTTTTATTTCCTTGGATCGATTTTATCGATGTATTTTTCTTACCTGTTAATAATTGTTTATTTCTATCTATGGCACAGAAGTTCTTTCTGTCCTTATTCGTTTAATCATCTATATATTTGTCTGTTCGTTTGTCCATTTATCTCGTGTTTGTTTACTTATACAATTTTCTATTCATCCGTTCGTTTTCATGTATGTATTCATTTCTATACGTTTTTAAAAATCTTACTCTCTTTTTTTCTTTTTTTTTTTTACTTATTTCTGTCTGAAGACATTTATTTGTTACCTCTTCCTTACTTTGTTCATCATCATAATGCATATTCTTTCACACATTCACTCTTTATCTACGTGTTTGTTCTGCTATATATCTCTGTGAATATCTTCACTTGTACACTGCTTCTCGTTCCCTCCGCTCTGCTGCAGATACCCTGGGCTTACGAATACCGAGATTCAACTAATCCACTGTTGGCCGTCGCTCTTTTTCTATTTCTGGTCCATCAATCTGGAATGACCTCCCTCTCTCCCTTCGTGAAAAGCCTACTTACGACAGCTTTAAATCCAGCCTCAAGACATACCTATTTCAAACCTAAGATTTTTCCCTCTTGTTTCATCTCATGTCTGTCCCTGCCTTTAAAGGCCAAAATTCCATCACCCTGCTGAAATGTACAAACTCTGTGTGTGTGTGTGTGTGTGTGTGTGTGTGTGTGTGTGTGTGTGTGTGTGTGTGTGTGTGTTTTGTGTGGGTGTGTACATTTTAATTTGTTAGAATATTGTGAATCATTGTTGGTTGCTTGTGTAGGAGCGGATTGAATGGAAGCGCTCTGATTTGTAATTGCAAGATATGGCGCTCTATAAATTCCATATATTATTATTATTATTATTATTGGCTTAGCATGTTAGTATGTTAGTTAGTAAGGTAGGTCGGTAGTTAGTTAGTTAGGTAGTTAGTTGGTTAGTTAGTTAGTTAGCTAGCTAGCTAGTTAGTTGGTTGGTTAGTTAGTTAGCTAGTTAGCTAGTTAGCTAGTTAGTTAGTCAGTTAGTCGGGTAATCGGTTAGTTGGTTGGTTGGTTACTTAGTTTGTTGGTCAGTTTGCTGGTTGGCTAGTTTGTTCGATAGTTAGTTAGTTAGTTGGTTAGTTAGATAGTTAGTTACTTGGTTAGTCTGTTTACGTTTGTTTGTTTGTTTGTGTTGTTTGTTTGTTTACTGATTTACTTACTTGCTTACATCTATAACTGACAAAACTTTGGCATGTGCTTAGGTTCACATTTCCATCCAAAAGTCTATCAGAGGAATGGCATCAGAGCCTAGGTTAACTGCAATAACATCAGAATCTCAGTTCTAAGGCTCAATGCGACTGGGACCAACACACTCCATATCATTTTGCCGATGCATGAATCACTGACTGACTTATTTCTACCCCCCCCCCCCCAAAAAAAAAAAAAAAAAAAAAAAAACAACCATATAGTGAAATGAGAGTACACTGCATAGCCCGCTTCGTCAAAAAAACTCGAAATGTTTATTTCTCTCTTTAAAAATTCTTTGTTCGTTTGTTTTACTTTGTTTACATTTGTCTTTACTAATTGTGCATGTGTATGTGTTTGTGTGTATGTGTTTGTGTGTGTGTGTGTGTGTGTGTGTGTTGTGTGTGTGTGTGGTGTGTGTGTATTTTTCGTTTGTTTGTTTGCTTGTTTTTGCTTGGTTTTTTTTCTTGTTTTTACCCCAGTGGGAAGTGATTTTAGCAAGCTGGAATACGAGTCTGTCTTTGCAACAACAAAAAAACCCAGATAGGAACACTCTAAGAGCCTTCATCAAAGAACGTATGTCTGCATATTGGTTTGTTTGCCTGTTAGGCTGTATCTTTCTGTTTGTTTCTTTTATTCTTTGAAATCAGTATGTTTTATGGTTATTTTTTCTCCTAATTCTTTCAAATACGAATTGCTTTATACGGATGAAACAACTACTATTATTCAGAGAGTTTCTACACCAAAACAGAATCTCTCTCTCTCTCTCTCTCTCTCTCTCTCTCTCTCTCTCTCTCTCCCTCCCTCTCTCTCTCTCTCTCTCTCTCTCTCTCTCTCTCTCTCTCTCTCTCTCTCTCTCTCTGTGCATGTCTAGACAGGAAAGAAGATGAAGGACACTTTGTATTTAGATGTCCCCTATACTAGGACATTAGACAGCAGTACAAACTTAACGTTGATGTTGGTGTTAACCTAGACAAACCGCTTGTCAGTGTACTAGCTTGCAATTCACAAGCATCTCTAGTAATTCTCGCCAAATTCCTTTTAGCTGCATTTAAACTCAGACAGAACTTTATTGAAAATATGAGTAATTAAAAGTGAATCACCTCCAGGATTAAGATTGTTTCCATCTGCACTCAGCAGTTGTTTTTTTTTGTTTGATTTTTTCTTTCAGTGATCATGTCATGTAGTACCAGTATTGTGTTTCTTGATCATGTTATATATTTTGTCAGAATAATGTTTAGGTTTCCCCCATGAAAGGGGCTGTTGGCCTGTATTCATTAAATTTCAGAGTTCTCTCTCTCTCTCTCTCTCTCTCTCTCTCTCTCTCTCTCTCTCTCTCTCTCTCTCTCTCTCTCTCTCTTCTCTCTCTCTCTTCTCTCTCCTCTCTGTGTCGCTCTCTCTCTCTCTCTCTCTCTCTCTCTCTCTCTCTCTCTCTCTCTCTCTCTCTCTCTCTCTCTCTCCTTCTCTGTCTGTCTGTCTTCTCTTTCTGTGTTCCTTCAGAGTGTGTCTGTCTGTCTTCTCTTTCTGTGTTCCTTCAGAGTCACTGGGGCACAGCACAGCACAGCGCTCCGTTATTTCAGGCCGTGTCTCAAATGAAAGTTTCACCAGGCGAAGGTGGCCATCCTGCTCTCTTTACATGACGCATGCTGAGTACGTTTCTGCTGTCGTCATGTATCGAATCCGCCAACGCTGGCATGAATCACAGGGTTTTTACCATGTGTGTTTTCTCGTCTGCATGCGCATGCACTCCAAGAGATTTAAGACGCAGGAAGATCTATACTTTGAGCAGACCCGGGCGATGGTAAAAATCTCCACCCTTCTTCCCCAGTCGCCGCCTCCGAAAATCGAACCCCCAGTTTCATGGACCCTGGCTACGGAAGCCAAACAATCTGTCCTCTTGGCTAGAGGGTCCGTCATGAATATGGTTGTCGCCGTGTAATGTGAGTCTTCTTTTTCTGAAGCCGAAAGCAAATAAATCAAAGAATTAGTTTCTGTAACAACAAGGCTGCTCGTTTGTAGACAAAGATTTTGTATCCGCAGAACTTAAAAAGTATCAAATAGGTGAACTGGAAAAAAGCTGTTGTGGGGGACTATATTGTGGTCGTGTGTTGGCGAGAGAAAGAAAGTTCAAGTCTAACTGGACTGGAAATGGAACCTCACATAAATCCGTTATATTTTTTCTCTCAAGATCACTCGCGAATTGTGATAGACTAGAGATGTCTACATATCTTTCATATGCCTTTATCTTGTACGGTCTTTATTTGACGTCGTCTTTTTTTTTTTAAAGTTAGAATCGCAATCTGTCATCCAGAAAGATTTTTTTAATTTAAAAAACCTCATTTTTTGCATTTTCGAAAGACCTATTAGCATTGGGGTTTTGGTGGGTTGCATTTTAGCTTCAGATTTCTCGTTTGACCTCAAAGACACTTTTGTGATTGTGCTGAACGCTTGCCTTGCGTTTCTGTGCCTGCTTTTTTATTTTGCATTTTTTTCATGTCAGCTTGGAAGGCAGAATGAGCTGTAGCACTTGCCACCTTGTAGAATGCATTGTTTCACAATTTCAGAGGATTTACAATACTGCAACATGGATCGTTTTGGTTTTGTTATAGTTTGGTTGGGTTTGGCTGGAGGGGGGGGGGTAGACCTATCATTTGATTATTTGTGTATTAGTAATCCCATTAGCATCACAAAGCCTGTAGAACGAGCTAGATTGCTTCTATCCTCTTTTAAAATAATATTGCATAATTTGTGATCAGAAAGCACACTGTTTCTGTAATGTAAAACCTTACGTTATCGTTGAAAGGATGAAAAAATCCTGCGGTTATTATGTTTTGTTTTGTTTTAAAGAAAACCTGTTGTGTCACTTTGTTCTCCTTCAGCAAAACATTTTGACATTGTCTACTTTTTAGTAACCTCAATTGCAATTATTGAATGTAGAGTGGTGGTGTTGGGCGTTCCCCATTTTAACATTCTGGAGGGAGAAGGTAGGGAATGGAGGGAGTGGAGGGAGGGGGGGTGGCAGAATGTGCAATGTCTCCCTCATCACCCCCAGGAATCACTGTCAGACCTTAAGTACACACTGAATGAGGTGTTTACCAGTATGGCAGTTTTCAACCATTTCGCCATAATCAATAGCAACCATTTTGTTCTCCTTTATTGAATTTATTTTTTTATTTTGTTCTTTTATTTCGAGGATAATGGAATTAGCACTCATGTGATCTTTTACATCTAGTCCCCGTGTGTATGCAGTGTTTTGTAAATGTTATCATCCGTTCTCACCGGCACACAAAGTGGCCTACTCTTCCGAAAAGCGGAACCGGTTTTAACGTGTGCGCAAGATATTCTGAGTACGATTACACACGAGACTTCGGCTTATAGTCTCATACGAAGGACTTTTAGGGGGCAAGTGGAGTCGGCTCTGGTGTTTACTCCACAGGAAAAAATCCTCTTGAACGAGATTTGAACCCGACGAATTCGACGCACTGTCATGCGGAGAGTTTGCCATGGCAGCAGACAATCTCAACATGTCATTTCATAGCATACCAACATGTCAATGCTGGTCATGGCACTTTGATGACATCAATAGCTGACACAGCTTTGTATATTGCATACACACACACACACGCACACACGCACACACAGCACACACACACACACACATACACACACACACACACACACCACACACACACACACACACACACACACACACACACACACACACACTTTGGGCCTGAATCAGAATGTTGATTACATTACAGGTGTCTTAATAGGAAATGTCTAACTTGTCTCGAGCTTTTTTGTGCCTTTTTTTAAAATAAAAAAAACAAAGTTAAAAAAAAATTAAACCAAACAAAATCTACCTGATCCACACATCCTTCATTTGAATTCAGACATGGCTCTTTCTTCCTTCAAAAGACCTTAGATGCTCTGATAGACCTAATCCTGCAGAAGAAGAAAGAGACAGAGCGTGTGATCTTTTCCAGTGTGTGCACTTCCAATTGAAGACGGGCTTAGGTAAACTGCAAGGGTCCTGTGATACACACTGCTGCTGGTCCGTGAAGTGCACCGCTCTACTGCTTCACAAGTGAGAAGACAGGCTACAATTATCTTTCACTGGATACACATTTGCATCATTTTTCCGGGTCTACACTGTGTGTAGACTTCAACACAATGATGGGAGAAGAATCTGTTGGGTTTTTTCCTGTAGCAGATATCGATGATTATTTTCAGTGTTGTAGATTTCTCTTGGCTTGATCATTTTGATGGATATGTCTGGTTCTCTCTCTGAGAGCCTAATATTTATGTTGATGTAAAGTTTGCAAGAGTGTGTGTGTGTGTGTGTGTGCGTGCGTGCGCGCGCGCATATGTACGTATGCATGGGTGGGTGCCTGGGTGTTAGGTTTGGTTGACCATGTAAAAAGTTAAATTCTATTCCCCTATTGCTCTATATTTGTTTGCATGACAATTCATAATGTGGGTGTGTTTATTCAATTTGAGGGGGTGTATGTTTTTCCAGAACAATTCTACTTGTTTTCCTCTCGGTTTTTGATCAATTTAAAGACGGGTGCGTAAACTGTATGGTTAAAAACCCCTGATCACTGATTCTGTGGGATTTAGGGTTGCTGATTCGAGTCTTGGCAGCAGCCAACAGATTAAAGGTGCAGGTATGCAGCGACTTTCTCAGAGAAATGAGATGACAGCGCACCAGGTCATGCTTTCCTATTTTTGTATAAATGCCTGTACAAAAGATCTAAAGTGCACTTTATAGATCTCTCTCCCGGTTCGTATGTGCGCTGGACAAAACTGGATCAGATTCAGCGCTTTGCACCTACAGCTTGATAGGCGCCCTGGATTACCTTCCCCTTCACCTATCCCCTAGTCCCGTGGACAGTGGGGATACCAATGAAGATTTTGCAACCAGCTTTCTCCACTCCCCACGGTCATCTGCCCTCCGCAGCAAATCGTTCTATCCAAGGCCAGTCCACTCTCTGATGTTGTCTTTCCATCGTTTTCTCTGTCTGCCTTCGTCTTCCTCCCTGTAGTTTGTTCCCTGAAGGACAGTCTTGGCCAGTCCACATGTTCGTGTGACATGCCCGTACCACTTTAGTTTATGTTTTTGACAGTGAAGTCAGGAGCCCTTCATATGATCTCCTTCCCACTTTTCAATCTGCCTATCGCCCCAACCACAGCACCGAAACCACCCTAGTCCACACTTTAGATACACTTCTACTTGCTTCTGATGCAGGAAAAATCTCCCTCCTCACTCTTCTTGACTTATCTGCAGCCTTTGATACCATAGATCACTCAATTCTTCTTTCTCGCCTCCAAAATACGTTTGGCATTAACGGCACAGCCCTCACCTGGTTTACTTCATACCTCACAGACAGGTTCCAGAAAGTTGTTGTAAACAAAATTCAATCAAAACCTGTCATAATGGAATGTGGAGTCCCGCAGGGATCAGTCCTGGGCCCTGTTCTCTTTACTCTCTACACTGCTCCACTCTCACATATAATAAACAACCACCATATTGATCATCATTTCTATGCCGATGATACTCAGCTTCAGTGCAGTGATACTGTTGAAAACTTGCCTTCCCTCCTGACAAATATGTCCTACTGCTTTCAAGACATTCAAAACTGGATGACTCAGAACAAGTTACAACTTAATGCCGATAAAACCGAAGCCATGCTCATAGGGACCCAACATAAACTTTCCTCTATCGCAAAAACTTCAATAGAATTCGACAATACGTCAGTTCCTTTGTCCAACTCTGTGAAGTATTTAGTAATAGTTCTTGACAACACACTCTCTATGAAAAAATTTATCACCCAGACCTGCCAGTCTTGCTACTATCAATTACGGCGCATAAGCGCGATTCGCAAGTATCTGTCCACTGATGCAACTTCCAAGCTCGTCACATCTCTCATTCTTTCACGTTTAGACTACTGTAATTCTCTTTTTGCTGGCCTACCAGCATCATCTATCCACTCTCTTCAATGCATACAAAACTCTGCAGCTCGACTGGTCCTAAGAAAGAAAAAATCTGAACACATCACTCCTCTTCTGCGATATCTTTACTGGCAGCCTGTCTCAAAAAGACTGGAGTATAAAATCAATACCCTCTGTTTCAAATGTCTCCACAAATCTGCACCCTCTTATCTCTGTAACTGTCTTCATCTGTACACTCCATTCCGTTCCCTTCGTTCAGCCGCAGATACTTTGTGCTTTCGAACACCCAGATTCAAACAAACCACTGTTGGCCGTCGCTCCTTCTCTGTTTCTGGTCCATCCACCTGGAATGACCTCCCTCTTTCACTTCGCCAAAAGCCTTCACTTGATACCTTCAAATCCAGCCTCAAAACACACTTATTTCCTACCTGAGACTTTCCCCCCAAATATCTGTCCCTAATTTTCAACAGCATTTTTCACCTTCTAAGTGTTGTTCCGAATGTGTGTGTGTGTGTGTGTGTGTGTGTGTGTGTGTGTGTGTGTGTGTTGTGTGTGTGCGTGTGTGTGCGTGCATGCGTGCATACATGCGCGCGCATGGTTTTGAAATCTGATGTTCATTATATTTAAGGAGAGTTGCATGCCTGTAAATGTTTGAGTGCAAGCGCTTCGATTTGTTTGTTTTTTACAAGATTCAGCGCTATATAAATTCCATATATTATTATTATTATTATATGGTTCATGGCGTTTTTAATTCTGGTTTTCACTTCCTCGTTAGTGATGTAGATCTCTGTATGAGATACCAAGGCGTTTGCGAAAGCACCTCATCCCCATTACCTGTATCCTTCTTAGATTATGTAGGTGGTTAGAGAGATGTTAGTGTTCAGCACATTGATTGGCAAGCGTTGGGCCAAACCCAGAAGCTTTTACCGATAGTGATGTTCACTAAGTGCTAAAGCCTTCATTATGGACGTTGGTACGCTTCGAAATATTGTGTTGAGGTTGTCTTCAGCCGTGACTAGCTCTTATTAGCATAACAACCTGTTCTTAGCCGTTAAAGGTGTGAGAAAAATCCTCTGAAGTTGGAGAATGGTTGTCTAGATGGCGAGGTCGTTGAAAACATCATAGGCGCTGAACTTTTCATCGAGTGGGTACCAACGGTCTCACAAGGATTCCCAGGTGTGTGATAGGAGAGACGAAGTGTATATTCTAAGGTAAACCTCGAGGTGTTAGACTGGAGAACAGCTAGCCAACAACAATAACAACAATAATAATAACATTTGCAGGTATAACGGAGCATGTATGGATAATCCACTGGCAGTCACCTATCTCCTTGAGAAAATTAATACCTTGAACACAGAGAAAAAGAAGAATTGATGAGTGCCGTCTCTGCACGGCAGAGATGAGTGATGAAGTGTTTATCCTACTACGTTAGATGGATGAGGACTGGCCAAGACTGTCCTGCAGGGAACAGTACAAGGAGGGAGACCAAGAGGCAGACAGAGAACACGATGGGAAGACAACATCAGAGAGTGGACTGACCTTGAGTGGACCGAACTGCTACGGAAAGCAGAGGACTGCGGGGAGTGGAGGAAGCTGGTTGCAAAATCTTCATTAGTGCCCTCACGGTCCACGGGACTATGGGATAGGTGAAGGTGAGGAGATGGATGTGATCAATGTGGTCGACTGAGTTCAAATGAAAAAAAAGAAAACGAAAGAAAGAAGTAGGTACAAATAAAGAGAACAAAAACAAAGAACTGAATTTGCACTCTAAATAACAATATACCATCGTACTCAGCCAGAAATGTTGATACCACCTATAATTTCTGTGAGTACTGCTTTTATTATAACGTGGCATCAGTTCCTATAATTATGGGCTTGTGATCGGAGTGGCTACATTTAATAAAATACTGTAGTCAAATTTTTAAAAAAAGTATGTCCTGTGAACTGATATCCACAAAAGAAAAATAGATGTTATGATGATATGTTCCTGCAGACCCTGGTTAAAAACTGCTTGTTCAGAAAAATAAATCAGCGTGACTTTGACTACAAGGGACCTGTCTACAAACCTTTCATCCTTTTCCTGAAAGAAAAAGCCAAGACATGCCACGTGAGATGCTGACAGATTAAAGTATCTAACATAAACATTCATACACTGTGAACACGCATACAAGTATGCATGATCTCGGGCACGCACACCCACACGCGTGCACGCACACACACACATAATAATATATGCACATACACACAATCACACACACACACACACACATACACACACACACACACACACACACACACACACACACACACACACACAAGAGGGGGGGGGGTCTCCTTTTGTTTCGCCATTATTGATTGATATCCTGTTTTATTGACAGCTTTGGTGCTTCTATATTTACAAGGACAGATTGTAGGACTATTGATGGACATAAAATCTTGGTACTTGGATATCATATCTCTCTCTCTCTCTCTCTCTCTCTCTCTCTCTCTCTCTCTCTACTCTCTCTCTCTCTGTCTCTCTCGCTGTTTCTCTCTCTCGCTCGCTCTATCTATCTGTCTATCTGTCTGTCTGTCCGTTTATCTTTTTTTTTTGCTTTAAAAAAAATTCTCATCAAAGAGTTTTGTCTGTTTATTTATCTATATATCTATTAGCGGGGACTGGATGTAAAAAAACCACATGGTGCTTATTCATTATCTTCGAAATAAAAAATTTGTCATTGTTATTCTCTCTCTCTCTCTCTCCTCTCTCTCTCTCCTCTCTCTCTCTCTCTCTCTACTCTCTCTCTCTCTCTCCTCTCCTCTCTCTTCTCTCTCTCTCTCTCTCTCTCTATCTCTTGATATCCCGGTAAGGGCGGGGACTGGATGTAAAAAAAAAAAGCACTTGAGTGCTTATTCATTATCCTCTATCTCCCTCTCTCTAGGTCTCACGCGCGCGCGCACACACACACACACGTACACACACACACGCACACACACACACACACACACACACACCACACACACACACACGTACACACACACACTCACTGTCCACACACACACACACACACACACACACACACACACACACACACACACACAAAGAGTGCATCGCACAGCAGCAGGGAGACAAGTGCATGGCTGGCAATTTCAACCACCACACTCACCGATTAGGTCGTTAGCGCATTTGCTTTTGGTCTCTCAGATAATTATTGCCCTCGCATCCTCACGTCTCGCTCCAGTATTGATGTCATTATCGTCTGCTTGACTGCTTTCCAGTTTTTGAACCTCGAGACCAACTGACGAGTGAGAGGGTGCGGGGAGGGGGGGGGGGGCTGAGGGGTGGGGGAGTTATATAAGCAAACAGACTCACGTATAGAAAATAATGATTAGCATATCTCTGCTTACTGGGACAAAGTACGTGATTGTGTGTTCGCGCGCTTGAGAATAGACAGATGGGTCATTTATTATAGTGATGCTGCCCAGGCCAAAAGCTGTGTCAGCTATCGATGGCAGCAGTATGCCAAGGCTTAAATTAAAATGGTGTGTTGTGTTGTTTTTTGGTTGTTGTTGGGGTTTTTGGGTTTTGTTTTTGTTTTTTGGGGGGTTTTTGGGGGGGCCAGGGTAGCCTAGTGGTTAAAGCGTTTCCTTGCAATTTCACTGGCCCGGGATCGAACCCGGGTTCTAGCCACCACTGAGACGCCCATTCAAAGGGGATTTCTTCCCTGGAGTTAACATTAGTACTGACCACACCCTCGCCTCCCACGAAAATGCATCGGATGAGACTACAAACCGAGGTTCCGTGTGTGAACGCACTCAGAACATCTTGCGCACACGTAAAAAACCTGTTTCGTCTTTTGGAGGAGGTATGACTTTTCTGATGGTAGGAACATACGACAAAACGTTGTGCATGCATTTAAAATATTTTTAGACAATCATATCTGCAGTCAGAATGCAGCTACCTCATGGTGGATGGAAAATGTCGCATGTATACACAAAATCTCAGCATTGGTGAACCTCAGAGCAGTAGCCGAGGAACGCAAAGGAAACGTCATGCTTTCAAATGGTAATCGGAGATTGTCGTCATCCATAACAAGCTCTTGGCTATGGCGACGCTTTTCTTTAGGATAACCATTCCGGCATTCACAAGGAGAAAATCTGTAGTGTATGATAGAAGTGCAGTTCAATACAGGACAAGACAAGACAAGACAAGATGATGCTGCATAGAAAGTACACTCCCATTGATCGTGCGTGAGGCTTCAGTTTGGGCGAGGTACCTACAAGCAACCATACACGAAAACTTCTCATACAGTGTGGACGTAACCTAGCGGTCTGGCAGTGATTCCCAGGTGTGATCAGTAGAAACACAGAGCATAATCATACTGGTGACCCCCAGGACGTTGAGCTGGGAAACGCCCAACAACAATAACATAACAACAACGACAGTAATAATAACAACAATAACAACGACAGCAGCAATAACAACAACAGCAGCAGCAATAGCAACAATGTCAACAATAACAGCAGTAATAGCAATAATATCAGCAACAAAAAAACAGCAATAATCATCATCATCATCATCATCATGACGATGACGATGGCGACGATGACGACGGCGGCGGCGGCGGCGGCGGCGACGACGACGACGACGATGATGATGATGATGATGATGATGACGATGACGACGACGACGACGACGACGACGAAGATGATGATGATGATGATAACGGCAACATCAACAACAGCGACAACAACAGCAACAACAGCCACACGCTATTGCGACGCTTCTCTTTAGGATAATCATTCCGACATTCACATGGAGAAAAATCTGTGGCGTGGAACATCAATACAGTTCAATACAAGACAAGACATCACGGTGTAGAAAGTACACGTCCATTGATCGTCGCTTCAGTATTTGGAATGCCTCAATCGTGCAGAAACAGCTCTGTACTTGCAGAAAGCAATATCGATCTTCAGAACTGCTCCACGATTCTCAACCTGCTCTGTTCTCATAACACTAGGGAGATTGGAATGACCATTCTTGATGAAGTTCATTACTTATTTATTTATTTGATTGGTTGGTTGGTTGGTTGGCTGGTTGTTAATTTATTTGTTTATTTATTTATCTGTATCTCTATTTTTAGTCTTTTATTCATTCTTATTTTTTCGGGGATAATGAAATAAGCCATCATGTTCTCTTTTTACATCTAGTCTCCGTGTGCATGCGGTTTTGTAATTTTTGCTTTCCGGTGCTTCCACTGGAGTGTCTTGGGAACTGCTGGCACAACAAGGTGTGCATACACACACACAACACACACAACACACACAGACACGCACATACACGTACACGGAAGCACGCACACACACACATTTTAATATATGCACACACACACACACATTTTCAGATTTGCGCGCACACGCACGCATACACACGTACACATACATACACACACATTATAGATAGATAGATAGATAGATAGATAGATAGATAGATAGATAGATAGATAAGTAGGTAGGTAGGTAGGTAGGTAGATAGATAGATAGATAGATAGATAGATAGATAGATAGATAGATAGATAGATAGATAAGCTGTGTGGGCGCGTGCGTGCGTGTATGCATGCATGCATTCATGCATATATACATATATACATACACACATACACACATACACACATACACACATACACATCCATTAATGCATTTGTACTCTATGTTACGAAATGGTTATTTGTTATCTATGTTTCAGTGAACTCTATAGAACTCTTGTGCCTAGACAACAACACAGCTGAACGAGGGATCGCACCACCGGCAGAGTAGCAACTCTACACTATCAAACATCCAAACACAGCGCTGGGCGCTCCTGCTACTAGCGCCCACAGTGCACCAAGAGCAGAGGAGGACGACTTGACCCCAAAGAGAGGAAGCCATCGTCCCCACAGGCAGAGGATGTACCATGGTGCCCGTGCCAACCCAGAGCAACGTCCTCTACGTGTGGGTCCCCTACACCTGCTTCCTCATCGTCGTCTTCATCATCCTGGTCGTGTCTTTCGTCAAGCACATCAAACGGGTGTTGAAAAGACGAAGAGTCGTGATGGATTACATCGAAGCGGAGGTCCTCTCCAAAAGGCCTCGGATAGGCCGCATGTACTCCTCTCACCCTGAGGACGCTCACAGCACTTTCCGCTCTGAAGGCCCGTCCTCAGACCGCCACGTGCCCAACTTCGGCTACAGGCACCCCCCTGTTTCCGCTTCCGGGCTGCGCGGTGAAGCACATCCGCCCTATCTCGGGGAGACGGGGACAACTCCTAGGTCGGTGAGAAGCTTACGCCTGCCGGGGGTGGTGGACCCCGGGATCTTCCGCCAGAAGCTGAACGGCCTGGAGGACTCCGGCCAGAGCCTGTGGTTCAAGGACAGGCTGATGTACGGCTACAACAACTTCGCCTTCAGCTTCGATGAGGATCTGGGGAGGAGCCACACGAGAAGGCTTCTGTCCTCTCCCAGAAGTCCTTTGCCCAGAGGGGTGTACGGCAGCGAAGACTCCACTGTGGGACATGGCTATGCTCCTTCCATGGATGTCATTGACAGTGAGCAGGAGTCTCAGCATTCCTCCGCGAGTAACGACCACAACGCGGCATCCAGGTCACAGTCCGTTAGCGCGGACATCAACGACCGCCACGTCAGAGAGCACAGTCCTGCTGAATACGTCAGCACAGGGGAGGCCTCTTCTTCGTTGAAGCTTCCTCCTCTTCCTCCTCTTCTTCTGCGTCAGAGTCATCAAGGACAGCACAACCCTTTACATGGAGCGGAAGGTCACCCTAGAATCTGCTCTCATTGCGGCAGCGTCTTGGCTGCTCCAGAAGTCGCCCATGGCTCCCAGAGTTCCGGCACTCGGCCCAAAAAGAAACCCAGGTACAGACGACAGTCCGCCTGCACCGACATGAACTCCGCATCAGAGTCTTCTGCCAAGTCTGCCACACTGCAAGCATCCCCACAGCGTGTCTACACTTCATCTTCACAGGGCGCCTCAGAGCGGGATGCTGACTTTTCCAACACGCCCAGCACAGTCTCTGAGGCGGCATACTCCTCCAGCGTGTCTGGAGGGAACTCGGCTTCAGCGACCAGCCACGGGCAGAAAGAACATGAGGAGCCCAGGACTGCCGGCGTCCATGGCAAAGTGAGGAGGCACCGAAGAGGCTTCAAGACTCTGCAGAGATGCAGCAGTCACAGGAGTGACGCGGAGCGGCTGGCCAGCAGTGTGGAAGTGTTCACCATAGAGAGAAGGCATTCTGCCGGGGACCCCGCCCTGCCTTGTCCTTCAGGTACTGGGTTAGAGAGTGTGTGATTGGGTTGGGGGGGTTTGTTTGTTTTCTTCTGCTGCTGCTTGTTATGTGTGTAGCCTTAACTATTCATGTATGTCATGTTTCTTTTACTTGTCATTTATTTGTTTATTCCTTCATTCATTCATTCAATGATTTAGTCCTTTCTTTCTTTCTTTCTTTTACTTATTTTCTTTATTTATTCGTGTATTTATTTACTCATTTGTTTGTTTCTTTATTTATCTATTTATTTATTTATTTGTTATTTCTTTATTTATCTATTTATTTATTTATTTGTCATTTCTTTATTTATCTATTTATTTGTGTGTTGACAGGAGCGGGGTAGCCCAGTGGTTAAATGGTGGGAGTCGTGATCTGACGGCTCGTGTTCGATCCACCACCGAGGCCCTCCTGTGTTATTTTATTATTATTATTATTCTTTTATTTCCAGGATAACAGAATAAGCCCTCACGTGCTTTTTTTACATCCAGTCCTCATGTGTATGCAATTTTGTAAATTTTGCCATCCGTTCCCACACAATAGCCTACTCTTCCGAAAAGCGGAACGGGTTTTAAAGTGTGCGCAAGATGCTTCCTCTCTCTCTCTCTCTCTCTCTCTCTCTCTTCTCTCTCTCTCCCCCTCTTCTCTCTTTTCTCTCTCTCTCTCTTGAATACTCAACGTGTACCTCTCTCCTCTCTCTCTCTCTCTCTCTCTCTCTCTCTTTTCTCTCTCTCCTTCTCTCTCTCTCTCTGTAAGAGAATTAATCAAACCAGTGTACCTCTCTCTCTCTCTCTCTCTCTCTCTCTCTCTCTCTCTCTCTCTCTCTCTTCTCTCTCTCTCTCTGCCTAAGAGAATGATCACCAGTGTACCTCTTCTCTCCTCTCACTCCATCTCATCTATCATTAGCATCGTCGTCGTCGTCGTCTGACCTCATCTTGATGAAGAGAATGTAATATGCAGGAACCCCACCGTCGTCTCTGTCATCGTCCTTACCACACCATCGATCATCATAATATAGATCGTCGTGTCAAGCGTCATACCAATTAGAAGAAGGTGAGATGTGACGTCGACAGACGCTGACGATGACTATGATGATGAACTGATGATCGACGACTGACGACCATGTACACGACGACGATGACGATGACTATGATGACGATGATTGAACTGTTGAAAATCTACAAAGATTAGGAAAGAGTAACTACAATGAAGTGTACTTTATTTTTTTAGAATATTTGGGAATCACGAAATTTCAGTTTCAGAGTTAAAATCCAATAAAAAAGTGAATGATTAAAAAAAGCTTCAGCTATGAATGAAACCGAAAGCCCTGGGCTGCCGGCTGTTCACAGTCGCCTTCGCTGTGTTGTGGGGAAGATCGATAACCAATCATTTTGAAGCTGGAAAAACTGACTTGGAAGAAACTACAATGAAGTGTACATTTATTTATTTTTAGAATATGGAATCACAAATTTCATTTCAGAGTAAAATCCAAATAGAAAAAGAATGGAATGATTAAAAAAATTACTGTGAGATAACATAACATGAAATGCTAGAAAGGAAAGTATACTTCGATAAAAAAAAATGATAAGAACAATGTACTTTTATCAAACTTAAGCTTAATCAAAATGTAATAAAGAAAACTGAAATAGAATCCAAATCTTAAAAAACTGAAAACTAAAGGAGACAAACAGACAGACAAACAGACAGACAGACAGACAGACCGGGAGGTAGGCAGACAGGTAAAGACAAATCAATTTTTATTTCTGAAGGTGGCGGAAAAATAACCTGAACATACACACACACCACACACCACACACCACACACCACACACACACTCACACACTCACACACTCACACCACACTACACTACACACACACACACACACACACACACACACACACACACACACACACACACACACACACACACACATATACACACACTACCCTTTTGAGCAGTTACGTTTTATTCAACCGAGTTTACTTTCTCTCTGACTACTAACAGCAGAGATGGCAGGTCCCTCCCCTGGCGCCAATGCAGACAACCCAATGCCTTGTTCATTTGCTCTGCCTTTTTAACAGCATAGCAGGTCCACGCTGTCTGATCGATTCTAACCCATTTACAAATGACAAAGACTTTTTTCCTCAATGTACATGCACCATTTCAACCTCCACGCACGCACACGCACACGCACATACACACGCAAGCAGACACGCACGCAAGCATTCACCATAGGGAGGTTACGCTCAGAGGTTACTTTTGCTTTTCCTACGGAGTCTCTCTTCTCTTCTCCTTCTCTTCACTTCTCTTTTCTTCTCTTTCTCTTACGGAGTCTCTTCTCTTCTCTTTCTCTTTCTCTTTCTCTTCTCTTCTCTTCTCTTCTCCTACGGAGTCTCTTCTCTTCTCTTTCTCTTCTCTTCTCTCCTCTTTTCTTCTCTTTCTCTTCTATTCTTTTCTTTTACGGAGTCCTTTCTCTTCTCTTTCTTTTCTCTTCTCTTCTCTTCTCTACTCTTCTCCTCTTCTCTTCTCCTCTCCTCTCCTTTCTTCTCTTCTCTTCTCTTCTCTCTCTTCTCTTTCTCTACTCTTCTCCTCTCCTCTCTTCTCTTCTCTTCTCTTCTCTACTATTCTCTACTCTCCTCTACTCTCTTCTCTTCTCTTCTCTACTCTTCTCTCCTTTCTTCTCTTCTCTACTCTTCTCCTCTCCTCTCCTCTCTTCTCTTCTCTTCTCTTCTCTACTCTTTCCTCCTCTTATCTCTTCTCTACTCTTCTCCTCTCCTCTCTTCTCTTCTCTTCTCTACTCTTCTCTCCTCTCTTCTCTTCTCTACTCTTCTCCTCTCCTCTCTTCTCCTCTCTTTTCTCTTCTCTTCTCTTCTCCTCTCCTCTCTTCTCTATTCTTCTCCTCTCTTCTCTATTTTTCTCTTCTCTTCTCTACTCTTGTCCTCTCCTCTCTTCTCTACTCTTCTCCTCTCCTCTCCTCTCTTATCTACTCTTCTCTTCTCTAGTCTTCTCTACTCTTCTCCTCTCCTCTTTTCTCCTCTCCTCTCTTCTCTTCTCCTCTCTTCTCTTCTCCTCTCTTCTCTTCTCTTCTCCTCTCCTCTCTTATCTACTCTTCTCCTCTCCTCTCCTCTCTTCTCTTCTCTTCTCCTCTCTTCTCCTCTCCTCTCTTCTCTTCTCTCCTCTCCTCTCTTCTCTTCTCCTCTCTTCTCTTCTCTGCCTCCTCTCTCTCATCTCTTCTCTTCTCTTCTCCTCTCTTCTCAGCATTCCCTTATCTTACCACCGTGTGGTGTGAGACAGCGGCTGTGGCTGACTGGATTGAAGCGTTCGACTACAATCCCATCGGTCCATGAAGTCGTGGGTTCGAATCTTAGCAGCGTTTTGAGGAGGTAGATTTTAACAGAAAAAAACTCAGAGGCAGCATTTGGTTACGACCTGAGTTGCCAGGTGCTGTACTGCAGCGTGCGAAGCAGTTTTGTTCACCATCAGGACAGACAACAATCATTGCTATCCCCACCTTCAACTTCGAAGAAGAGGGAATATAAAGCAAACGCAGGTCCGTTTTTTGCCACCACTGGATCAGAACGCGCACTACAGAACACTAGGGGGACGGGACAGCCTAGTGGTTAGAACATTGCGCTCGCAATCTGACGAGCCGGGTTCGATTCCCGTTCAAGGGGGATATTTTTCCCTGGAGTTAACATCAGTGCCGACTCCACTCTCCCCAAAAGTCCTTCGGATGAGACTATAAACCAAGGCCCCGTGTGCGAACGCACGCAGAACATCTTGTGCACACGTTAAATCCTGTTCCGCTTTTCGTAAGAGTAGGCCATTGTGTGCCGGTGGAAACAGATGACAAAATTTACAAAAGCGCATACACACGGGGACTGGATGTAAAAAAGCACGTAAGTGCTTATTCCATTATCCTCGATATAAAATAATAAAAATTATAATTTAAAAAAATACCAATCACCTTCATCATTGATGTTGGTTATTACCGCTTGTTATTCATGAAAGTAATAACAATAATGTACTCGGTGGCAGACGTTCATTCAATGGAGGCTCTCATGAAGCTGTAACAGTTTTCTTGCCACCAAGTCACCACCCAAACAACAATAACAATAACACAATGTCTGGGTGACGTTGATTGTGTTCAGTAGTGTGGGTTCTGATCCAGTGTTGGCGAAAAAGTGACCTGTTTATGTTTTATATCTCCTCTTCTTCGTCGTTGAAGGTTGAGATAGCAACTATTGCTGTTTGTCAAAATATGAGCGAAAACGCTTTGCGCTGTAGTTAAGAGCGTCACAAGTCAGGCCTAGTTGAGTTTGAAGTTTATTTAGCAGCTGCTTGTTTTTGTTTTTTATGTTGACTTTCATATCAGCTTGGGAAAAAATGACGACATACAGGTGACGCTCCACCAAGAAATGAGTCGCTTCGCACCTGACCCACTTTTCCGCTAGGAGCCATTTTAGTCCTGTAGGGACCATGATGTTGGTTGTAAGATTTTCATTGATTATAAAACTACCTTGTACTGAAGTATCAAGGCATAATTTTGCTTCCTTTTGCTTTAAAACTGCTTTTTTTTAAAAACACCCAAGCCCTCATTCTGACCAATTATCATGATGGAAAACTTGTCAATTTCTCATGTTGTCACTTTCTGCTGTCTATCATTTCAATTTGCAATACCTTTTTATAGGATTGTCCGATTTTCAGACTGCTTTCTGCATTAAATAGCTTTTTTTTTAAAAATTGCCAATCAAAAATATAGTAACGACTTAATAATTATCGACCTCTGGTGCAGGGCGACTCATTATGCGGGGGAGCGTCACAACATTAGTGTAGAACACAACACGTCTCTAAGACAACCAAATGCTTACAGCAAGTGTTGTGCTCTGTCACTCAGGAAACTTGTCCCGCAACTACAAACAATGACGGACATTTACCTGTCTTAGTTAAAGCGCTTTGATGTTTTACAACAAAAGAAAGAAGAGAAAAACGGGCTACAAACAATGATGGACATTTACCTGTCTTAGTTAAAGCGCTTTGATGTTTTACAACAAAAGAAAGAAGAGAAAAACGGGCTACAAACAATGATGGACATTTACCTGTCTTAGTTAAAGCGCTTTGATGTTTTACAACAAAAGAAAGAAGGGAAAACGGGCTACAAACAATGATGGACATTTATCTGTCTTAGTGAAAGCGCTTTGATGTTTTACAACAAAAGATGGTAGAGAAAAACGGGCTTCAAACAATGATGGACATTTATCTGTCTTAGTGAAAGCGCTTTGATGTTTTACAACAAAAGAAAGAAGAGAAAAACGGGCTACAAACAATGATGGACATTTGCCTGTCTTAGTGAAAGCGCTTTGATGTTTTACAACAAAAGAAAGAAGAGAAAAAAAGGGCTACAAACAATAATGGACATTTATCTGTCTTAGTCAAAGCGCTTTGATGTTTTACAACAAAAGATGGTAGAGAAAAACGGGCTTCAAACAATGATGGACATTTACCTGTCTTAGTGAAAGCGCTTTGATGTTTTACAACAAAAGAAAGAAGAGAAAAACGGGCTACAAACAATGATGGACATTTATCTGTCTTAGTGAAAGCGCTTTGATGTTTTACAACAAAAAAGAAGAGAAAAAACGGGCTACAAACAATGATGGACATTTACCTGTCTTAGTGAAAGCGCTTTGATGTTTTACAACAAAAGAAAGAAGAGAAAAACGGGCTACAAACAATGATGGACATTTATCTGTCTTAGTGAAAGCGCTTTGATGTTTTACAACAAAAAAAGAAGAGAAAAACGGGCTACAAACAATGATGGACATTTACCTGTCTAAGTGAAAGCGCTTTGATGTTTTACAACAAAAGAAAGAAGAGAAAAACGGGCTACAAACAATGATGGACATTTATCTGTCTTAGTGAAAGCGCTTTGATATTTTACAACAAAAAAAGAAGAGAAAAACGGGCTACAAACAATGATGGACATTTACCTGTCTTAGTGAAAGCGCTTTGATGTTTTACAACAAACGAAAGAAGAGAAAAACGGGCTACAAACAATGATGGACATTTACCTGTCTTAGTGAAAGCGCTTTGATGTTTTACAACAAAAGAAAGAAGAGAAAAACGGGCTACAAACAATGATGGACATTTATCTGTCTTAGTTAAAGCGCTTTGATGTTTTACAACAAAAGATGGTAGAGAAAAACGGGCTACAAACAATGATAGACATTTATCTGTCTTAGTGAAAGCGCTTTGATGTTTTACAACAAAAGAAAGAAGAGAAAAACGGGCTACAAACAATGATGGACATTTATCTGTCTTAGTTAAAGCGTTTTGATGTTTTACAACAAAAGATGGTAGAGAAAAACGGGCTACAAACAATGATAGACATTTATCTGTCTTAGTGAAAGCGCTTTGATGTTTTACAACAAAAGAAAGAAGAGAAAAACGGGCTACAAACAATGATGGACATTTATCTGTCTTAGTGAAAGCGCTTTGATGTTTTACAACAAAAGAAAGAAGAGAAAAACGGGCTACAAACAATGATGGACATTTATCTGTCTTAGTGAAAGCGCTTTGATGTTCTACAACAAAAGATGGTAGAGAAAAACGGGCTACAAACAATGATAGACATTTATCTGTCTTAGTGAAAGCGCTTTGATGCTTTACAACAAAAGAAAGAAGAGAAAAACGGGCTACAAACAATGATGGACATTTACCTGTCTTAGTGAAAGCGCTTTGATGTTTTACAACAAAAGAAAGAAGAGAAAAACGGGCTACAAACAATGATGGACATTTATCTGTCTTAGTGAAAGCGCTTTGATGTTTTACAACAAAAGAAAGAAGAGAAAAACGGGCTACAAAGAATGATGGACATTTATCTGTCTTAGTGAAAGCGCTTTGATGTTTTTCCAACAAAAGAAAGAACAGAAAAAGGTTAACATGTCAAAGCTTGACGACCATTTACAAACCAAGAAACATGCAAACAAACAAGCGAACTGCATGACAATGAGAATAAATGTGTTTTTTTTAAGAAAAAGGGGAAAAAAGGAAAAGATCCAACCTCAATAAACCAGTAGACATAATATTACACCATTGACGTTGCTCCTGCTTTCGTTCCTGCTGCTGCTTCTGCTGCTGCTGCTGCTGCTGCTGCTGCTGCTGCTGCTGCTGCTGCTGCTGCTGCTGCTGCTGCTACTACTACTACTACTACTTCTACTACTATTATCACTACTACTACTACTACTACTACTACTACTACTACTACTATTACTACTACTACTACTACTACTACTACTACTATTACCACTACTACTACTACTACTACTACTACTACTACTACTACTACTACTACTACTACCACTACTACTACTACTATTACCACTACTACTACTACTACTACTACTACTACTACTACTACTACTACTACTGCTGCTGCTGCTGCTGCTGCTGCTGCTGCTGCTGCTGCTGCCGCTTTGCTGCTGCCGCTCATGTTATCACCATTTAGTGATCGCTGCTGCTATTGCTCAGTACTACTGCTGCTGCTGCTGCTGCTGCTGCTGTTCTTATGATTGTAATTAGCTATTCTTACACATCTCTCAAACAATGGCTACCTTTACATCTTCTTTTCAAAGATGATTACAACGTATTTTCAGCTTATTGGTTTGTTTGTTTGTTTTGTTATTTCGTGTGTAGGGTTTGGATTGGGTGTGTTTTGCTTGGATTTTTTTTTTTTTGGGGGGGGGTTGTTGTTTGTTGTTGTGGGTTGTTGTTTTTTTTTACATTTTTTTACATGAAACTACTGTATACAGATCTTCCTCAACTAGAAGCTGTCAGGTCTATGGCTCAGCTGAAAAGATGACACCACAGCATTGCGACATTTTCCATTTGATACGAACGCAATCAGCAGATTGTTAGGCTGGCTGCTTGTTGCCAGTAGCAACCACGCATTAGACTGGAAACCGGCAGTTGAGAAAACGGTAAAAGTAAGAGGAGGGCACTGCAATCACATTCATCGGAAAGACGCAGTTGCTGTCACTGACAGGTTATTTCCCTTTACTTGCCTGGTTGGGTGGGTGGGTTAGTTGTTTGGTCGGTTAGTCGGCTGGTTTGGTTGCTTGCTTGTTTGCTTGCTTGCTTGGTTGGTTAGTTTGTTAGTTGGTTGGTAGTGGGTGTGTGGGCGGGTGGGTGATTGATTTGTTTGCTTTCTTGGCTGCTTGCTTCATTGATTGATTGATTTATTGATTAATTGATTGATTTTAGAATGCTGTCTGAAATCACTTTTTAATTGATAGACGTTAGAATGAACACAACCACCCCCCACCCAACACACACACACACACACATGCGCGCGCGCACTCTCCTCTCTCTCTCTCTCTCTCTCTCTCTCTCTCTCTCTCTCTCTCTCTCTCTCTCTCTCTCTCTCTCTCCTCTCTCTCTCTCTCTCTCTCTCTCTCTCTCTCAGACACACACACACACACACACACACACACACACACACACACACAACACAACACAACACAACTCAAACATAATTTTGAAACATTCCACTTTCGTTTCAGAATTGACTGACCAAAGAACAACTACCG